>OZ038378.1:113239681-113413080 GCA_964036045.1 Eutreptiella sp. 'Long Island Sound 2002'
ACATGTGGTGGAAGGGGCTAAACTCGGTCAAAACAGGCTCAAAACGGGCTAAAAAAACCTGTTTGAGCATCCCCAATGGTTTGCGATCACTTATGGAAAAACGCGTTTTTGACCCATTTTTGACCCATTTTTGGTCCCAAAATGGCCCATTTTCAAGGCATTTTGGGATTTTCCATGAGCCAAAACCCGTCGCCACGGGCTCGAAATGGGCTAAAACCACTTGTTTGAGCATCATAAATGGTCCGGGATCACTTTTGGAAAAACGCGTTTTTGACCCATTTCTGACCCATTGTTGGTCCCAAAACGGCCCATTTCCAAGGCATTTTGGATTTTCCATGGCCCAAAACGCGCCACCACGGGCTCAAAACGGCCTAAAAACACCTGTTTGAGCATCCCAAGTGGTCTAGGAACAACTTTGAAAAAAATGATTTTTTCGCCCCGGAGACCCTAGTGGACCCACCCTTGGCCCCCACTGTGCGTGGGCTGGCCGGCCCTCCGGCTGCACCAAGTGACCACTAGTACGGGGGTGTACATGTCTCGCTGGGCGATTCTGAGGCTTGGAAACCATAAAAAGTGGGGGGTTGCGAGTGGACTAGGTGCCCTCGGAATTCGTTTTTGAGCCACGTAGCCCAAGATACGGCCCGTTCTTGGTTTCCGGGTGCTGGTGCACATTGCGCACATTTTGGGGCTTTTTGGCGCCTTTTTGGGCCGTTTCTCGGACAAAATGCGCCACCACGGGCTCCAAACGGCCTAAACACACTTGTTTGAGCATCCCAAGTGGTCTAGGAACAACTTTGGAAAAAATCATTTTTTTCGCCCCGGGGACCCTGGTGGACCCACTGTTGGCCCCCACTGTGCGTGGGCTGGCCGACCCTCCGGATGCACCAAGTGACCACTGGTACGGGGGTCTACATGTCTCGTTGGGCAATTCTGAGGCTCGGAAACCATAAAAAGTGGGGGGTTGCGGGTGGATTAGGTGCCCTCGGAATTCGGTTTGGAGCCACGTAGTCCAAGATACGGCCCGTTCTTGGTTTCGGGGTGCTGGTGCACATTGCGCAGTTTTTGGGGCTTTTTGGCGCCTTTTTGGGCCGTTTCTCGGACATATCGTGGAGTTAGAGGGCACGAAAGGTCCCTTGGTCACGAGAAAGTCAAGCCGCACGTGGAGTGTAGCGGCCGTTTGCCTTTGTTTGGCTGTTTTGAACCCTTACTAGGGCTGTTTTGGGCGAAAAATGGCTGTTTTTGGCCCCAAACTGCGCAGATTTGGGAGGGCACCTCCCAACTTGGCGCCACCGCCCCGGGCCGCCACTGGTGAGTTTTTGGCTCAAAACTTGGATTTGGCAAGGCCACCACCTAGGCTGTAGGATGGCTAGAATAGAGTCAGGCCCCAGGCGATGGGAAGGTGCAATGGCCAAAACGGCACGGAGACGTGTTGCTTGCTTGTTAGGTAAATTTAAGGGGAGAGGGGTGTAGTAATATATATATATATATATATATATATATATATATATATATATATATATATATATATATATATATATCTATATATATATATATGTATATATATATCTATATATGTATGTATATATATCTATATATGTATGTATATATATATATATATATATATATCCTCCAATCTACAGCCCTCTCCCAACTCTAGGTGGCTCCACCACACGGCTCTAAGGTACGTGCGAAGGGCACAAAGTGGTGCATACATGTGGTGGAAGGGGCTAAACTCGGTCAAAACGGGCTCAAAACGGGCTAAAAACACTTGTTCGAGCATCCCAAATGGTCCGGGATCACTTTTGGAAAAACGCGTTTTTGACCTATTTTTGACCCATTTTTGGTCCCAAAACGGCCCATTTTCAAGGCATTTTGGGAGTTTCCGGGAGCCAAAACCCGTCCCCACGGGCTCCAAATGGGCTAAAAACACTTGTTTGAGCATCCCAAGTGGTCTAGGAACAACTTTGGAAAAAATCAATTTTTTCGCCCTGGGGACCCTGGTGGAACCACCGTTGGCCCCCACTGTGCGTGGGCTAGCCGGCCCTCCGGCTGCACCAAGTGACCACTGGTACGGGGGTCTACGTGTCTCGCTGGGCGATTCTGAGGCTTGGAAACCATAAAAAGTGGGGGGTTGCGGGTGGACTAGGTGCCCTCGGAATTCGTTTTTGAGCCACGTAGCCCAAGATACGGCCCGTTCTTGGTTTCGGGGTGCTGGTGCACATTGCGCAGATTTTGGGGCTTTTTGGCGCCTTTTTGGGCCGTTTCTCGGACATATCGTGGAGTTCGAGGGCACCAAAGGTCCCTTGGTCGCGAGAAAGTCAATCCGCACGTGCAGTGTAGCAGCCGTTTGCCTTTGTTCGGCTCCTTTGAACCCTTACCAGGGCTGTTTTGGGCGAAAAATGGCTGTTTTTGGCCCGAAACTGCGCAGTTTTGGGAGGGCACCTCCCGACTTGGCGCCACCGCCCCAGGCCGCCGCTTGTGAGTTTTTGGCTCAAAACTTGGATTTGGCAAGGCCACCACCTAGGCTCCAAGAAGGCTACATGGGGAAAAGATCGGAAGCGTTGGGACGGAGCAATGGCCAAAACGGCACGGAGACGTGTTGTTGCTTGTTGCTTGTTGTTGCTTGTTAGCTAAATTTAAGGGGAGAGGGGTGTAGTAATATATATATATATGTATATATATATATATATATATATATATATATATATATATATATATATATATATATATATATATATATATATATATATATATATATATATATATATATATATATATATATATATATATACATATATATACATATATATATATATATATATATATATATGTGTACCAGTGTTCACTTGGTGCAGCCGGAGGGCCGGCCAGCCCACGCACAGTGGGGGAATGGTGGGTCCACCAGGGTCCCCAGGGCGAAAAAAATGATTTTTTCCAAAGTTGTTCCTAGACCACTTGGGATGCTCAAACAAGTGTTTGTGGGCCATTTTGAGCCCGTGGTGGCGCGTTTTGGGCCATGGAAAATCCCAAAATACCTTGAAAATGGGCCGTTTTGAGACCAACTATGGGTCAAAAATGGGTCAAAAACGTGTTTTTCCAAAAATGATCCTGGACCATTTATGATGCTCAAACAAGTGGTTTGTTTTTCCAAAAATGATCCTGGACCATTTATGATGCTCAAACAAGTGGTTTTAGCCCATTTTGAGCCCGTGGCGACGGGTTTTGGCTCTTGGAAACTCCCAAAATGCCTTGAAAATGGGCCATTTTGGGACCAAAAATGGGTCAAAAATGGGTCAAAAACGCGTTATTCTTAAAGTGATCCCGCACCATTTGGGATGCTCAAACAAGTGTTTTTAGCCCGCTTTGAGCCCGTTTTGACCGAGTTTAGCCCCTATATATATATATATATATATATATATATATATATATATATATATATATATATATATATATATATATATATATATATATATATATATATATTATATATATATATATATCCTCCAATCTACAACCCTATATCCAGCCTCACTCTACTCTACTTTAGCCATCCTAGAGCCTAGGTGGTGGCCTTGCCAAATCCAAGTTTTGAGCCAAAAACTCACCGTTGTCGGCCCGGGGCGGTGGCGCCAAGTCGGGAGGTGCCCTCCCAAATCTGCGGAGTTTTTGGGCCAAAAACAGCCATTTTTCGCTCAAAAGGGCCCCAGTGAGCGTTCGAAACAGCCAAACGAAGGCAAACGGCTGCTACACTCCACCTGCGGCTTAACTTTCTCGTGACGAAGGGACTTGTGGTGCCCTCTGACTCCACAATATGTCCGACAAGCGGCCCAAAAAGGCGCCAAAAAGCCCCAAAATCTGCGCAATGTGCACCGGCACCCCGAAACCAAGAACGGGCCGTATCTTGGGCTACGTGGCTCAAAAACGAATTCTGAGGGCACCTAGTCCACTCGCAACCCCCCACTTTTTATGGTTTCCACTCCTCCAAAACGCCCAACGAGACATGTAGACCCCCGTACCAGTGGTCACTTGGTGCAGCCGGAGGGCCGGCCAGCCCACGCACAGTTGGGGCCAACGCTGGGTCCACTGGGGTCCCCAGGGCGAAAAAAATGATTTTTTCCAAAGTTGTTCCTAGACCACTTGGGATGCTCAAACAGGTGTTTTTAGCCCGTTTTGAGCCCGTGATGGCGCGTTTTGGGCCATGGAAAATCCCACAACGCCTTGAAAATGGGCCGTTTTGGGACCAAAAATGGGTCAAAAATGGGTCAAAAACGCGTTTTTCCAAAAATGATCCTGGACCATTTATGATGCTCAAACAAGTAGTTTTAGCTCATTTTGAGCCCGTGGCGACGGGGGTTGGGTCATGGGAAATCCCAAAATGCCTTGAAAATGGGCCATTTTGGGACCAAAAATGGGTCAAAAATGGGACAAAAACACGTTTTTTCAAAAGTGATCCCGGACCATTTGGGAGGCTCAAACAAGTGTTTTAAGCGCCGTTTTCAGCCCGCTTTGACCCTGTCTAGCCCCTTCCTCCACATGTATGCGCCAAGTTGTACCCTTCGCACGTACCTTAGAGCCGTATGGTAGAGCCACCTAGAGTTGGGGAGCGGGGTGTAGATTAGAGGATATATATATTACTACACCACTCTCCCCTTAAATCTAGCTAACAAGCAACAAGCAAGCAACAAGCAAGCAAGCAACAACAAGGAACAAGCACTTCTCCTTTCCGTTTCGGCCATTGCTCCGCCTCATCGCTCCGGGCTCTACTCTACTCTAGCCATCCTAGAGCCTAGGTGGTGGCCTTGCCAAATCCAAGTTTTGAGCCAAAAATTCACCGGTGGGGCACCGGGGCGGGGGCACCAAGTCGGGAGGTGCCCTCCCAAAACTGCGCAATTTGTGCCCCAAAACAGCTATTTTTCGCCCGAAGTAGCCCCCAAACCCGGGCAAAACGCCCAAACGAAGGGAAACGGCGGCTACATCCCACGGGCGGCTTGACTTTACTGTGTCAAAGAGCCCTATACTGCCCTTCAACTTCACGATATGTCCAAGAAACGGCCCAAAAGGGCGCCAAAAAACCCCAAAATCTGCGCACTGTGCACCAACCCCCCAAAACCAAGAACGGGCCGTATCTTGGGCTACGTGGCTCAAAAACGAATTCCGAGGGCACCTAGTCCACCCGCAACCGCCCACTTTTTGCGGTTTACACCCCTCAGAATCGCCCAACGAGACACGTAGACCCCCGTACCAATGGTCACTTGGTGCAGCCTAAGGGCCGGCCAGCCCACGCACAGTGGGAGCCAACGGTGGGTCCACCAGGGTCCCCAGGACGAAAAAAAACGATTTTTTCCAAAGTTGTTCCTAGACCACTTGGGATGCCCAAACAAGTGTTTTTAGGCCGTTTTGAGCCCGTGGTGGCGCGTTTTGGGCCATGGAAAATCCCAAAATGCCTTGAAAATGGACCATTTTGGGACCAACAATGCGTCAAAAATGGCTCAAAAACGCATTTTTCCAAGACTCATCCTAGACCACTGGCCCAGGACATCCCGCCGCCGGCGGCGGTCTTCGTAGAGGTCACGCAACCGCCGGCGATCCAGGGGCAGGACGTCTGGCCCATAGCCCCGAGAAACATCGGCAGACTGAGCATGCAGCCCTCATGTGCAGGGCGCTGCAGGGTCACGCAGCGGCCCTCCCCAGGGCCCCGGCAGCGCAGTCCTCCAGCAACAGGCCGGCAGCCTCGCTGGCGCTGCTGCATAGCGTGTCGCGGGCGTGGTGCTGGGTTGTGGCGGCATTGGAGCCCCACTCCTCGGCACTGCGCCTGTACGATCGCGGAGAGGGCACGGTGCTCACGGTCCGCCCCGCCGACCTGGAGGCCCTGCACCATAGTGCACTGAGTGGCGACGGGGGCGAGGCGGTGTACCTCCAAGGGACCGTGGCAGGCGCGGCCGCGACACGCTTCCGCCGGCAGAGCGAAGGAGATGCCCTCCGCCTGGTCATGGCGGAGAACATGGGGCCGTGGCTCCGGGCGTTCTCCACGTCCAGGTGGAAGGTCGAGGGCGACCGGGAGAAGTTCGCCGACGCGTGGCGCCGCTGGGTGGAGGAGCAGTTTCCCGTGGGGGGAATGCTGCACCTGCCGCAGCCACCAAGCGTGCCACCGGTACGGCCGGCGGCATCCCCGGCCGCGGCGGCGAGGCTGGCCCCGAAAGCCGCGCCCAAGCCGCCGCCCAAGAGGAGCCCCCCGCCTCAGAATGGCGCCTATGCCAACATTCGGTACGTGCTGCAGCACTTCGGCGGTGACTAGGCCACGGAGCAGCGTGGGTCAAAGACGATCAACGTCTGCCCCTGGTCTCGGCTGGATGGGGCTGGTCACTGCACATGGAGAGCTGGCAAGCACTGCCCTCCCACCCACCTCCACCCCAAGGACCTGCTGGACCACATGCAGCGGGACCATGCGGCTGATCCGGCGCAACGGGACCAGGCGCTGGCCATGGTGGCTGGCATTATGCCGGGGGGCCAGGCGGGGCTCTTCGCGTCGGCCCAGGCGAGGTCCACAGCGCTCATGCTGCCCACGGGTGCCCGCCCCGCGGAGGAGCGCGGGGCGTCGCCGTCGGCGGCGCGATCTGGAGCGATTGGGTCTGCAGCACGGCGTGGGGCGGTGACTTCTACGGGGAGTACGGCGGCAAGTACATCCGGCGGACACGCAGCGGGGGAGCCCGCCGCATCTGCCGGGTCTCGGCAGACAACCGCCGCCTCGGGCGGAGGCCCACGGGGACAGGAGCCACCTCGCCAGCCACCCGCGCCGGGCGCGGGTGGTCCCCCTAGACCTGCTGGTGGCCCCCCTCCGTCCAGTGATCCGGATCCGGCGGGGGGCCCCGGTCCGCACGTGCAGCCATGAAGGGGCCCCGCCTCCGACACTCGAGCGGCGGTGTCCTGGAACTTCCAGGGCTCGATGCGGGGGGACGGCGTACCAATGGCCCCGGGTATGCTCGACGGTGAGGCGGGGCGGCGGGCGTCATGAAGGCCGAGGGTGCCATCGTGGGCCAGGACCCTTAGGGTGTGGTTCACTTGGAGAATCAGTGGCGTCACCACGGGTATCATGCGTACCCAGGGGTGGATGCCCAGGCGGCGTCGGCGGCAGCGGTGCGCGGCGGGTCCTTGATTGCCCTTCGGGCGGACATATTCGCCGCGGAGGAAGTTTGAGACGTCGTGGACATCGTGCCAGGCAAGGCCATGGCCCTCGATGTGGTGACCGCAGGTGGCACCCTCACGGTCATCAACGTCCACGGCCCGGGCAGCGGCGGCGACTCCTAGGCGTTTAAGGCGTCCTTCAGGGCTGACGTGGCCATGTACGCGGCGGCCAAGAGCGCGGGTGGCACCAGGGCCGTGCTCCTCGGAGGGGACTTCAACGTGTGGCTGGAGTCCCCGTGGCACCCCACCACGAGGAGGTTCCAAGCCCCGTGGGAATAGTGTGGTTTCCGCAGGGCAGGCCCGGAACAGGAGGAGGACAGGAGGCCCATGAGGGCAGGGCACCGACTGGACTCCTTCCTTCTGAACTCGCCTCTGGTCCCTAGGGCGGCGCATGAGCGCCCACACTTGGCGCCGGGGCGGTCTCCAGCGTCGTTGGGGTCGGATCATGGCCTTGTGGTCCTCGACCTCCCGCAGGCGGTGGCCGGCAAAGAGAGGGTCACCAGGATGGCCTACTCGCACGCCCAAGGCAGGCTGCATGCCATACGCCCGAACTCCCCGGGGGTTCGTGAGGCGGCGGCGGCAGTACTGCAGAAGGCCTGCGGGGATCGGCGGCTGCAGGCGTGGCTCTCGTCGGACCAGGACACTGCCACCATGGGCACGTCGGAGGTGCAGGCGGTCTTTGACCTGCTCTACGCCTTCCGTGATGACGTGTCCAGGGTCACGGGACTGCGCATGCCATCGGGCGTGGACCCGCAGTACCCGTACGGGCAGGCGGAGACGAAAGAGACGGAGGAGTCTCTGGCCCAGGTCCTCTCGGATCAGCAGGCTCTGGCCTGGCGCGCCCATGAGCTGTGGCAACGGGACACGGCGGCAGCCGGACTCCACTTCCAGGAAGCAACTGCCTTGCTACAGCACCTCCCGCGGGTGGACCCCGACCTATCCCCCGCTTCGATGGAGGACCTACGTGCCGCGTTGGACCAACAGCTCCACCAGCTAGAGACTCGCGTGGAGGAGCTGCGGGGTGTCCTCAGGAGCAACAGGCGCCGGTCCATCAAGGACTATTGGCGGGGCAGGGTGCCGGATCTGCAGCCCCGATGGACGGCGATACGGGGGGCCATCAACGTGGTGAACTATGCCCCTTCGGGCCTGTGGTCCGTACGCGTCCGCGAGTCGGAGAAGGTGCTCTTGGAGGCCTCGGACGTCATTGGCGAGGTCCGGGGGTACTGGGAGGCGCTGTACGCCAAGCGGCCAGTGAACCTGCTGGCCTTCGAGCGGCTGGTCCGGGCCCACATTCCCAGGGGGGTGCCTGAGGAATGCAGGTCGGTGCAGGACTACACCCTGCAGGACCTTAAAGACGCCGTGAGGCAGGCCGTGGCGGACGACAAAGCTCCGGGGTCAAACCAGGTCACAGCTGCCCTCATAGCAGAGCTGCCTGAACCGGTGCAGGGGCTCCTGGTGCACGCGTACAGGGCTATCCTGCGGGTTGCGGTCGTCCCGGAGTCCTAGCACGAGGCCATCATCTGGCTGATGCCCAAGGGCACAGCCACGGGCAACCTGGACGAGTACAGGCCGATAGCGCTGGGGCAGCAAGACATGCGAATGCTCATGACTCCCCTCATGCGGAGGTTCACAGCTGTCCTGGCACGCAAGGGACTGGCTGCGGATTGGCAGTTCGGGGCATGCCGGGCTCCACGGCGGCTGCCCCGGTGTTCCTGGCCCAACACAGGCTGCAGCGTGGGCAGGACGAAAACCACGTCCTGGCCTTCGATGTGTCAAATGCTTTTGACACACCGCCACACGGGGCGCTGGCGCTCCTCTTGCGCCACATGGGAGTCCCGGAAGAGCTCATCAGGCTCTTCCACACCCTCAGCTGCGGGTCTCTGGTGCGCATCGTCACTGCGCACGGCCCGACGCCGAGCATTCGGCTCCACAGGCGCCTGCGGCATGGCAGTGCGGAGAGCGCTGTGCTCTACCTCCTCCTCTTAGAACCTCTCCTGCGGAGCCTCGCCTGCAAGGCGCGGGGAGATGCTCGCCATGCAGTGCCACCCCTGGTGCAGGCGTACTGTGATGACCTCCTATTGATAGCGCACTCCCTGCCGCAATTCTTGGAGTATGCAGCGGCGATAGCGCGATATCTCACGCACATGGGCATGTCCCTCAACTTCGGCAAATGCGCCTATGCCAATACTGCTCGCATCCATTCGATCATGGTGTGCCTGAGCCCAGGGAACACGGCGGCCCCATGGGTATGCTTACGTGCCAAGGGCACGGTACCATACTTGGGCCTGCGCCTCGATCCCAGGGGGGTGGCGACCATGAAGGAGAAACATGTACTCCGGTGTGAAGTTCTGCTGGGCTGGTGCAAGAACACGTTGGGGCCGGCGTCGGTGCCTCATGAGGTGATGGCGGCCGTGGTTGGAGGCATCGTGCGGTACGCGGCGCCCTACCTGTTTGACGCGGCGGAGGCGGTGATCAAGCTGAATATTGCCATCAAGGCTGCGGCCCTGCAATTCGAGAAGCTGCCCAAGGACCTGTCCAACGTAGCGGTGCGGTCGGGTCATGGGTTACGGTTGGCGGATGTCCAGGTTATGTGCCGCGACTCCGTCGTGGCGACCATGGCTCAACTCACCCACCACAGGTCAAAGACAGCCCGGGATTAGCTACGGGCCATGCTCCGGGACATGCACGTGCAGTACGGAGTGTGCGGGCAGTTCATGGTGCCCTCTGCGTCATTTGCCACGCACGCTGGCAATACGTGGGTGGACAGGGTACTCCGGGCGATGGGGACGTTGCGCGTAGGACTTCTCATGACATCGTCAGTGTACTCGTGTGTACAAGCCCATCTGCCGTAGGTGCAGTGGGCGGGGCGGAAGTGGGTGTCCCAATCCTATTCCTTCAAGGGTAGAGACATCTGCGTTCTCTCGGGGCCCCGCACACATGCGGCGGTACAGTCCCTGACTGATCCCGCAAATGACCTCCTGCATGCGCGGCCCTCTGTTCATGCGGCTGGGCACTGGGCTGTCCAGCTCCAGGAGTGTCATGAGGACCACCTGCACCTTCCGCACACAGGATTAGGGCCCCATCAGCTGGACCACGTGTGGTTCACGGGGCTCCGCGACGTCTTCCGGCCGCAGCTGCCTAGTCCGTTGACTCACCGGCTAATTCACCCGGTGCGCCGAAAGAAGGCCAGCAAACGCAATAGACAGTCCACTGCGGGGGACGTGTATGTGGTGGGCGGGTTCAGGGAGGAAGGATGGGAGCCGGCCAACCCGGTGCTATCCATGCCGTTCGTCCCGCTAGCCGCCCTCCTGTTTCTGTTGGGGGACGTCTTTCAGGGTTACCACCAGCAAGACGATCCGCTGTCCGTCCTCCTACTCACTCCACACGCCGGGGGCGGCATAAACCCGTCACCACTGTGGGTTGTGCACGGGCGGTCAGCGTTTTCCAGGGCATGCGCGGCGGTGCACGGGTGCAGCGAGTGGGCAATTGTCCTTCTGCTACCAGTAGGCCCTGTCCCGGATCCGGATGAGTACTCAGTCCCGGAAGTGGTTCGGATGTCCAACGTGCCGCACGATCCGCACGTCGCCGTCACGTCATTGCGTGATGGCGGCGCGGTGGAACAGGGATCTGTGGTGGTGTACCAGCCCTCCTGCTCCGCAACGGTTTGGGGGGCGGAGTATACCACCGCCCTGGACGCCATCAAGTCAGTCTGTGGATGTGACCTGGCCTGGAGACCACATGCGGTGTATCGGCCGAAGGTAGTCCTGTTCCCGGAGCTCACGGCCTCCAGTGCGGCGTCCCTTGGAAGGGTGGTGCAGAGCCCCCACTCTGACGTGGCGTGGCTGGAACCCCACCGGTACTACCGGCTTCCGGTGGCGACTAAAGTCACATCGTCTGACGCGTCGCCCCAGGGAGACGACGCCACAAACGTGGCGGTGGCCAGCCACGGAATCCCCACGTGGACGGGTGCCATCTACGGCACGGTCCCGGAGGCAGAGATCATCGGCGCGGCGGCATACCTGTTGCACACGCCCCCGTCAGCGTGCACGGTGCACGTGGTGGATGCGTCCATCATAGGAGCGCAACTCCGCAAGGCGCAGGAGGCCCTGTACCGTGGCATCAAGGGGCCGACATCACATCTGGTCAACCAGCACGCACTGAGCTCGATAGTGGAGGGGCTGCGGCGGCTGCCACGCCGAGTCGGGGGGCCGCACCACTGGGTGGTGAGGCAGAGCTCGCACTTGGCGGCGGTCCCGCTCGTGGCGCCGGACTCTGCTGCGGCCCGTGCAATGGCCCCGCCTGTCCATCTCGTCCTACCAAAGGAGCACGCCATCCTCTTGGTGCCGGGGGATAATGGAGAGCTCGAGCCGCGTGTGCCATCCATGCAAGCCCTTCAGCAAGTCCGGGAGATGGAGTGGCGTTCGCTAGCGGCACGCACCAGGGCGCACACGCCACTGGCTGGCGCCTGCGAGGCGGTGCCCCTGGGAGCTGTACACCACGGCCCAACACACAGAAATCTGCTGCGGGCACGTGACGGTCGCTTGTCCACAATGCAGGTCATGCGACGGTGGAGACAGAAACTCACGCGTATGGCAATACCGGCCCACCCCTGTATCTTCTGTGGGGGGCTGGAAGAGGACATTGGCCACATGCGCCTGCTGTGTGCGCGGGACAAGGAGGTGGCAGGGCTCCTGTGCAGGCGTGTGGAGGAGTTCACAGCGGAGTTAACCCTGACAGACAGGGCGGTGGAGTTCGTGGCGTGGAGGGAGCACGGCTGCGGGTGGACTGAATCCCTGATGGCGGGTGTCGTCCCCGGGGACGTGAAGCGGCTGTTCGCTGCGGTGCGGGCGGCGTCGTCCCGGGCCCCTGCCAAGGCCAGGCTCTTTGTGGAGGACATGGTCCAGATTGGGGAAGATGTGTATGCCCGCAGGAACCATCGGCTCACCCAGATCATGCAGCTGCCGATGCAAGATCCAAGGAGGGCGGTATACGCGTTCCTGCGAGGTGACACACCCTTTTGCCCGCTGGCAGGGAGGATCCAACGGCGTCCGCCGTGGAACCCGTTTGCCGGCCTCTCCGGCGACCTGCGGGCAACCTTTCAGAGGGCACCGCTGCACGCACTGCTGGTGCCACGGTCATGCATCGCGCACGAAGAGGCCATGTCCTTTTTCCCTCACTGGATGGCGGCGGTGGCGCAGGCCTTCAGCCAGTGGATCGGCTCCTATGTGGCACGGGACATCACGGCATTCAGGGAGTGGTCCCGCGTGGTGTCGGCGCAATCGTGGGCCCTGGTGCGTGGTACCATGGTGAGAAGCCCTGACGGCCAGAGTGATCCCTGGCTCCAGGTGTACGCCAACCATGCAGCTGTGGGGAACGTCATGGGCTGGCCTCGCGAGGTGCTGCCGGTCCTTCGGCAACCTCTGTGCAATCTCCCAATCCTGGCGGTGGCTGTCGTACTTGACGTGGGTACGTTGTGGCTGTATGACCGGCAGCTGCGACGAGCCATACCAGCGGTCACGGAGCGACGGTCCATGGCAGTGTTAGTGGGCTCCAAGGAGCTTGCACGGATACAGGGCGACGACGCGCAAGGCCACGTCACGGAGGCCATGTTCTCTGTGCCAGAGGGGGACGACCATGTGGCTGCCGATGCCCGTCACACCCTTGACACCCTGGGCCTCGCGGCGGTCATTGAGGCTCGGGCGGGAAGACAACGCTTGGTTCTAGTATCCGCTAGGGGCCCGGGGCAAGACGGGTTTGATGTCATCGGGGAGGTCTTACGGGACTACGGTTGGGAGCTCCTGGCGCATGGCGCACACAGCCCCGAAGTTGCGCGGTGGCCCCGGCTGATTGCGGGCCTGCCGGTGATGCCCGACGGGCGACCGATACTTTGCCCGGTGTCCACGTGGGAGGAAGCGAGGCGCAGCCTACTCAGTTGTGCCGCAGCACGCACGCTGGCGGGTGCGTTGCTCGGACTCCAGGACTCCAGGACTGCGATGTATGGCAGGACATGTGGTCGCAGTGTTGTGATAGTAGCTGCGTTCCGTCGCGGTCTGTGCTTCCGCAGCGATGCCACGGGTGCGGAGAGACAGCGTCAGTTTGGGTTCATCAATGTGCCTCCGTCCCACTATGCGGGACATGTAAGGAGCGTGCCGATAGGGGGTGGCCTAAGGCGAGGTGGGCACTGCGGCACTCTGGACAGATGTCCTCAAGTGCCTGGAAGACAATCCAGAGTGACCTGAAGAGCGTCCGAGTGGAAGGGGTACGGTGCCCTATTGCGCCGTCGGCAGCCCGGCCCCTGCTGCTATGGTGGGCGGCTCTGGAGGGCGACTCGCGGATACTCTGGTTGTGGCATCACGGAGGAAATGGTGACGGCGTGGTGGGGGCCGGGGGTGATGCAGATTGATGGGGTTAGGAATTGTGGGTGCACCTGCTACCGTCCCTACGCTGGACGCAGCGGAGGGGGTGGCGCCTGAGAAGCAGTGCCCTCATGGCCTGATTGTGCGGTACTGGCAGGCGGCGTATGACGGCCAACGCGATGTGACAGGTCGTGCAGGCCTGATGGTGAGCCGTACTGCCCCCGTGCATGAGGGTCGGACAGGGATGCTTCACCCGCCTGCCCCGGGTCGCCGCATACAACAGTGGGGTGTCATGGGTCGTCGACGATCCCGACCAGGGTAATAAGGCCCAAACCCCTGTAGGGTATTCCCATGGCACCGGGGTCTCTACTAGCGGCCTGGCTACGGCAGTACTGGGAGTGGTTGCTCGGAATACACCGGGGGTGCACAGAGTTGTTTGGGGGCGGGCGACATCGTTGCCGGCGCTACGGTGCACGCGTTGCGGCGCCCCCTGGGAGTGTTACACGGGGTTGCGGGGACAGCCTGCAGGCCCCGGGAGCGGCGACGAAGTGGTGATGTGTGCATAGAGGGATGTGACGGCGAGGTCGTCAGGTGGACTGTATGGTGGGCGTACTTGAGACGGCGTGGCAGCCTGGGAGGAGCACTCACGAGGGGCACGCGGAGTTCAAGGTGACGGTGTACTGGCGTCTTGGGGGTATACGCGGCGGTACTGGGGTCCGTACGGTGGGGGTACGCGGCGGTACTGGGGAACCGTACAGTGGGGGAGCTGCGGGGATGCATGGCGGTACTGGGGTGTCCCCCTGACCCCTCTAACAACTCAGGGGGCGCGTAGGGGCCTCCCCTGGCCCCGTTAACAAACTAGAGGGACCGTGCCTGCGGGCATGTACATAGTCTAACCTCTGACCATGGCCTTGCGGTTGCGGTGGTGCATGTGGTGGCGGCTCGTAGGTGGCATCGGCATGGCAACAGCGGTACTGCGCGGCGTCGTAGCGAAGAGTATGCGGTCGCCTCACCATTTGTAACGAGTTACCCGTGGGGGGCGCCAGTCCGGTCGGCTAGAGGCGGGGAGAGAGGAGGAGCGGCAAGCTGAGTGGTCCGGGGGGTGACGCGCGGGCCAATGCTATAAGTAGGCTCGCCACGTCGTTGGTGGGGGCCGAACCTGCGGCCTGGCCGCTGCTGTGGCGGAAGAGGCGCAACCACGGGAGCTGGCCAAACAGTGCAGGTAAGGGTCAAGGGTAGGCGCTAGGGCAAAGTATGTGGGCCACATGAGGTGCACCTGATTACCACAGCCCGGGGCGAGCCTCTGGTGGGTACCCCTACAGGGGGTCGATAATCAAGCTACGGCACCCACCAACCCGAATCCCAGCCAGCGATATTCACGGGTTGCGCCACTCCCGTCGCGTAGCGGCCAGCGTCCCCCCCTGTAGACCCTCAGGTTATATTATACGTGGGCAAGAGGATGCCTCGAAGCTGATTGGGTTCTGGCCCCTGACAAGGAGTGCCGGCACAGTATATATATCTGGGGTGTGGGTGCTGCTCAGGGCCACGGGGACGTGAAGTTGATACCGTGTTTCTATACTATACTAGGGGACTGATGCGGTGGGTCGGCGGCGTACATTGTGGGGACACGGGGGCGATGAAGGCTGAGGGCCAGGCTAGGCTGGAGCCTCCCAGAAATCCTGGCTGTGCATAAAAGGGTTATTGCGTACTGGCAGTGGGATATGAGGAGTCGGGGGTGGTGGGTATTTACGAGTACGCAACTGACAGTGGATTACGTGGGGTCACGGGTACTGGACGTCTCCACGGTGGCGGGGGTACGCGAACAACGGAGAATCCGCTCTTGCTTCGCCGCACGCGTGCTGCTTTGTGCCTTGGTTGCCGCTTTGCGCCGGACGGAGAAGCCTTTGCTTTCTGCTTGTTGCGATGCTGCTGCATTGCTGTGCTCTGCCCCGTTACCCCCGGCGAACAAACGGGCCAGCGTACGTCGCCGTTGCTAATGCTAACGCTTTGCAGTCGCCACTACCCCCAAAGCCTGGTTGACCGGTATCCCCGGTCCTCTGGGTCCTCCGTCATGCTGTGGGCCACCTCGGGCAGCCTTGGGACCCACGGGATCGAGCGAGGCAGGAACCACCTGTCGGCGCGAGATGCCCGGTAACTCCAGTAGACGGCATGATAAGTGGTTATGACTATGACTATGACTATATATATATATATATATATATATATATATATATATATATATATATATATATATATATATATATATATATATATATATATATATATATATATATATATATATATATATATATATGGCATATCCGAGGCAGTGTACCTACCAGGGTGTAGGGTAGAAGGAGGGGTCGGGTGGGGGTGTAGGGGACCCCCCCCCCTATTTTGAGGGTGGGGAATCCGTTTTTGAGGGTTAGAGAAGGATTTGGGAGTGGTTTACCTCGTCAAAACGGAAAATATCCGACTCGAACATGCTTGCATAGAGTGATGAACGGGTCACGATGCTGCAGATTTTGGCGCCACTGGAATTCCTTGACGTTCTGGAAGAGGTGCTCGGACTTGACACCACCACGATTTCGGATCCAATTTTTGAGTATTCCTCACCGCCCATCAATGGTGTTCGTGTGGACCCGGCACTTTTTGCCTTGGATGTTGGCATCTTTGGCAAACTCGTTCTCTTGGTGGTCCACATAGTCATGACTGAAGCCAAGATTCTTGGAAATCCAGAACGTCAAGGAATTCCAGTGGCGCCAAAATCTGCAACATCGTGACCCGTTCATCACTCTATGCGAGCATGTTCGAGACGGATATTTTCCGTTTTGACGAGGTAAACCACTCCCAAATCCTTCTCTAACCCTCAAAAACGGATTCCCCACCCTCAAAATAGGGGGGGGGGTCCCCTACACCCCCACCCCACCCCTCCTTCTACCCTACACCCTGGTAGGTACACTGCCTCGGATATGCCATATATATATATTACTACACCCCTCTCCCCTTAAATTTAGCTAACAAGCAACAAGCAGCAAGCAACAAGCAACAAGCAACACGTCTCCGTGCCGTTTCGGCCATTGCACCTTCCCAACGCCTCGGGCCTGACCCTACTTTAGCCATCCTAGAGCCTAGGTGGTGGCCTTGCCAAATCCAAGTTTTGAGCCAAAAACTCACCGGTGGCGGCCCGGGGCGGTGGCGCCAAGTCGGGAGGTGCCCTCCCAAACCTGCGCAATTTTTGGCCAAAAACAGCCAATTTTCGCCCAAAACGGCCCTAGTAAGGGTTCAAAACAGCCAAACGAAGGCAAACGGCTGCTACACCCCACGTGCGGCTTGACTTTCTCGTGACCAAGGGACCTTTGGTGCCCTCTAACTCCACGATATGTCCGAGAAACGGCCCTTTTTGGCGCCAAAAAGCCCCAAAAACTGCGCAATGTGCACCAGCACCCCGAAACCAAGACCGGGCCGTATCTTGGTCTACGTGGCTCCAAAACGAATTCCGAGGGCACCTAGTCCACCCGCAACCCCCCACTTTTTATGGTTTCCAAGCCTCAGAATCGCCCAACGAGACGCCTAGACCCCCGTACCAATGGTCACTTGGTGCAGCCGGAGGGCCGGCCAGCCCACGCACAATGGGGGCCAACGGTGGGTCCACCAAGGTCCCCAGGGCGAAAAAAACAATTTTTTTCAAAGTTGTTCCTAGACCACTTGGGATGCTCAAACAAGTGTTTTTAGGCCGTTTTGAGCCCGTGGTGGCGCGCTTTGGGCCATGGAAAATCCCAAAATGCCTTGAAAATGGGCCATTTTGGGACCAACAATGCGTCAAAAATGGGTAAAAAACGCGTTTTTCCGAAAGGGATCTTGGATCATTTGTGATGCTCAAACAAGTGGTTTTAGCCCATTTCGAGCCCGTGGCGACGGGTTTTGGCTCATGGAAAATCCCAAAATGCCTTGAAAATGGGGCATTTTGGGACCAAAAATGGGTCAAAAATGGGTCAAAAACGCATTTTTCCAAAAGTGATCCCGGACCATTTGGGATGCTCAAACAAGTGTTTTTAGCCCGTTTTGAGCCCGTTTTGACCGAGTTTAGCCCCTTCCACCACATGTATGCACCACTTTGTGCCCTTCGCACGTGCCTTAGAGCCGTGTGGTGGAGCCACCTAGAGTTGGGAGAGGGGTGTAGATTGGAGGATATATATATATATATATATATATATATATATATATATATACATATATATATATATATATATATATACATATATATATATATATACATATACATATATATATATATATATATATATATATAGTCATAGTCATAGTCATAACCACTTATCATGCCGTCTACTGGAGTTACCGGGCATCTCGCGCCGACACGTGGTTCCTGCCTCGCTCGATCCCGTGGGTCCCAGGGCTGCCTGAGATGGCCCACAGCATGACGGAGGACCCAGAGGACCGGGGATACCGGGCAACCAGGCTTTGGGGGCAGTGGCAGCTGCAAAGCGTTAGCATTAGCAACGGCGACGGACGCTGGCACGTTTGTTCGCCGGGGGTAAGGGTCCAAAAATGGGTCAAAAACGGGTCAAAAACGCGTTTTTCCAAAAGTGATCCCAGACCAGGTGGGATGCTCAAACAAGTGTTTTTAGCCCGTTTTGAGCCCGTTTTGACCGAGTTTAGCCCCTTCCACCACATGTATGCACCACTTTGTGCCCTTCGCCCGTACCTTAGAGCCGTGTGGTGGAGCCACCTAGAGTTGGGAGAGGGGTGTAGATTAGAGGATATATATATATATATATATATATATATATATATATATATATATATATATATATATATATATATATATATATATATATATATATATATATATATATATATATATATATATATATATATATACATATATATATATATATTACTACACCCCTCTCCCCTTAAATTTAGCTAACAAGCAACAAGCAACAACAACAACAACAGCAACAACAACAAGCACGTCACCATTCCGTTTTGGCCAATGCACCTTCCCATCGCCTCGAGCTTGACTCTACTTTAGCCATCCTAGAGCCTGGGTGGTGGCCTTGCCAAATCCAAGTTTTGAGCCAAAAACTCACCGGTGGCGGCCCGGGGCGGGGGCGCCAAGTCGGTAGGTGCCCTCCCAAATCTGCGCTGTTTTGGGCCAAAAACAGCCATTTTTCGCCCAAAACGGCCCTAGTAAGGGTTCAAAACAGCCAAACGAAGGCAAACGGCTGCTACACTGCACGTGCGGCTTGCCTTTCTCGTGACCAAGGGACCTTTGGTGCCCTCTAACTCCACGATATTTCCGAGAAATGGCCCAAGAAGGCACCAAAAAGCCCCAAAATCTGCGCAATGTGCACCACCACCCCGAAACCAAGAACGGGCCGTATCTTGGGCTACGTGGCTCAAAAACGAATTCCGAGGGCACCTAGTCCACCCGCAACCCCAACCTTTTTATGGTTTCCAAGCCTCAGAATCGCCCAACGAGACGCCTAGACCCCCGTACTAGTGGTCACTTGGTGCAGCCGGAGGGCCGGCTAGCCCACGCACAGTGGGGGCCAGCGGTGGGTCCACCAGGTCCCCAGGGCGGAAAAAATCATTTTTTCCAAAGTTGTTCCTAGACCACTTGGGATGCTCAAACAATTGTTTTTCGGCCGTTTTGAGCCTGTGGTGGCGCGTTTAGGGCCATGGAAAATCCCAAAATGCCTTGAAAATGGGCCATTTTGGGACCAAAAATAGGTCAAAAATGGGTCAAAAACGCGTTTTTCCAAAAGTGATCCCGGACCATTTGGGGTGCTCAAACAAGTGTTTTTAGCCCGTTTTGAGCCCGTTTTGACCGAGTTTAGCCCCTTCCACCACATGTATGCAGCACTTTGTGCCCTTCGCACGTACCTTAGAGCCGTGTGGTGGAGCCACCTAGAGTTGGGAGAGGGCTGTAGATTGGAGGATATATATATATATATATATATATATATATATATATATATATACATACATATATAGATATATATATATATATATATATATATATATATATATATATATATATATATATATATATATATCCTCTAATCTACACCCCTCTCCCAAGCTGAAGTGGCTATTTGCTTGACGTGCTCCATAAGAAACGCAAGTGTGTTGCCTACCATGTCCACCACCTTTGTCGGGCACCTCCGAACGGTTTGCTATGCGGCCCAGGTGTGATCCGACGGTTCGCACCGCCCCTCACCCCAATAGTGGGGAGGGTAGCATCGGCTTGGGTATTCGCAGTTGTATTGCGAACCTCAGGGGGGTAGGCTCCTCAGGCGGGCAAGGAGTTATCTTTACAATAGACACACATATATAGGAGGGGGTGGAAAGGCAAGTGCGCACGTGTGGCCATAGCAACTCGGGGCGGTGGCTTCGGACCACACCGCCATGAAGGTACATCACCCCTCCTCGCTTACACCCCACTTGCACAACCCTTCTCCCTCCCCAAAGAATGATGCGAGCAACGGAGGGGAAGGAAGGGTCTGGGACACACAGGGTCGATTTTGTAGGGACGTGGCTAAGACGAAGAGTGGCTACTTGGGACACTTTCTAGGCACCTCCGAACTGTCAGGTATGCGGCCCACGTGTAGTCCGACGTTTCGCACCGCCCCTAACCCGGAATAGGATTGAGTGTCATCGGCTTGGGTATTCCCAGATAGGGATATTGGGAACCTTAGGGGAGTTGCTCGAGTTGCGATAACGGGGTTAGGGACCACCATGGGGCCAATGGTACACATTACGGTTGCGCTTTCATTTAATCAGGGCAATTGGAAGTGGTGGTGCTAAAAGCATGTAATCATTGGCAGTTTGTTGGCAAAAATCCTTACACGGAGGAACTCCTTGCCAACCAAGAATTGGACTTGGAGAGGAAACGAAGGTAACTCGGTTAAGAGTACACCTGTTTTCCAAGTCCATTCGTGGAGCACCATGTGACGCATTACGTGTGGCAATCCGATTACTGGGCTAGTCAAACAAATCTTTTGCCGCACCCAACACTTTGAATCTCTCCGTCGCCATTGGGTCGGTCCTGTTCTTGTCGGGATGAAGAAGTAGAGATAAAGCGCGGTATTGCCCCTTTACTGCGGTAGCATCTTGGGCACCCAAGAAGTGCAAGGCATGTGCCTTTCGTCGGCGAAGACTGGTGTTCTCATCTGTGATCCGGGTAGACCACTCGGTGATTTCTCTCTTCGTTAAAGCCAAATGATCCACCGGGGTACGCTCCGCTCGAGGACGTGACCGGGGGGGTTCGCCTGATGGTGCTGTTGGATCTTGGTGTGGTTGAGGGCGTTTGCGACCACCCCGTTGCTCGTTGCCCGTTGCACGTTGTCTCTTGGAATGTGGCCCGTTGTTTTGTTGGGATGTCCTTTTTCTTGATGAGGGGTTGTCCTCTCCACGACCTCCCCGGGGTGGATATGGTTGCGAACGATATGGTGCTTGGCTTGGGGGTTGATGTCGTGCTGGCATAGTAGTTCTTTTGGACTTAGGAACTCTCCTTGAAGGTTTTGCTGTTGGTGTTGGTGGACTTGGGCGTGTAGGTTTTTGTGGTGTGTTTGGGGTAGGCTTTCTGTTGGCACCTCCTTTTGACTCCGATTTTTTGGAGCGTTGGGCCTGGCGCGTTTCTGATGGATATGGATGAGCCTCGTTGTTGCCTACCGTTGGGTGTGATGGTCCACGGTTGGTGGCTTGTGGAGGGCAGGTCCAATGGTGTTCGCTTGTTTCAGCATCCAATTCAGCATCGGTGATGTCGGGTAGGGCCCCACACTCCGTCATTGCCCAAATGACGGGTTCATCATACATTGTCAAGGCATCCTCGTATGTGGCGTCTTGGAACGTATGCACTGTGGATCGCAACGTCGTGGAATCCAGTGCAAACATCTGCAGGATGCTTGCGCAATATGCCCAGAACCATCGTGGGAGCTGTCCCGTCAACGTTTTGGCAGTGCACCATTGCATGGCGAGCATCACGACGCGGAACCCACAAGTATCGGAATCAGGCTGGGTTCCGTAATGGTGCCACAGGAAGGACCAGCCAATTTTCTTCAACATGACTCGAAACAGGGCCCCACATTCTGACGAGGCGTCTTTGGAATCGTGAACGACTAGGCTCTTGCAATCCACTTGGACATCTGTGACCAACACGTAGTGGACCCCTATCGTGGAATTTCGGGATGTTAGCAATAATGGTAGCGCGCATTTTTGTGTACAAATGAGGCTTAGTGTAGGAAAATGTCGCATGAGTTGGGCCAACTGCATGTCGATGATCACAGGTTGCACCGAGGTGGTGCCTGGGGGCAAGAGAACCTCAAGGAGGCATTGGACTGCCGAAGTGGACAGCCACGCACATTCTGCAAGATGGACATGATGCTCGACCGAATCATTCTTCTCATCCGGCCAATATTCAAAGCTGAAGTGGCAAATACGTGCATCCAAATGGGGGTAGTCACCAATGGAGGACGGAGGCGGAGACACATGCGATTTAGTCGGGTACTGTTTTGGTGGACCCTCAATGTGGTCTTGCTTTCGAAGAATGCGCTCCCGGAAAGTAGCCTTTGTACCACAAGTTGATAGTCCATGAGCCGCACACAAGGTCCGTAAATGAACAACGGACATTTGGCCCAAGACATCGGCACTAAAGACATGTGGCTTGTTGTTGCCATCCAACAACTGCACCCCAACATTTGGTTGCTGAGATGTGCCATGAGGCCGTCCGCGCGTACGTGGCTGCTCCGTTCCGTCCTCATTGAGGTCGTCAATGTCTAATGACAACCTGTCTCCTTGCAATTGTCTATCAATATAAGACCACCATGGAAATGACACATACTGCAAGATGAGCAACATGTTCACTTTTAAAATGCGGGCATCCAAATTTTGGGGGAAATGAGATTTGGTGTGCCATGAGCGGCATACACACATGATCCCGGCAATGAGAGTGGATGTGAAGGTTCTACGTGGGTAAGGAGGAATGTGCTGAGCGGGCTTGGGTGCCAAAACATTTGTTGCCACAAACCAATTCCACAGCTGCACGTAGTAGGGGTCCACAAGGAATGCTTCACGGCGATAGTTGAGGATAAATAGACCTTGAAGAGAACGTGCCCGTGACAATACAACATAGGCATGTGCCGCTGCAAAGAAGGTTGCCATATCAATCCACACAATCCGGTACGAGCAGCCTTGCGATCCGTGAACAGTACATGCACATCCTGCGAGCATCGGAAATTGTAGTATTTTGACCTGCACGGATGGCCCGTACACGGGGATTATTTGTTGGAAGCGACAAATAGGGTACTCCCTTGTGCGACCAATGGGGCACACAACTATAACATCATTGGACCATCGCTTGATAACAACCATTGTTGAGTTCACCAAACGATTTTGAATACTAACGTTGCGAATTAGCCGGGCTCGCATACCGGCGGCCACGAAAACCTGTTGTGGGAGCACGCGGCGATTGCGAGAATTGATGTAGTCGCACATAGCTTGATTAGTGGGAGCACCACCCATGTCCACATAGGTGGCGTTGAAGGTCACAATATTAGATCCCAATTGTGCCATGAAGTGCTCGTTCCACCGATGCATGGCATTCCTGCGTCCCACTAGCATGGGGGCATCTTCGAGGTCTTGAAGCGAAACATCATTGTTTGGAGCGATGCGTTGCTGTAGAGTGAGATGATCATCCTCTGTTTCCTCCCCAATGCGCACACGATTGAGCAAGTCAATGAATTGTTCATCGTCTTGGCGCTCACAGCATGAACGGCTTGATGACCATGGACGGTTTGATGAAAGAACCTTTTGCACAGCTTTAGCACGCAACAAACGACTTTTGTATAGCGCCTCGTCTTGCGGAATCTGGCGCTCACAGCATGAACGGCTTGATGACCATGGACGGTTTGATGAAAGAACCTTGTGCACAAGTTCAACACGCAACAAACGACTTTTGTATAGCGCCTCGTCTTGCGGAATCTGGCGCTCATTGTATGGGCACTTCATTTTCAAGGCAATTTCCAATAATTGCAGGTCCAACACAGGTGTGAGAGTGGATCATCAGCACGCAACAAACGACTTTTGTATAGCGCCTCGTCTTGCGGAATCTCGCGCTCAAAGCATGGACGGTTTGATCACCATGGACGGTTTGATGAAAGAACCTAGTGCACAACTTCAGCACGCAACAAACGACTTTTGTATAGCGCCTCGTCTTGCGGAATCTAGCGCTCACAGTATGGACACTTCATTTTCAAGGCATTTTCCAATAATTGCAGGTCCAACACGGGTGTGAGAGTGGATCATCAGCACGCAACAAACGACTTTGTATAGCGCCTCGTCTTGCGGAATCTGGCGCTCACAACATGAACGGCTTGATGACCATGGACGGTTGGATGAAAGAACCTTGTGCACAGCTTCAGCACGCAACAAGCGACTTTTGTATAGCACCTTGTCTTGCGGAATCTGGCGCACACAACATGGACATTTCATTTTCAACGGATTTTCGAATAATTACGGGTCCAACGGGGGTGTGGGAGTGGATCATCAGCACGCAACAAACCACTTTTGTATAGCGCCTCGTCTTGCGGAATCTGGCGCTCACAGGATGGCCAAAGTAGAGTCGAGCCCAAGGCGATGGGAAGGGGCAAAAAAGAAATAGCGGTATGCTTGCTTTCAAGGCATTTTGGAATTTTCCGCGGGTAAAAACGGCCCATTTTTAAGGCATTTTGGGATGTTCTATGGCCCAAAACGCGTCACCACGGGCTCAAAACGGGCTAAAAACACTTGCTTGAGCATCCCAAGTGGTCTAGGAACAACTTTGGAAAAATGTATTTTTTTCGCCCCGGGGACCCTGGTGGACCCACCGTTGGCCCGAACTGTCCCCGGGCCCGGCTGCCCTCCAGCTCCACCAAGTGACCACTAATACAGGGGTCTAGGTGGCTCGTTGGGCAATTCCGAGGGGTGGAAACCACAAAAAGTGGGGGGTTGCGGGTGGACTAGGTGCCCTCGGAATTTAGAATTGAGCCACGTAGCCCAAGATACGGCCCGTGCTTGGTTTCAGGGTGTTGGTGCACATTGCGCAGATTTTGGGGCTTTTTGGTGCCTTTTTGGGTCGTTTCTCGAGCATATCGTGGAGTTGAAGGGCACTAGAGGGCTCTTTGACACGGTGAAGTCAAGCCTGACATGTAGTGTAGGCATCGTTTCCCTTCGTTTGCGCGTTTCGCCCGGGTTTGGGGGCTATTTTGGGCGGAAAAATGATTGTTTTTGGCCCAAAACTGCGCAGATTTGGGAGGGCACCTACCGACTTGGCGCCCACGCCCCGGGCCGCCACCGGTGAGTTTTTGGCTCAAAATTTGGATTTGGCAAGGCCACCACCTAGGCTCTAGGATGGCCAAAGTAGAGTCAAGCCCGAGGCGATGGGAAGGTGCAGTGGCCAAAACGGAATGGTGACGTGTTGTTGTTGTTGTTGTTGTTGCTTGTTGCTTGTTAGCTAAATTTAAGGGGAGAGGGGTGTAGTAATATATATCCTCCCAACTCTAGGTGGCTCCACCACACGGCTCTAAGGTACGTGCGAAGGGCACAAAGTGGTGCATACATGTGGTGGAAGGGGCTAAACTCGGTCAAAACGGGCTCAAAACGGGCTAAAAACACTTGTTTGAGCACCCCAAATGGTCCGGGATCACTTTTGGAAAAACGCGTTTTTGACCCATTTTTGACCTATTTTTGGTCCCAAAATGGCCCATTTTCAAGGCATTTTTGGATTTTCCATGGCCCTAAACGCGCCACCAAGGGCTCAAAACGGCCGAAAAACACTTGTTTGAGCATCCCAAGTGGTCTAGGAACAACTTTGGAAAAAATGATTTTTTTCGCCCTGGGGACCTTGGTGGACCCACCGCTGGCCCCCACTGTGCGTGGGCTAGCCGGCCCTCCGGCTGCACCAAATGACCACTAGTACGGGGGTCTAGGCGTCTCGTTGGGCGATTCTGAGGCTTGGAAACCATAAAAAGTGGGGGGTTGCGGGTGGACTAGGTGCCCTCGGAATTCGTTTTTGAGCCACGTAGCCCAAGATACGGCCCGTTCTTGGTTTCGGGGTGCTGGTGCACATTGCGCAGTTTTTGGGGCTTTTTGGCGCCTTTTTGGGCCATTTCTCGGAAATATCGTGGAGTTAGAGGGCACCAAAGGTCCCTTGGTCACGAGAAAGGCAAGCCGCACGTGGAGTGTAGCAGCCGTTTGCCTTCGTTTGGCTGTTTTGAGCCCTTACTAGGGCCGTTTTGGGCGAAAAATGGCTGTTTTTGGCCCAAAACAGCGCAGATTTGGGAGGGCACCTACCGACTTGGCGCCCCCGCCCCGGGCCGCCACCGGTGAGTTTTTGGCTCAAAACTTGGATTTGGCAAGGCCACCACCTAGGCTCTAGGATGGCTAAAGTAGAGTCAAGCTCGAGGCGATGGGAAGGTGCAGTGGCCAAAACGGAATGGTGACGTGCTTGTTGTTGCTTGTTGTTGTTGTTGCTTGTTAGCTAAATTTAAGGGGAGAGGGGTGTAGTAATATATATATATATATATCCTCTAATCTACACCCCTCTCCCAACTCTAGGTGGCTCCACCATAGGGCTCTAAGGTACGTGCGAAGGGCACAAAGTGGTGCTTACATGTGGTGGAAGGGGCTAAACCCCATCAAAACGGGCTCAAAACGGGCTAAAAACACTTGTTTGAGCATCCCAAATGGTCCGGGATCACTTTCGGAAAAACGCGTTTTTGACCCATTTTTGACCCATGTTTGGTCCCAAAACGGCCCCTTTTCAAGGCATTTTGAGTTTTCCCATGACCCAAAACCCGTGGCCACGGGCTCCAAATGGGCTAAAACCACTTGTTTGAGCATCATAAATGGTCCGGGATCACTTTTGGAAAAATGCGTTTTTGACCCATTTTTGACCTATTTTTGGTCCCGAAACGGCCCATTTTCAAGGATTTTGGGAATTTCCATGACCCAAAATGCGCCACCACGGGCTCAAAATGGCCCAAAAACACTTGTTTGAGCATCCCAAGTGGTCTAGGAACAACTTTGGAAAAAATCATTTTTTTCGCCCCGGGGACCCTGGTGGACCCACCGTTGGCCCCAACTGTGCCTGGGCTGGCCGGCCCTCCGGCTGCACCAAGTGACCACTGGTACGGGGTCTACGTGTCTCGTTGGGCGATTCTGAGGCTTGGAAACCATAAAAAGTGGGGGGTTGCGGGTGGACTAGGTGCCCTCGGAATTCGTTTTTGAGCCACGTAGCCCAAGATACGGCCCGTTCTTGGTTTCGGGGTGTTGGTGCACACCGCGCAGATTTTGGGGCTTTTTGGCCCCTTTTTGGGCCATTTCTCGGAAATATCGTGGAGTTGAAGGGCACTAGAGGGGGCTTTGACACGGTGAAGTCAAGCCGCACATGTGGTGTAGCCACCGTTACCCTTCGTTTTGGCGATTTGCCCCAGTTTGGGGCTGTTTTGGGCAAAACATTGCACAGATTTGGGAGGGCACCTCCCGACTTGGCGCCCCCGCCCCGGGCCGCCACCGGTGAGTTTTTGGCTCAAAACTTGGATTTGGCAAGGCCACCACCTAGGCTCTAGGATGGCTAAAGTAGAGTCAAGCCCGAGGCGATGGGAAGGTGCAGTGGCCAAAACGGAATGGTGACGTGCTTGTTGTTGTTGTTGTTGTTGTTGTTGCTTGTTGCTTGTTAGCTAAATTTAAGGGGAGAGGGGTGTAGTAATATATATATATATATATATATATACATATATGTATATATATTACTACACCCCTCTCCCCTTAAATTTAGCTAACAAGCAACAAGCAACAACAACAACAACAACAACAACAACAAGCACGTCACCATTCCGTTTTGGACATCGCACCTTCCCATCGCCCCGGGCTTGACTCTACTTTAGCCATCCTAGAGCCTAGGTGGTGGCCTTGCCAAATCCAAGTTTTGAGCCAAAAACTCACCGGTGGCGGCCCGGGGCGGTGGCGCCAAGTCGGGAGGTGCCCTCCCAAATCTGCGCAGTTTTGGGCCAAAAACAGCCATTTTCGCCCAAAATAGCCCCCAAAGCCGGGCCAAACGCCCCAACGAAGGAGAACGGTGGCCACATTATACGTGCGGCTTGACTTCACCGTGTCAAAGAGCCCTCTAGTGCCCCTCAACTCCACGATATGTCGGAGAAACGGCCCAAAAAGGTGCCAAAAAGCCCCAAAAACGGCGTAATATGCACCAACCCCCCGAAACCAAGCACGGGCCGTATCTTGGGCTACGTGGCTTAAAATCCGATTCCGAGGGCACCTAGTCCACCCGCAACCCCCCACTTTTTGTGGTTTCCACCCCTTGGAATGGCCCAACGAGACGCGTAGACCCCCGTACTAGTGGTCACTTGGTGCAGCCGGAGGGCAGCCCGGCCCGCACACGGCGGGGTCCAACGGTGGGTCCACCAGGGTCCCCAGGACGAAAAAAATGATTTTTTCCAAAGTTGTTCCTAGACCACTTGGGATGCTCAAACACGTGTTTTTAGCCCGTTTTGAGCCCGTGGTGACGCGTTTTGGGCCACGGAAAATCCCAAAATTACTTGAAAATGGGCCGTTTTGGGACCAACGATGGGTCAAAAATGGGTCAAAACCGCGTTTTTCGAAAAAAGATCCTGGACCATTTATGATGCTCAAACAAGTGGTTTTAGCCCATTTTCAGCCCGCGGGGACGGGTTTTGGCTCATGGAAAATCCCAAAATGCCTTGAAAATGGGCCATTTTGGGACCAAAAATGGGTCAAAAATGGGTCAAAAACGCGTTTTTCCAAAAGTGATGCCTTACCATTTGTTTGGGATGCTCAAACAAGTGTTTTTAGCCCGCTTTGAGCCCGTTTTGACCGAGTTTAGCCCCTTCCACCACATGCAAGCACCACTTTGTGCCCTTCGCACGTACCTTAGAGCCGTGTGGTGGAGCCACCTAGAGTTGGGAGAGGGGTGTAGATTGGAGGATATATATATATATATTACTACACCCCTCTCCCCTTAAATTTAGCTAACAAGCAACAAGCAAGCAACAACAAGCAACAACACGTCTCCTTGCCGTTTTGGCCATTGCTCCGTCCCAACGCTTCGGATCATTTGCCCATGTAGCCATCCTAGAGCCTAGGTGGTGGCCTTGCCAAATCCAAGTTTTGAGCCAAAAAATCACCAGTGGCGGCCCGGGGCGGTGGCGCCAAGTCGGGAGGTGCCCTCCCAAATCTGCGCTGTTTTGGGCCAAAAACAGCCATTTTTCGCACAAAACAGCCCTAGTAAGGGTTCAAAACAGCCAAACGAAGGCAAACGGCTGCTACGCTGCACGTGCGGATTGACTTTCTCGCGACCAAGGGACCTTTGGTGCCCTCTAACTCCACGATATGTCCGAGAAACGGCCCAAAAAGGGGCCAAAAAGCCCCAAAAACTGCGCAATGTGCACCAGCACCCCGAAACCAAGAACGGGCCGTATCTTGGGCTACGTGGCTCAAAAACGAATTCCGAGGGCACCTAGTCCACCCGCAACCCCCCACTTTTTATGGTTTCCAAGCCTCAGAATCGCCCAACGAGACACGTAGACCCCGTACCAGTGGTCATTTGGTGCAGCCGGAGGGCCGGCCAGCCCACGCACAGTTGGGGCCAACGGTGGGTCCACCAGGGTCCCCAGGGCGAAAAAATTGATTTTTTCCAAAGTTGTTCCTAGACCACTTGGGATGCTCAAACAAGTGTTTTTGGGCCATTTTGAGCCCGTGGTGGCGCGTTTTAGGCCATGGAAAATTCCAAAATGCCTTGAAAATGGGCCGTTTTGGGACCAACAATGCGTCAAAAATGGGTCAAAAACGCGTTTTTCCAAAAATGATCCTGGAGCATTTATGATGCTCAAACAAGTGGTTTTAGCCCATTTTCAGCCCGTGGCGACGGGTTTTGGCTCCTGGAAACTCCCAAAATGCCTTGAAAATGGGCCATTTTGGGACCAAACATGGGTCAAAAATGGGTCAAAAAAGCGTTTTTCCAAAAGTGATCCCGGACCATTTGGGATGCTCAAACAAGTGTTTTTAGCCCGTTTTGAGCCCGTTTTGACCGTATATATGTATATATATATATATATATATATATATATATATATATATATATATATATATATATATATATATATATATATATATATATATATATATATATATATATATATTACTACACCCCTCTCCCGAACTCTAGGTAGCTCCACCCCATGTCTCTAAGGTACGTGCGAAGGGTACAACTTGGTGCATACATGTGGCAGAAGGGGCTAAACTCGGTCAAAACGGGCTCATTTCACTTGTTTGTGCACCCCGCCTAGTCCAGGATCACTTTTGGGAAAACGCGTTTTTGACCTATTTTTCACCCATTTTTGCTCCCCAAACGGCCCCATTTCAAGGCATTTGGGGATTTTCCATGGCCCAAAACGCGTCACCACGGGCTCAAAATGGGCTAAAAACACTTGTTTGAGCATCCCAAATGGTCCAGCTTCACTTTTGGAAAAACGCGTTTTTGACCCATTTTGGACCCATTTTTGCTGCCAAACCGGCCCCTTTTCAAGGCATTGCGGGATTTTCCATGGCCCAAAACGCGCCATCACGGGCTCAAAACGGGCTAAAAACACCTGTTTGAGCATCCCAAGTGGTCTAGGAACAAGTTTGGAAGAAATGATTTTTTTCGCCCTTTGGTGGACCCACCGTTGGCCCCCACCGTGCGCGGGCCAGGCCGGGCTGCCCTCCGGCTCCACCAAGTGACCACTGGTAGGGGTGTCTAGGCGTCTCGTTGGGCCATTTTGAGGCTTGGAAACCACAAAAAGTGGGTGGTTGCAGGTGGACCTGGTGCCCTCAGAATTTGGTTTTGAGCCACGTAGCCCAACATACGGCCTGTTCTTGGTTTTGGGGCTTCATACAAATAGCGCACATTCCGGCCATTTTTAGCCATTTTTGGGCCGTTTTTCGGACATATCTTGGCGTTGGAGGGCAAGAAAGGGCTCTTGGTACACGGGGCAATGGAGGCGCACGTGTAGTGTAGGCTCTACTCTACTCTAGCCATCCTAAAGCCTAGGTGGTGCCCTTGCCAAATCCAAGTTTTCAGCCAAAAACTCACCGGTGGCGCCCCAGAGTAGGGGCGCCAAGTCGGGAGGTGCCCTCCCAAAACTGCGCATTTTGTGCCCCCAAAACAGCCTTTTTTGGCCCCAAAACGGCCCCGAAACCCACTCAAAACAATGGCCAAAACGGAAAGGAGACGTGTTGCTTGCTTGCTTGCTTGCTTGCTTGCTTGTTGCTTGCCTGGTAGCTAGATTTAAGGGGAGAGGGGTGTAGTAAAACATATATATAGACAGCGGTGTGTGACACGTGTCATGTGATCCATGTCAGCATATTGATGATGGGTTTTCGGTTTTCTTGGTGTCTGCGTGCGCACTTTGTCCCTTTCCCATGGTCAAAGCACCAAACACTCTACCAGCGGCATTGGAGTAGATTGACACATTGGCACATGTTTGGTAGCCGCATTTACTAAATCTTGGATGAGCGATTTCCCGATTGGCAGGAGTACAGATGGGAAGGGGCTGCAACGTCACTTACCGGTTGCAAGTATCGGCAAACAATAGCCCCCACCACCGTGTTTTGTTGTGCGGTACCCACATTACGCATCCCTGCACAACCAAAGAGGTTTGCGCAGCGGGGTCCGCCGATGCATACACCACACCTTGTTGGGCACAAAGTACTCCTTGCATGCATGTGCCTCCAAGTGTGAAGTGAGGTCATGCCTCTACACTCCGCTCTACATTCCCTAAACAAACCCCCAAGCATAGAGACAGACCTATGGGATTGTATTTGGATGGGACCTTATGCCAGGTGTGTGCTGGTTGCAGATTAGGTTTAATGGGCAGTTTGTAGAAAAGGGGATGGCATGGTAAGTAAAGAACAATTGGACAAGTTTATAGTTAGTTGTCAACACATGGTGCGACAGCTCAGAGGATTTACACATGTCCCCGTTGAGCTTGTAAGGGCCACTTTTCAGACAAAGGAGACCCCTCTTATAGCCCCACACCGCGAGCTGACACTGCTAACACGGACCAATCTTCAAGGTCAGTGAGCTCGTGGTTAGTGAACATACCCGCCTTTCACATATGGCTACCAAAGGCTGGTGCAAGTCCTCAATTCTGCTGTGCCTCTTTTGTCAGTGGGGATCAATCAGGGACATGCTGAGTGCGCACCCTGTCTTCTTCCTACTGCAGGAGAGATCAGGGCTGTCAAAAAGAGTGGCCACAAGCTAGGGGTGGGGGTGGGGGGATGGTGGGGGGTCGGCTATCCGTGGACATGCCCCAAGGAAGATGTCCACAGTTGGCTGTCACCGTCTGGAGATGGATGCAGTGGATGAGTGCTTGTCCCAATCCATGGAGACCGTAGACAGGACAAGGGGGGGAGGGGGGGCTGAGGGGGACCCCCCCCCCCCCCCCGGGGCTTTTTGAAAGCACTGGGAGAGAGTACTTCTGCAGCGGGTATTGAGAAGGTGTCCGGCGGAGACAAGTGGAATGGCAAAGGCCCACATTGTGCATGTGCTCCTTATACTCACTCAGGTGACAGACCTGCAACTCCTCCTCCTCCTCCTCCCCTACCTGGACACTGTCATGGGATCTGTTGGTGATCCACTCCTCCATCTGACTCACCTCATGTGAAGCCATCCTTCAAATTATTAATCATCCCCCCAGAAGTAGAAAGGAGAAGCCTGAAGAGGATGTCACACTGACCATCATTACACATGAAATGACGGCAGAGACTGCTGGATTTCTGTACTGAAAGCAACCCCCATATTTTTTGTCCACCATCTCACCATGTAATTCGACCATGCAATATGAGTCTCACTTGTTCTATGAGAAAAGTATATGCAACAGGAGTGCTACAAGCAAACAAGCATGTAAGAATCCTGTATACCCTGTTCCAGGACAAATGCTCTCTCAGCTTTGGATGCTTGTAATTAGATCTCACTGCATAATTGTATACATTTTTGTGGTGCTGAGCCACCTCCTCATCTTCTCCAATTTTTTTCTGTTGTCATCCCAATCTAATTTCTGTTTGGCATTATCTTCGTTTTAATGCTCATTCTCAGGCTGGGAGGGTTGCCAGATTCTGGGAACTGTACTCGACACTGCCAATTTCAAGATCCTGAATCTAGGTGTGTGCAGTGTAGTGCCCGAACTTTAGTGAAACTTCAAAGGCTCTGAAGATTTCAAGTGATTTGAACATCTGGTGATCATCAGTTTTTCCCATTTTTTTCCTTTCTTTCGACGTGGTCATTGACAGTTGCTTTCAGTTTTTACATTGTTTGTACCGTGGATGTTGCAACGAATGTTGTTCCGGATGCTTGGTGGTGTTTCATACTGCAGTTGCACAACCCTGAAGAATGCTCATCTCATACTTCGTCAAGTAACAGAACTCCTTGGTGTTGTTGAGGGTTGAAGAGGGCAGTAGAGGGTTCAGGAGGGTTTTTTTCTGGCGGGGTATTGACCGCCGCCATGTTCAGGGTAAAGTGTTGTGAGTACAGTGCTGTGGGCCTGGTGCCAAAGTTTGTGGTATGAATGTTATCCTGTTGCTGGGGGTGGGGGAAATTGCGGTCCGCAATTTTACCGCAATTTTTCAGTGATGCATTCAAAAATTTCATTTTTTCCCCTGAGGAAAATTCTTTCCCTCCCTTCGCTGTTACTAGGCACACTGTACGTGTATGTGTTCTCATCTGTCCTGCATGTCATTTGTGTGGCAGGACGCTTTTCTGTTTTTGTGTTCCCAAAATATCATCCACTTCTGGGGACAGTGATTCCGGCAATGGTAAAAGGCCAGTGAAACGTGGCAAAGGATAGGGTGGCCAAAAGGCACGCTATGCCACACAGATTTCACCCGCAGCACATGTCCACATTGTCCGCAATATGGAGTATGCTTCATCGACCGTATTTTGTATGAAAATTTCAAAATGCATTCATGGCCCATTATAATGGTGACGTGGAAGGACATTTGGATTAGCTGCTTGTGCTGAAAGCTTTGGTGCAGTGTGCATGCTATGTGCTGAAAGCCTCACTATCCTACCAATTGGGTGCATAATTGGTCAAAAATACCTTTTTGCAAAAAATCCTGTGCTCCACTGCCGCTCATCGCTGGCATAGAGTCTGGGGACCAAAAAGAAATGTACTGCAATGTTTGCCGCAGTTTTACCACAATTTACCGCAATTTCACCGCATTTTACCGCATTTTTTCGGGCTTGGGGGACTGCAATCCCCCCCCCCGCCCGCCTGTTGATGCAAAGTGCCAGCAGTTTCAGCCACACGAGTCACCATGAACCATGAATGCACATGTGTCAGTTCGCACACACAGCATATGCTGGAATTCCAGTCTTTCAAGGATCCCATGCGGATGCTGCGATTTTGTAACACAAAAACATGCATGCATATGCCACACAGAGCGGAATTACATCGGTGACCGTGGATGTATGATATTGGCTGGTGCGTTGAAGGGCAACAAGCGTGCGAGCTCTACAATGGAGGACGTCATCTTGTCCCACAACCGGATTCGGAGCACAGGGTTCAAGTATTTTGCAGAGACCATCCGCATCACCAAGGCCCTGAAGATGGTCAAGCTGGACGGTATGTGGCTCTTCCCTGTGTGAATATGCATTGAACATGGAAATTGGCACACTGGGAAATCTTTGCATGTTCCTGTTGTTCAGGGGTGGGCAAATGTTTTTGAAATAGAATCATTTCTCCTGTATATGCACACCCTGCGAGCAACCGTTTGCAGTTTGGTAGTTTGACCAATGGGGTAATGATGTTTGAGAGTTTGAGAGCCAGGAAAACCACTGTGCTGAGAGCCTGCTGGATGGCAGTTGGAGCTCAGCTGCCAGCAGTCAGGCATCAGCACACCTTGTGCCCATCCAACCTCCACGGACAACCTCTCCGTGGGAGTGCACCACCCCTCCCCTGGGGTGCAACAACGCGTTCCGGCCTCCATTATGCTGCGCGCCCACAAAACTGCCATCAGCCTGCACAGGACTTCACCTATTCACCTCAAAGGATGTCCTCCAACTACCATGCTGTACCGTCCAGCCACGACGTGCCCACCGTGGGTGACCCAACTGCTGTCTGTTGCCCTCCAACATATGCCAGATGTAGAACACATAACCGTTCATCTCTCCTTGGCCTCGGAAATATCAGCCAGGGGGGGGAGGGTTGTCATATTGCTCAACGTCCTTCATGACAGCAGCCGGCATAACGGGCACACTGTGCATTAGTTCCGTGAAGTGCCTCCGGCTCCACTGTCAGCATATGTGACCGTAGACCCAGAGGAACAAACAGAACGAACAACATTCTCCTGGGGCCCTGCACCCTGGTGGCTGACAGTCCCCCTTAGGAGGGTAACACTCCTCAAAGGCTGGACAACAGCGGTTTGAGGAGTGGTACTTTGCCTGATCTTGCAACATCTGCCGATGGTTTGCGGATGAACGCAGAAACAATGCTACATTGTTTGGGGAGCGGCGCAAGAAGGAACTCTGTTGCCCACCCACTCTAGATTAGTCTGATTTTGGAAATCCATCATACGCATGTTTAACTGCGAAGAGCACAACATGTGGCCTCCCTGTAGACGTGATAGTTTCATCAATATGCACTAGGGCGGGGCCAATTTCACATAGCGCAGGAGCGGGTGGCAGCGTCCCACCCAACTCTTCTTTCGGGGGGGCATGCTTTTACAAGGAGGGGGTTGGAAAGGGATGGGGTGGCATACCTCCACATTGTGTATTTGCTTTTGAACTGGTTTGATGGAGGTGTGTTCCAAGGTCATGGCACACCATATATCATTGCAAGTTGCAATTTGGGCAACATTGTCACCATTTCTCCCATCCCAATCTTTTTGCAGCCACATGACCCCATGTCCAATGTTGCTGCAACATTTTTTTGCTTGTCTTGGCCATGGATGCCCGTGAAAGGGACAACAAGCTATGTCCAGTTCTTCAATGTTGAGTTTCTGCATTTCTACAATGTGTATTTCAAATCCATTGGGTGTGGTTGCTGCATGCTAGTGTTTACGTGTGCAAATGACAAGCGCCATGCCATGGCTATGATGCGGGTCAAGGCTGTAACATAGGGTAACAGAGGTAGGGACTAGACACGGGCAAGGGCCTTGATAGGTGCATGGGCTACAGTTGTGACACGGGCTAGGGTCGTGACATGGGGCAGGGTTGTGATAAGTGTCAAGCCTTGGTACATCTCACGGTGCTTGTCACCGTTGGTTTACCTCCCCCTCTTCCCTTCTCAGGCAGTGTGTTTTTATTTTCTGTTTTTTGTACCATGAACCTTTTCACCCCCAACAAGTCGGCCAGCCCCCCGAAGGATTCAGACAATCGCGGTGTGGAGCCGTCGGTTGGACCGTCCCCTTCTTCGCAGACGAATCCCGACCTGGAGGCCTTGGTCCGGCAATAGGCAGCAGAATTGGAGGGCCTTGGCAGGAGGCTCGAGAAGGCGGAGCTGGCCTCGCCCAAGACGCCACGGCTCACGACGGAGGCCTTGGCGGAGTTCCGTGGCCGTGAGCGCCTGGCCAGGTGGATGAAGCAAACCGCGGAGTCCCTGGAGCAGTACGTGCAGCAGGTGCCTAGAGCGAACATGGAGGGCACCGAGGACCTGACTCCCGGGGAGGTTCTGGCGAACCGTGTCTTGGACACCCTATGGGACAGCCACAAGGCGTATGAAGGACGACAACGAGCCCGCGAGGATGCCGAATCAGCCGAGGGCAGGTAGCTGGATGCCCTCCAGTGGTCTCAGGCCTCCGCCCACCCGACGGATTTGTTTCGGTGGCGAGGGGTTCGGTTCGTGCGTGAAGGAGGCGTCCTCAAATGGGTTAATGCCTCGGGACGGAAAGTCCCTGTGTCCGCCCCTGCGCCGGGGGAATGCCGCCGCTGCAAGGCCCACAGCCCCGAGACCACTGCCCCCAAGCACTGGCACTTTCAGTGCCCACACTGGGCCTGACTGGACGACCCTGCTGGGGTTGGGTGGGGCGGTGGGCGGGCGGCCTTCTGCTCGCGGGCAGTGCCCGCGGCGGTCGCCCCGGAGGTTGCGTCCGGGTTTGTTGCCACCTTTGCAGGCTTGGCATCCGCTTGGGAGCGACTGGCGAAATCGGACGAGCGGGCCTACCCTCGGGTGGCGGCCATGCATTCCTGGAAGTAGCGCACAAGGCAGCGGTATGGGTCGGCTATTCACCAGCTGGCAGAGTTCGAAGCATGCATCCCGGCCAGGCCCCTACCAGAAATCCTCTCCCTCTGCATGGCGGAGCGTGCAGCCGATGGCCACTCTGCATCCGGGTTGCGCGGACTGGCGTCTGCCGTCCGCCCCGCGGAGGATTTGGCATCGGTCCCCCGGGTTGTGGCGGTCCTTCACTGGCGCATTGCAAAGTCGGGAAGAGGCCCCGGCCCGCAGGCGTACGTGTCGCCTCGAGCCCTTGTGCACATCTGGAATGCGGCCACCGCGCCGGACGATCGGGCGGTCGCGGCGCTGGCGGCCCTGTCGTGGACGATGTGGCTCCGGGTTGGAGAGGCCGCCTCCATCCGGTGCTGTGACCATGACCGCAAGGAGGGCCTCCGGTTCTACAGCACCAAGGTGGGAGAGCCCGGACGGGTCTGTCGACCGGCCGCAGCTTACGCAAGATCCTGGATGGAATTCCTCCGGGTCTACTGCCAAGCTAAGGGGAAGCAGCCTGAAGAGCCCGTTTTCGAGGGAGGGGCCCCTTTCCTCGAGGACACCATCGGCCGCCTGCTCCGCGACACCAAGTGGGCTGATGCTCGCTGGCATGCCCTCAGAAGGGGAGGTTCCGCGGCATGCTGGGTACGCAAGCCCGCCGCCCAGTACTTCCTCTTCTGGGGGCGGTGGGCTGGCTTGCGTACCGCCATGGGTTACGCCCTGGGGTTTCGAGATCCGGAGGTGGTGGGCGATCTGGTGCTGCCGCATGTTAACGAGGCTGTGGGTCTGGGCCCACGCGGTACGGTGCTACCTGCGGCTCTGTGGGGTATGGCTATGTACGACCTCTCACGGTTTGCGGAGCCTCCAATGGACCCGCCGCACCCGAGCCCACCGCCTCTTCTTGGGCCTACTGGAAGTACTCTGGTGGAGGACGTTCAGGAAGAGCATAGTGTCGGTGCCGCTGCCGTCGACGGCCCCTAGCCGTGCCCATCCCCAACCGTCCTAGGACCTCCATCGGAGCCACGACCAACTTCCCCTTCCCCGGCCTGCGCCCAGTCCGCTTCTCCTGGGCTGCCCCCTGAAGTCGTCGTCCTGTCCGACTCTGACTCGGATGCGGATGTTGGAGATGGATCGGGAGTTCGTAGAGTTAAGGAGTGTGTGCCGAACATGGGGAGCATCGCTGCTCCGGCGGATGCCTTCAGGGTTGGCGCGCCCGGTGCTGAGGGGGTGGGGTCATGCAAACGACCGCGGGATCCGGGATCACGGCGACAACAGTACGCGCCCCCCCCTCCCACTGTCCGGCAGTACCGTGTGCCTTCCCCGTCCCGGGTGGGTGGCTCCGATGCGGTTACCCCAACCGTTAGGCCGCAGCGCCTTGTACCCAAAAGGCGGGGTCGCGAGGTTACGGAGTGTCCGCCCTGTAAGCGGCCCGCGGTTGGTCAGGGTCTTGCCCCCAGTCGTGGGATTTCCGCCACCTCCGGTATGAGCGGGGGGGGGGGGGGGGGGTGGGCGCCCGATCTTCATGATGTGCCCGTGCCACCTGCGAGGTCTGTGGAGGGGTCGGGGTCGTTTGCGCGTGGGCGGTTGGGCGCCGTGGCTGTCGGCTGCGACGCGTCTAACGCCGCGCCCTCCGCCCCCGCCCGGGCCGCGGGTGATGGCAGGGCGAGATTATGGGCGGTGCGCGAGTTGGTTGAGGGTGGCGGACGGTGGTCATGGCGGTGGCGGTTGGCGGTGCCAGGGGATCGGCCGTCGGAGCAGGCGGTGGATGTGGGGCACCCCCCGCGGGGGCTGGGTAACTCATATGCCTGGCGGCCGCCTGGGGAGACGTCCGCGACATTGGAGGAGTTGCGGACGCATGGGACGGTGGTTTTGGCAGGAGTAGAGGGCCTCGGTGTGGGGGGGGAATGGGTTGGTGGGCGGGTCTCCCCCGGCCTACCGGGCCCGAAGTTACCTAGGGACGGCGGTGATCCGCCGGTTGTCCCGCTGTTCCTGATGGCACTGCCCCTGTATGCCCGGGTGCTCGCCCTGTTGTCGGGGTCGGCATGCTGGCTGCAGCGCAAGTTGTCAGCGCCAGGGCCTTTACTTTTGCAGCGGATCAAGTTGTTTGTGGATAGGGTTTTCCGGGTGGCTGAGGACTTCGCCCTGGGTTCTGCACTGGATGTGATTTGTCTGGCACTGTGCGAGTTGCCGAACCGGCGTGGGAGGCGTTGCTTCACTTAAATACGTCGCCCAAGCCGCTGCTCGCGGCGGTGGTTCCAGAGGTGGTCCAGCGCGGGCTGGGGGCCGTGGGGTCGTACCGGATCCCGGATAGTTTGTGGAGGGAGGTCGTGCCGGTTGACTTTTTGGAGTCCGCGGCGGGTTACGACGTGGAGCGAGATCCGCAGGGCGGGGCGGGTCTGGTGTTGGAGTTGGTCGGTCAGTTTTTTACCGCTGTTGAGCATCTGGGCATTTTCAGGGAGCTCCCTATTGGTACTACACCTTTGGTTTTTCCTTTCATTATCCCTAAGTCGTCCCGCAAGGGAAGCCTCATACTTTCTTGCGTGGGTTAAATGAGGAGTCCCCGGATCCCCCCCATTTTGCCTTACCCTCCTGGGAGGGTATTTGCCGACTGTTAAACCAGACGCCGCCCGGGCAGCGGCTATATGCCACACATATAGACCTTACCAACGCCTTTTGGAGTCTGTCCTGCCGGAGGGCGTAGACACGGCTTTCCGGGCTAGGATACGGCCGGGGAGACCGGTGGTGGGGGCGACGCGATTGCCTTTTGGCTGGAAGTTTTCGCCATACCTCTGCCAGCGTATCCTCAGGGACTTGTTGCGACTACACATCCCACGGGGTGTGGAGTTATTGCATTACTTGGACGACTTCGTCCTAGTTTCGGCCGATCGTCCCTTGCTACACGGCACCACCCAGGAGTGTGTGTGTTTGCTGGTTGAGAATGAATTTATCGTCTCTGATAAGTCCACTTTGGAACCGGTGCAACATCTGTTTGTGCTGGGAAAGTTTTTGGACTTACAACGCCGTATGGTTTATAGCCACAGACGCGCGTGGTTGCAGATTTTGGCTGCGTGGCTAAGGTTGGCGGTATCCCCCACGCCAGGGCCCAAGCTGATGGAGAAATTGCTGGGCTTCCTCCAGTGGCACATCCGGCCACGGTTGACCTCCGCGCCCTTGCTGGCGGGCGTGTATTGTTGGGTCCGGTGGGGGGACCATGACAGAAACGTGCATGTAAAGATCCTGCATGTGTTGGCCTCTACTTTGTGCTTGTGTGCTGAACCTTATAGGGCTTTGCCTTGGGAGAGGGCGCGGCAGTTTGTTTCGCTTTCCCGCTCCCCTGTACCTGAACTTTTTCAACGCCTGAGGCCATGGTGCTGGTGCGTGGACGCGGCGTGGGACCTGTTTTCGTACAGGGTGGGGGGGTTTTCGCCGCAGGTGGGTGCCCGATCTTGGGTGGCGCCCGTAGCCCGTCATACGCAACAGACGGCGGAGTTGGCAGGGTTATGCTGGGCGGTGCGGCTCGCCTTACGTTTGCGGTGGGATTGTTTGCTATTAGTGACAAATAGTGAGGTGGCGTCTGCCCAGCTTGTTCAGCTGAAGGCATCCACGTGGTTAAGGATCCAGCATGCAATGTTGCGTTCAGTGTCGCGCCGGTTATGTGTTTCCAGACTGCAGGTTTATGTCGTGTGGTGCCCATCCCATTAGCAACCCGGTGATCCTTTGAGTAGGATGCAGTCAGATTTCCACGGTCGTCTTGCTCGGGCGGAGGTAGCGTCCCAGTGTCGGTGGGGAGAGCTGCTACGTTCGTTGCACAAGTGCAGGTTTGTGGGCGGCGTGGTGCTGTAGTGTGGTTTACGGCGGGTGAGCTTTGCTCATGTGCTATGTACTGCAGTGTTTTTATATGAGGTATGCCTCGGCGTAACCGACACCACCGGCGCCCACACCGGCAACCACCTTCTTGTTCTAAGCTCTTTGTACATGTTACCCAGGAATGTAGCGAAGTTGTTCAGAAACAATGGTAGTCGCACCAATTTGTTCAAGACATGCAGGAGGTGGTGTCATGGAAGTGCCAGAAGTTCAAGTTTGTTGACTCGCTAAAAATGTTGCAAGCTTTTACAGACTTATTGATTGTAGAGTGGAGCACAACACAGGACAACGGCATGGTGATTTGTCATCGAGATGGCCCATTCTTGCAGAGTACAATCACAAGGCGGGACATCGATGTTTGTGACATGTTCAGCACTTAGTTAGATTCATGTTCGTCATGTAGGTCGAAATGTTGAATTACCACCTCTATGAGGCGGGGCAATGATTGGGTGCATATGTTGTCATTGTGACACCTCTTGAGGTTCCTGTTTGCGCCCCTATTGCTGATTCTCTTGAATAGTTTGATGAAGATATGGAATGAGATGGTGAGGATGAATAGGTGTGAGTAAAATGTCACCACCCGGAGGTCACAACATCCAAACCTCTCTATATATGTGGTGTATGTGCTTGCTACTATCACTAGCATCGTGCAACAGAAGCATCACAATCCAAAAGTCCATGGTTATGTGCTGCATGTGCAAGGCATGATGCAACCTCTGATACTGAGTTTGTGCCTTTGGAGCCCATCTCAAAGGCAACGGGCAAAGGAAAAGGCAAGCTGGTGCGCAAGGTTCAGGGCAAATACGAAAAAAAGGACAACATGGGTCTCCAAGATGGCCCCACACCGACAAGGCCAAAGAAGAAGCCTGCCGTGAAAAAGAGAAACTGTGCAACAAGTAGTGACACACATTGCCAGTGATGGTGAGAATAGCAGTAACACTAGCAGTGGTATTAGTTGCAACAGAAGCAGCTCCGACTATGCCAGCATCTCTAGTGGCTAATTGGCCACCAAATTGTGTGGTTGTATCAGTCACTCCAACCAATTCTACCTGCTTTGCATGGACATCATTGCTCTTCAAACCTTTGGCATTCATTTTGTAATGCACATTTCATGTTTCCGGGTTCATTTCTTATGGAGTTGTTTTCACCAAAACGTGAAGTAAGGGTGCATTCAAGGCATGGGTGTTGAGGCTTTGTCCGGAGCCTAGACACAGGTAGAGGAACACACACCGGTGTGACTGGAGACTTGATGTGCCCCCGCAGTGTTGTAATGAAAACCTCTTTCTCATCATGTGACGGACCTGCGTGTAGCATCTCCTTCCACATCCGATCCCCAATTTGCTGCAACGTCCGTTGTGATACACTCCAATACCGTGACTTGTTGTCAACGGCAATAGCCTCTCTGATTGATAACGGGTACTTGTCTTTAGAACGTCAGCCACAACTCCAAACATCTAGGTTTGCAGCCCCCTTCGAGCCTGCACCAATCCCTTGATCCACGCAGCAGCATTAATGTGCTGTGATACCACGACGTAGAAAACCCCACCCGTAGTAAGGTGAAAGGAAAAATGTGCACAATGACACCTCACAATTGGCTTCACGACAAAATAGCGCTCTGCAGGGCGCATTACACCAAATTGCATCGTTGGACAGTGCGTTGACAAGCTTATCGTGCCAACAATGTTGAATATCGGACGCAAGCAACGATGGACAAGTTAGAGTGGGAAGTTACCCGCGGAGCGCCACAGTTTGCATTTGAGTGGACGGTGAGGGGGATGTATTTTCAAAGAAGCCAGTTGTTTTGCCACCACAGCAAGATTGCGCCTTCGGACTTGGCAAAATACACAATGAAGGTCCTATGTGAGCTTTGATACAGTATTTTCCCTTGCTTTGTTTCGACCCATGGGTTGTCCCGCCAGGAGCAGTGGGCTAAAAGGGGGGGTTCCACCGGGTTTTTTTTAGAAATTGGGGGTAATGGGGTCAAACCCGGTGGGTCAAAACCGATTCCTTCAGTGTGAAATGTTGACATCTCAAGTTATTTTACCAAGTTGACCCTGAGGCAAGTCGTTTGCCATTCCCCCTTTTCCACCAAAAGCGGTTCTAGCAAGGCTCTAGCAGGGGTTGTGGCAGGGGTTCTAGCGCTGAAACCGGTTCCGGCAGGGGCTCCGGCACGAGGTTCTTGTGCTGGAACTAGTTCTCGCGGCGGGATCCGACGGGGTTTCTAGCGCTTCGGGGATGTGCCAAATCCCACCTCACTCCCCGCGGGAACACAACGCGAGCAAAAATATGGACTCCAACACGAAGTGGCAGTGCCGCTTTCTCATGTCTCGTATCGCCTCACACCGTTCGAGGTTGTCGCGTGCGGCTTGCCTCCGGAGGCCAATATCCAAGGCCTCCATTCCCATAACATGTCCAACCCACGGCGGGACACACGGGGCCGCTGAAGGCACCAAACCCGAAAGCTGTTCTTGACCGCCACTTTAAAGGGTTTGTGGCCCCGCTCAGAGGGTATGCTAGTAAAAATGTACAATGTCCCATACCTCTTGAACAGGGCAGTAGAGTGCGCTACCACCCAATGCACCCAAGGGGCAGGTGGTGGGGTAGGGGCAGGGGGTGGAAAAAAATTCGCGCGAATTTTTTTATACCCCCCCCCCTCCTCCGGGGGTACCCCCCGGAAAAAAAAAAGCTAGCACCCCATGTAGGAATTTTTTTCGCCAAGAGGAATTCTTTTACTATGTGCTACTTCAAGTTGCATGTCACCTTCACTTTGGCACATTGTATGACATTGGCACATGGACTACTACTGAGATAAAAGTAATTGGTTCTTTTTGCATGGCGCCAATGGCACCCCCTTTTTTGGTAATTTTTTGTCGGCAAGCCGTCGGTGCCTTTGAGCGCCAGATATCGCAAGACGAGGTGCTATACACATGTCGATTGTTGCGAGGTGCTTTCGAGCAGAGATCAACAAGACGGGCCGCTATACAAATGTCATTTGTTGCTTGAAGTGCAGAACCTGCATTCAGAGCAAAACCCCGTCCCAAATGCAGCGCCAAATTCTTTCAGGGGTGAACGCGGTCGTGCGTTCTTTCTTTCTTTCTTGTTTCTCTTTCCCACGCTTTGTTGCGTGGCCCCTTGAGTTTGGGTTAGGGACTCACAATGCACAGTTTGTTGGTTGCATGGTTGTAGAGAGTTGCAATCCATCGTTAGGGAGAAGACAAAAGAGGGAAACAAAGAGTGAGTTGGGCTAGTGCACAAGGAGGGAGGGCGAAAAAAGGGTCAGAGAGAGAAGGTCCTGGACAACAATGTGCACCATTGATACACATACAAAGACATACTAACACGCCAATCTTTGTTGGCAAGCCATTGTGGCGTAGCAGTCATCAACCAGCATGCGAGAAGGCAATGAGGACATGACATTGTGGGGTCCACTGTAGGCTTGGGCACCCTGCAGAACGGCCAGAATATGAATCAATCACCCTTGTCCAGGCACCAACGGTTGTAGCATGCCGCGGCATGCCGCGGCACCTGATTTTGGGGCATGTTGGTGGGGGTTTTGAAGCATGCCGCAGCATGCCGCCGCACACTGAAAATTCGGCTCAGACGATAATATTGATACCATCTTTGAGCAACGGTGCTGACAAGACTGGTGGTACTCTAGTGGGGTGATACAGTGGCTCTCATTCCAAGGTCGCTGGTTCAATTCTCAGCGATGTTAGCACAATGTCCTACTGGGAGGGGCAGCAGGGTCCCAAGCTGGCAGATTTCCCCTCCTTTTTTTCTTTTCTTGTGGAGTTGTGCTTTGACAGGCCCTTGTTATCTTCACGAGGGGACAGCACAACCCAAGAGGAACCATCTCCACTGCAAGAAACGACGTCTGCAAGAGTTGCTTGGTGGGAAGTGAAAGCTCTCGATTTCCCTATCATGTCGTCAAGTGCTGTATTTTTGTCCGCCGCCCTCGGTTTGCATGCCATGTTGAGAGGGCCTTTAGTTTGTTGGGACACATCCTAACACACGATTGTCTGAATGTGAGTCAATTGCGCCATTGGCATTCGTGTAAGTCACTAAAATGGACAAAAAGCGGAAATGTGACGAGGAGGAGTAGCAATTTGACCACACATGAAATGATTATGTTGTGTCCATCTTTGCAGGGTGTCACGAGGTGCATTGTTTTGTGTTTGATGTAACGGTTTGCTAGCTTTGAGGCTTTTTGGAAAATTAGGTTACCCCCACCAACAGCTTGAAGCATGCCACAGCATGCCACAGCACAGCAAATTTTTCTGGGGGACCATTGGTGCCTGCCCTTGTCCTTTGATGCTGGTTCACTTTCTCACCCCAAACGGGGTGTATTGCCTTATCTTTGGACTCTTTCTCCCGATATGAGGCCAGGCTGGGTCCCTGCACTGCAGCCGAAACAAACCGGGGGTCTTTGTGCCGTGAAACACAAATACCACCCATATGGGCTGAAATTTCCTTAGTTACCTTGAAAAATACCCTCCTTGCACCTTCCAAACCCAAACACGTGGGGTAGAGTTAAGGGAATTTCAAGTTTTGGGGTCCGGAAACAATTTTCGCGCGTTTTTTTTACCCCCCCCCCCTTTCGGGGTACCCCCCCAAAAAAGCTGTACGCCGGTACCAGGATTCTTTTTACTGCCCCCCACCCCCCCCCCTGCCAAGGGCCCCACCCCATCTTCACCCAACACTCCCCAATCTTGGCAATGTGTGCCCAAGCTGCACTGATTTGTGGATCCGTTAGTGGCACAAGCACCTTCCACACACCATAAAGGCTTGTGAAATTGCGCTGCAACACATCCACAACAACCAAAACATATACCCCCCGGTTTGCCACGTCGGAAAATGCTGCCTTGAGGCAGCCACTAGGCAAGTCGCAGAAGCAGGCTTTTGCAAGAAAAGCTTGCTGGTAGATATACCAAGCTGGCCTTCTTTTGTTCGCTTTTCGAACAAGCGCTGTACAGCAGTGATGCTTTTTGCATCATCTGGAAAATATCGTCACCTGGCCATAATGTTCCTAATACCTAGAACACTTGGCACCCACTCCACAAGGCTGCTTGTGAGCCGTTTCTTGAACATGTCCACAAAACGGCACATGCCGCGCTCCACGTCCCCTACTCTACCATTGATGTCCGTTAAGAAAGCCCCCCATAATACCTCCGTGGGTAATTCAAAAACACGGTGAAGTCCCTTGCAGCCCCTACATCTTTCCCAACATTTGCCTCCCACTCATGAGCTTGCCATCACCTGTAAGTATACACTAAACACAGTAAACTCTTTCCGCACACCCTCTATATAATATGTCCATTCACTTTGAAGGTGATGCACTTGCTCACTGAGTTTGGCCTCCAACTCAATAGTGACAACGCAAGCCCCATCATCCGGACCATCGAGGCAAAACCATATGGCGCAACGGTGGATATCACTAGCGGCCCGAATCCCATCACCCCCACAATGGACAAACACGTCACACTTCGTGACTGATGGCCGTCACAGGGATGTGGCATCCGGGCAGATCACCACCCATATTTTTTGGTTGGTCACCGTTAAATCTTCTGCTTTCCGGGCTGGACAGAGCTGCGTGTACACCACATCCTCAAGTGTATGCATCGCCGCACTCCGTTGATGCACACCCCCACCGCTCAACACCTATGTTGTTGCCGAATACCGCGCACAGTCTAGGTCTTACCGTGTGCAGTCCCTAGGCAGCTTGTAAATTTGGCGGATGGATATCCCTAGCCACCTCACCCACTTCCACACCCCAATGGCGCGCCGCAAAGCGGGGTCCCCCAAACTACTCGCCGCCCTAAGAAGGATCCCTCCAGGGGTGACCATCACCTTGATGGTGTTGTCCACTAGTAGAGCGGCACGTATCTTTTGGATAAGGTCCCGGCGGTCTTGCACCTGTCGCCCACAAAGTGTCTCATACGCCTTCCAGGGTGGTAGGGATGCCAGGAATTGATCAACTTGTGTATTGATAGGTGACATGGTAGTTGTTCACAAAACGGTGGGGCATGACGTGGCGATGAAAGCATACTAGAATCTCGCTAGAGCGTAGCTGGAACCTCCGCTGGAACCGGTTGTAGTGCTATAACCCCCGCTACAACCCCCCCTCGCTGGAAGCCCCGCAAGAACCGGTTCTAGGCGTGGTTCCGGCAGCCCTCCTACCCACTTGCAAACTCACATGGAAGGACGCCACAAGATGCTGGTCGATACGGCAACACAACAAAACGTGTACGCAACTTTTCAGCATGTTCCGGAGGTCCTCACAACCCATCCAAATAGCCGTTGCAAGCCGACTGCTCATGTCAGCACGAGCAAAAAAACGTTGTCTTGCTGGGGCAAAAGAGACTCAACCGTATGTTACCACGCGCGCCAAAAGCCGACAAGGGGTGTGTCCCCTGCACCCAAGGCGGAGGGGCCCAACAACGTCACAGGCGCCCCAACAGTGCCACCGCCGCGGCAGTTTTCCCGTTTCGGGTGAAGACCCCCATTGTGTTTGTTTGCATGCAATAAGATAGCCACCGCAGTGGTCCACCGAAGAGTTGCCGGATAGGCCGTCTTGCCCCCATGCACCAAGCTGGGTCTACACACCGTCAGAACACCACAACTAGTGAATTGTCGTAGACTCCAAACACTTCATGTGAGCGGTAAACGGCGCCCCAGGCTGCCACACGCAAAGGTTTTTCCCGTGGCAGACCTAACGTCAACACAACAAAACGTGTACGAAAATTTCACCGTGCTCATGTAAGCAGGAGCAAAAAAAAGCTTCCTTTGCTCGGAGCCCAAGGACTTGGTACACTTCACGGGGTGGGGGGCTTGGGTCCAAACTGATAGCAGTTGCAAGCAGAATGTTCCTGTCAGTAGGAACAAAACCAGAGCAGGAACAAAACCAGGTGCCTTGCTAGGGCCCAAGGACTGGTACACTTCCCAGGGGGAGGGGGGGGTTCACCGTCAATCACCGCAAGTGCCGTGGCACTTCGTACTTGTCATCCGGCCGACCAGCGTGATATGGCCTCCGAAAAATGGGCGCGTTCGTGAACACGCACACACGATGCACGGGGCCAAGGGTTCCAAGGATTGAAGCCATGGGCCGGACGCGTGGTGGGATGCTTTTGGGAATGGGAGGGATGGTGAGGCAAGGACCAAACGTTGGCTGGGCGTGCACACGGGAACACACGCGCACATGCGCTCACCACCCGTCTCGCCGCTTACCAAACAGCATCGCGGCAACCACTTTGGCGGTCATGCCCTCACTATGGGCATGCGGTAGGCCTCGTTGACGACGTAGCTCGATGTCGTCTCCCTCTTCTTTGCCTCTTCCTCCCCCTTTTCCGCCGCCACGGCCGGATCCTGCAACCCCATGTTCTCCGCCTCGAGGTCCTTCACACACCCCTTCACCGACGCAATCACTTCATCCCTCTGTACCACCCAAGCCTTCAGGCTCTCCACCTCCGTCTGCAACCTGTGCACCCGCAACTTCGTCTTCGCCTTCATGGTTGCCTCTAGGGCACTCCGCACAACCCAAGGGACAGTACGTGTCCCTCACAGCAACCCCCACAGCCCCCGTCAGGATGTCTCGGCATTTGGCTGTGACTTGCCGTGCCAAGTCGTCAGCACTCAGCGCAGGGGTCGGGTGGGCACGGGGACCCCGCCTGTGGGGCCCCGATGGGAGGGCTCCTTTTTGGGACTCTTGGTTGGGGGGGAACTCCCCTCTTCTTCCACCTTCAGGGCTCCTTCGTGTGCACCCGCCCCCCATACCCCCCCATTCTTGCGGGTATCCACCCACCGCCCAATGGTCGTGGACCAAATAACCCACTTCCTCACCCCCCACTCCCAGAAAAAGCCGCAAACTGTGCACCCCCCACAACACGTCCTCAGGATGGCACAGCCCCAAAAAGGAAGTTTGCTTTTTCCCCTCCTTTCTCACCCCCTTCCCTTTGGATCCGTATCCGGTAGGGCAAACTGAATGTCCTCACCTTCTCCATCCTCACCTCTACCGTCACCGCCCTGAATCACTCTGTTTTCCCAGCCTATTACAAGCCCTGTTCAAGGCCCCGGACGATCACCCGCGCCATGGCCGGCCAAGACACCGGCACCGTATCCACAGCACCATCCACTTGCCCCTCCATGAAGGGGGTTGCGAGCTTGGGGGTCAGGCTAGGGGCTTGGCTGGGGGCCAGTGCCACTTGCGCCGCTGGCTGGCGCATGGTGAGGGTGCGCCACTCGTCCATGCAAGCCTGTGGTAGAAAACGGGTGATGATTGCAACCAAAACCACGTCGGAACCTCTATTGGAACCGGTCCCCGCACTGGGACCCATGCTAGAACCGATACAAGCGTTGGAACCCCCCGGGTTCCAACGGCGGTACGAAATCGAAACGTGGCAAGGAACAAGCCCAAAACGTGATAGGAACAAGTGCATTCCTTCCTCCCGGCTTCCAGACAATGCACACCTGCTAGGAGGGACATCAGTGGTGGCCGGCCTTGTTGGCGTCTGCCACCAGCAGTCCGCGCGCGGGGGGGGGGGGGGGGGTGGTCGGGCCGGGTCCTTGTATGCGACCCTCCCCAGCCCCCCACCCCCCCGAGGTTTTGAGAGATAGTGGGCTGGGAGCATGGCGCCAACGGCGCCCTCTTTTTTTTGCTTGGCGCCAACGGCGCCCCCCTTTTTTAGTGTATGCTTCCTTTTCATTAGACCATCAATGCTTTTGAGTGCCAGATATCGCAAGACGAGACGCTATACAAATGACATTTGTTGCGAGGTGCTTTCAGCGGAGATGAGGAAGACGGGCCGCTATACAAATGTCGCTTGTTGCTAGCTGAAGATCCTGCATTCGGAGCGGAACCCCGGCCCGAGTGTAGCGCCAACTTCTTTCTGGGGCGAACACATTCGCTCAATCTTTCTTTCTCCTTCCTATGCTTTGTTGCGTGGCCCCTCGAGTTGGGGTTAGGGACTAGCAATCCACGCTTTGTTGCGTGGCCCCTCGAGTTGGGGTTAGGGACTCACAATCCACGCTTTGGCGTGGCCCCTCGAGTTGGGGTTATAGACTCACAATCCACGCTTTGTTGTGTGGCCCCTCGAGTTCGGGTTAGGGACTAGCAATCCACACTTTGTTGCGTGGCCCCTCGAGTTGGGGTTAGGGACTCACAAGCCACGCTTTGTTGCGTGGCCCCTCGAGTTGGGGTTAGGGATTCACAATCCACGCTTTGTTGTGTGGCCCCTCGAGTTGGGGTTAGGGACTAGCTATCCACGCTTTGTTGCGTGGCCCCTGGAGTTGGGGTCAGGCCCTCACAATCCACGCTTTGTTGCGTGGCCCCTTGAGTTGGGGTTAGGGACTCACAATCCACGCTTTGTTGTGTGGCCCCTCGAGTTGGGGTTAGGGACTAGCTATCCACTCTTTTTGGCGTGGCCCCTGGAGTTGGGGTTAGGCCCTCACAATCCACGCTTTGTTGCGTGGCCCCTCGAGTTGGGGTTAGGGACTAGCAATCCACGCTTTGTTGCGTGGCCCGTCGAGCTGGGGTTAGGGACTAGCAATCCACGCTTTGTTGCGTGGCCCCTCGAGTTGGGGTTAGAGACTAGCAATCCATGCTTTGTTGCGTGGCCCCTCGAGTTGGGGTTACGGACCCACCATCCACGCGACGTTTTTCCGCGTTTTTCTTAGGCAAGTGCTCTATGGGGCGGTTCCCCATGCAAAACTTTCAAAGGCCAGCATGGTACCCAAACCCAAACCTGTGTGTGCCGAAACGTAAACGAAAACACATGCAGTTGCCGCAGAGCGATGGGAGTAGGCACCCAGGAAAGCATTCGCCGCATAGTTTGTGGTAACAGGGGCCGCACCCGACTTTCCTTCCGATGCTCAGCCGGAAATCCCCGACTCGGAGGATGCAATTCTTCTACCCCCTCCTCTTGATGGGCACCCCACTCCGTGTGGTGGTTACATGCCTGAAGGTCACACACAACAGTCATTGATACTCAACTGGCCCTTTTTTTTGGATGCCCAAGACTTGGTCGCAGGTACAATCCATTCGTGGAAACAGATGGAGGCATTGGCTGGTTTTTGCTCGTGCCATTGCACAGGTTGGTCGTACGACGGGCACTCTTGTGCTGCATGTGCTTCTTTGAAACATTGCTCGGCTCTTGCTCAGAGGTTGCGCATTGCAATGGCGCGTGAGCCGCACACAGAGTACAAGTACCAACCAGTCAGTTGGATGCTTTTTCAGAATGGTGTGCCTTATCCGCACCTCAAAAGGTGCCTCCCTTGAAGTGTGAGCCTTATGAAGGTTTGATCACAGATTGATCGGGTCACCAATCGTGGTGACAAGGGACTGACCACGGACATTTCCCGCTCTGTGCAATGCAAGATTTGCGAGGCAACAGTGCCACGCGTGTGCATGCACACACATGTGGGTCAACACCTTCTGCAAAAGGAGTGTGTCAGGGGTCAGGAAGAGATTTCTTTGGCCACCGCTTGTGGGTTTTGTGGCGATCGCGTCACTTGCTCCACGCAGGTTGTGATGCGCCACAAGCGGACACATGCCTTGGTCACCGTCATGATCTCTGTCTGTCCCAGTCAACCAGTTAAGCTTCGCCGGAACACGCTTGCGAAAAGATCTACAAGCAGCCCTGCACGAATCATCCTGTGCGGTGTCCCCTATGCACAAAGATAGTTTGGTCATATGGCATGGCACAGCACTATGCAGATGTGCATGACACTGCACAGCACCCTGATTTTATGCACATTGCCGAGACAGAGCAAGAGGCGGTGCTGAATTGGGTGCCTCATAAGGCAAAGAAAAAAAATAAGGCAATGCACCTGCACAGGCTGATGACGCCCCGTCTCATGCCACGGCCTCATCTACACCTGGCGACGTGGCTTCGTCGTCGTCAAGCTTGCCTCCCTTGCCCGCCCCAGTGAAAGCCTCCTGCCCGCCCGCTCCCAAGTGAGTCCAGGCAACGACCTCTGGGGCTGAGCGATCTCGTCCGCTCAAAAGCGTCGGAAAGCGCAACAAGAAGAGGCGGGACGAAGCCCAACGGGAGCTCAGCCGAAGCGCGCCCGCCCAGACTCCTCCTCCTCCTCCTCCTCAGAGGGGGAGCTTTTCAAGGACCTCTAAGCAGAAGTCCATCCATTCTTTCTTTTAACGCCCAACTCTAACCAAGCCTCGGGAATTTTCTCACAAACTAACCCAGGGGCGGGGGGGGAACACGGGCGGAGGGGGAAGGGGGGAGGGGGGAGGGGGGCGACACGGCCACCCTTAAGACTTTCTTCTCGGCAAAGACGAGAAAGCACTATTATCGCATACATACCTCCGTACCCCCAAACCCCCAGACACACACTCCCCAGGAGGTATGCATGTGGTAGTAGTGGGTCGCGTGCAAGCCCCCCCACCTTGGGAAACCCCCCCACCCCGACGGCCAAAATCCCCCCCCTACACCCTCCACCCCCCCCCCCCCAAGAACTACCCCATGCCCCCCCCCCCCCCCCCCCCCCCCCGAGTTTCGACAGATAGTTGGGGGGTAGGTTGCATCAGGACCGGTTGTAGCACCCCCCGCCCCCCGTGCCTCATAGTTCACCCAGTGCGTGCCCAAGCCCACAAAGGCAATAATGCGGGCATCACCACGGACAATGTTGGCAGGGAAACCCCCCCTTGCCCCCCCCCCCCCCCTTGGTGGATGCACCGGCTGTCAAACACCCACATTTCCCCCATCCCCATTGCCAACGGGGCAATGGGCAATTGGGGACGGCCTCGTGTGAGCCCAATACCACCTTGCCCACATTGTCATCAATCGGGATGTCCATGTTGACAACGCTGAAGACAATCAGCGCATGGACACCTGGCCTGCCAAGGGCAAGGGCAATGTCCCTATGCCAAAATTGCCGCTCCTTGACCCCTACGCGCACACAGTTGGCATTGATGAGGCGCATTTGCATTGTCAAGTGTGGGGTTAGACGGCTAACAACTTCCTAGGCAAAGACCTCCAAGTGCGGTAACTTGTGGGCCGGGGTGGTATCCTCACGGGGGGTGGGGGGTGCTTATGGGCCAGGGATGGCATGAACCGCACCCGTGTCCCGACATCTGGCCCCATGTGGGCGTCAAGAAAATCAGCATTAAAAATACCCTTCGACACTTGGCCGGGCAGGCACTTGGGCCTCCGGGCGGGGGTTAACAAGGAGGGGGGTGTCCTCAGGGTCCCCAAGGGGTTGGATGAGGTGGATGGGGGGGGAGGCGCCAACATCCACCAAGCGGGTGGCCACTGTGGGTACGTGCTGGGGGTCATAGTTGATGGTGGTTCTGAAAAACCATACCCACCAAGCGAGTAAGTAGAACGGCAACCTGTGGTACAGCGGGGTGGAACACCTGACCAACGTCCTGAATATAGTGCCACAAGTGGCGTTCACTTGCCTTCACAACAGAACCCCGCAATGTTGCACGTAGCAGTGTCTTCTGATCCTTCGACTTGGGTTGTACCAAAAGGAACAAATCGAAAGCTCTCCGGAAGGATGCAGACTGGGCAGGGAACTGACGCAGCTTTGCTGCAAATCGCGACAGGAGGGCCTCACATGGTTCTTTACTTCGGCCCGTGGTACAACTGTGTTGTGCCAATGTAACCACATGTGGCGTGCTGTGACAAGTGTCCGTAGGTACTCATTACCACCCTCCTCACCAGCTAACAACCTAAATAGTACAAGCAAGGACATGTCTAGTACTTCTAGGGCTGGGTGATGTGTTGCTGGCCGGCCGTTATACCAGTTGTAGTCGCGAACCAACATTCCAAGAACAAACGGGGCCAGAAGGTACTCTGTCAAAAGCACTAGTAGTCTTTTGGCGTGTGTCAGAGACCCCTTCTGCAGCTGTGTCTGTTGAGCCATAGGTGTGTGCTCCATAATGTCTATTTTTTATTGTAAAAGTTGCTGCCGGTTGGAGCCAGCAGCATAAGTGACATGAAAATCCTTTCCTTCCAAAAGACTTTTGGATGTGCATACAGAAATGTGTCTGCACTTTGTGAACTAGAAGACAAGTATGTGCAGATACAAAAAAACTTATAGCAGCCCACCTCGTAGCAATACTTGTAAGGGTGCCAAACCCCATCCAATGGAGGACAATTCCCCATCTTCTGAGCCAATTGGTATGGAGAATATGTGGAAGAGTAGACAAACTTGCAAATGCTGTAAAAGATTTTCATGTCCACCAACATGGGGAGGGGATGGGAGGAGCATTGCTGTAATTTCAGCATCATGTCCAAAATCCGTGCCAAACCAGCCTAGTCACTAGTTTGGTCCCTACTCACCAACCAACAGGACCATTGTAAGCCTGTAACAGCGGTCCTTTCATGTCCACAGGACACTAGATGTCAAAAAGAACCAACTGGGCATTCATCGCTGTGTGAATATGGCCCCTCCATCTGCTAAGAGTATTGACAACACCAGGGGTCATATGAGGTAATGCCTGAGCAAGGTGAAGACAAAGGGGAAACTTGTGTAAGGTGCTAAATAGTGTTGTGACGGCAATGTGGCTAATGTGGTGTAGTTCAAAGACTTATTTGACTAATGAGGAGTAGGAACCCAACACTTACGACGACAATTGTCATACCAAACAATGTGACTTGATTGTGACAGTAGCGTCCTCGGTGGGCGGCAATGAGAGAGGCTTGCGTGGAAAGACTAGGCACATGGTAAGTGCAAAGTCGAGCATAAGACGGCTTGCGCCTTTGGGCTCTAGATATGCCTATGGACTTGTCAGTAGTGCTTCGCTTATGGCGAGGTTTCCATTGCCGATGTAACACACAATAAAGATTACAGACAAACTCACATAAGTGGCGAAACAAAGGCTTCAAGGCACCCTTTGTCTTGAGGTCTTCAACCACTTCCCCGATGTCTGCCACCATATGATAATGACGGACATCGTTCCGCATATCACGGAGGAATTCAACAAAATTTAGTACCAGGCCCCCAACATCACAACAATCAGGGGTTTCAATTGCTAGGCCTTTGTGAGTGCAATGTGTAGGCATATGGACCAAAAATGATATCGACTTCCGTTTTAGATTTCGGTTATCAAGGTGCTTGGCCCCATCCCACCCCAACCTCGCTAGGTCGCACCTAGACCGGCCATTTTGCTGTTTTTGTAGAATATGCATTTTGAAAAAAGGGGGTGAAATACATTAAAAAGTTGTGAAGTCCTGTATATTTTGATGTATGAGAAGGCCGTAATAGTAGGAACAGGCAACACACAAGCACAATGCAAGCACCTCAAAATACAGTATTGGAGAATGAATCCGATCCAGCCGCATCCATGAACATTTGTTCGTCTTCGTGAGATTGTACCAACCAGATGGACCCATCATTTCAGCAAAGTAAGTTTGGATGTGACAGATTGGCTTATTGGTTGCAGAAGCGCTCTGCAGAGTGCTACCTTTCTGTTCTGCTGATATGCATACCACTTATGCTGCATTATTCAAAAGGAGCGCTTTGCAGAGCGATTTTCGTGTTAGGGAAGGTTTTTATGGCAAGTTTATGTGTATGGCTCCAATGCTGTGGCTATCAAAGTTTATTGAGACCACAGTGGATATGACCATTTCCTATGTTTGGGCTACTATATCCAGTTTACTTCTTCGTATGGTGTTGTCCGCAACGCTGCTTTTTGTGGTTGCTCTTCGTAGGAGTGTGCAACCCATTGCTTGTTGACATAGTAATGTTTCTAGTCAATGTGGTGTAATTGGTGTAGATTGTGGTTGTAGTTCGTCATTCATAGCCTACTCTCAAACCTCCGCTGCATTCCAAGTTGATATTCATATGTACTTTGTGATTCGGCTCTAAATTTTACCTACATTGACATCTCATCGTCGTTCTCGTTTACCTCGTCCAATGCCTCAACAAAGTTCTTTGTTTGAATCCGCCAGGTTGGGCGGAAGCAATTTCTTTACTGAGCTGATGTTTATGATGCAAGAGTAGCCATACAAAAGTAGCAATTTATCACAAGAGCGCTCTGAAGAGCACGATTTTTGCAATGTGCGCTACTTTTACTATCAAAAAGTCCATTTTCGTTGTCGAGCGCTCTGCAAGGCGCTTTTTACTTGTATCCCATTTTTGGTCCCGTTCTTTACCCCATGCTTCCCTAGTTCTTCTTAATGCATGCGACACCCTTCAGAGAGTTTCTTGCTGATCAAGAGTGCACCACTAGGCTGTACATACTGCACCGTGCTTAGTCTCGTTTAATAATGAGCACGATGGCCTTGCTAACGTACCGCCCTGTGATGCAGTTTGATGTCAGAGTGCTTTGCGGAGTGCTATTTCTTGGTTTCCCCATTTCTTAGCCCTGTTGTGTTACAGGACAATGTGTGGAAACAGTGGAAGCTGCTATTCAAATTGGTTGAAGAGACCTAGAATTGACGTACTAGGAAATGCACTGGGCAACTAGGGAGATAGCTTCAATGAAAGTGTGTACTGTGTATAGGCCAAAATCGTTGCATTGGGTTGGACGTTCCTTGGTTGAAGTGTGCCCCACTGTTTCCCAATCAACCCATGTGATGTGTGTTGCTATGTTACTACCGCCGCCATGTGTATAGTCTCACAGAGTGTTCGAAACTCTGTTACGACTTTGGTTTCATGAATCGCTGTATAGGATGCCTAGAACCACCATCGTACAAAAAAAAGGCGCCCTGCAGAGTGCTGTTTGGTCATTTTATTGTTTCTAAGCATTACATATGTGTCTTTTGTCCAAAAAGTGCTCTACAGAGCGCTCCGGTCTCATGCGTGGTTCAAGGGGAATATGCGGCCAATTTGTTGTTGTAGCGCCCTACAGAGCGCTCTTTTGCAATTTCCCTGTGTCCCGTTGCAAAAAATTTGACAGACGTGGGAGGCTAAAGAAGTTGGTTACAAGTGCTTCAGCCATCGCACTCAATATGGGAGCCTAGGTTCGTTCAGAGCAGTGCCCTTTTCCCCATGGTCAACAATCGAAAGATGTTGTCTTTGGAAAGACCGTGAGTGGCTACTAGGTGAGGCAAGCCCCATCGCGCCCACGTTGTGACAACAACATTGAGACAACTAGTGAAAAGGTTATAGCGCTGACGGTCCAAGTTGCCTCGTTTACCCGTGTGTGTTGGGGCTCGGGGTTGGGGTGATGGGGAATGCCGGGTTATGTAGCCATTCCGCCCACAGTCCATTTTTTGCTCATTTTCACCACATGGCGGGCCGAAACTTGCTCTGCCGGGGGGGGGGGGGGGGTGGCACGGGCGCGCTCAGAAAGTGGGGGGGGGTTGGCAAAATGGGCTTCCGTGCCGGGACGCTTTGTTATGTGGTTTTGGCAGTTTTGGTGCAAATTTTGCCGGTAACAAAGAGTGTCGTGGGCTGGCATGATACCCCTGCCGATGGTTGAGCGGATAGTAGGCCTTTTTTTGTGAAAGGCCGGGGACCGGTAGCCTTGACATTCCACTCATTTCCAAGTGTATGAACCTCCTATAGGGGCAGCCATGGGAGACAAGGGAAAAGAAAAAACTGATGACCGGGGACGCCTGGGGCTCTCATCGGTTGAGGGTCGCGATGCCCAACCCTGTTATAAAGTGGGCTAAGCGAAATACACACTCAGACCCCCACTTGTAAAGGTTGTCCCAACTTCTGCACGTGGTTACAAGGTTAACGTGACCGAGGCACAACGTGCCTGAAAAAAAAAGTATCTTTTTTTGCCACTTGGAAATGTCTACTCTCTTGATGAGTGAACTCATTGCTCTACCATTCAATTTGTTTGTACGCCCAGGGACCTCATTTGAGGAATTCTGGATTTCTGAGCATGTGCATCTGTATGAAGTGCATTTCTCTATGCCTGTGAAGGAGAGAAACGTGATGCGCCAACACCGTTGGAATTTGAAACGTAGTGTTGAAAAAAAGTTGGCTGACAAGAACCGTGATCCTGAAATGTTGAATGCTTTGCGCCAAGACATACAAAGGGAAATCAGGGAAGCATCCATGATACGACCTGTTCGTTCTGCCCTTTTGGTCGACCACAAAGGTGTGCCTTGTACTGCACAACGTGCTGTACGTTTGCGCATTGAAAAAAAAACCCTGCCACAGGCTGATGGTCATTGGGTCACAGAATTGAACACTTTGTTGTCTCGGATTCCATGTCCTGAAGGGACAGTCACAGTTCACGACCCCCAACCCAAAGCTCAAACTCCCAAAAAAAGGCCACTGTGTGATTATTTCAGCGTACCTACTCACAGGACCCCCCCATTGAGTGGACAGCATTTGTTTGCCTCTCCGTCAAACCGCCACACTCCCCCATCAGGCAGCAACGCCGCCCCCCCCCCCCCCCCCGCCCCAGGCAGGAAGCATAACTCCTGTGGTGGGTATTATGCCTGAACCATCGCCACAGTATTTGTCCCAGGAGGAAATTCTCATCTAGTGCGTCGAGTCGCTTTTCTCTGATGAAGGCATCGGTGCTACAGGTGCGCTGGATCACATCCTTCATGCAGCACGTGGCAGTGAACTGTCCACATTGTCTGCACGTGCGCCGCTTGGCAGCAGGTATGCATGATATGATTGCCCCTGTCCACAAGGGCGGACGCACTGCAAAAAAAATAGAAGCACAAAAACTGAATGTGAACCTTGGTGCTGAGATAGAACAGGCAGCAAACAACCTGGGTGTGTTTCAAGAGAGTGCTGTGGGAAGGGCTAGGGACACAGAGGAGGTTATTCGTTCACAGAATGCGACATGGGAGAATATTGCTCGCCGTGTGGAGGAGCGGATTGGCCATGGATTTAAAATTTCTGAGGCGACTGTGCGGCACTGTGTTGCAGCAAAACGCAGTCACACCACTGTTGCTGCCCTCCACAAGCCTATTGCTGCTGTGTCACGTCGCAAATTCGCCCGGGCCTCAGACGAGTGGCACATTGACGGCCATTTTTCAAATAAATTGGTCAAATGTGCCATCTCGTTAGCCCTGCAGCGCAAGGCGATTGTCATCAGTGTCGATGACCATGCGTGCTAGGAATTTAGTAGTAGTACTTTTACCAAACTCCCTGTAGTCATGACCTCCAGCCTTCACAAGACAGCACCTTACAGTGACGCCACAGTGGTAACGGGACAATTGAAGTGTGTAACCAACACTGTGTTGTTTTACCTGTCTGTTGATCGTACACCGTCCGAATCTGAAGTGACATCTCAGAAATACAATTTTCATGTCAAGAAGGTTTCGTTTGGTGTTACCAGGGTTGTGAGTGAGCGCCGCAGCACCCCCATGCAGCAGATCAATGACCTGCAGCTTGTGCTGGCTCAGCCACAGGTGAACCACGTTAAGCAAGGGGGGGAAATCACTTTCATCAGCGATGGCGGTTGGGACCACAATCCCAGAAACTCAGAGGTCCGTCTTTCCCTCACCCTGGAACATTTGGATAACCAACGGTTGTACAGCAATGCTTCGATCGGAGCAACAGGTATGTCGTCTTACAATGAAGCAGAGAGGGTTAATGGCATTGAAACCCGTGCTGTACAAAAGGCAAATATAAAGGCAGCCGTCTTTTTGCCTGAGGATGACGATCTCCCCCCTGCTGAAGCATTGCAGCAACGCCGCAGACGCTTTCAGAAAATCCTGACAGAGGCCATAGGTGCTGGTGTGTACGCAAATAAAAATATTGTTAGCCTGGCCTCATATCCTGGCGTTGCTCACTCACATCTTTACAGCGGTGAATTTCGATCCCATTGTCGTGCAGTCCTTGATGGATCTGCCATTGACATGCCGATTGATCGGCGTTTGCATATCAGATGTGTCCTGAGGTACCAACAGTTGCATGGTTGTGACGGTCATTTTGATTTTCAGCTGCGTCGCACTGCATGCAAGGATGTGCTCGGGCATTTGTGCAGTGCCGCAGACTACCCCTGTGTTCCATCGTTTGCCACGTGCAGCAGCCTGCCGCACAGCTCTAAGGACATCTGCCCATTCTTGGATGATCCTGTGGTCGATGGCAACGGGCAGTTTCTGTCCTTTGATGCGGTTGAAGAAAAAAAAAGGAGCGAAAAAAAGACTGTGCTGAAGTATCCACCTCCGGCTGTGCTGTGCAAACGATTGTACGCTGAAACTGCCAACCCCAGTGATGCCCAGATGGCAGACCTTGCCACTGAATGCTTTGGCACACCATCCAGGGTCTCAGAGATTAAGAAATGGTTCTCCTTGAAGCGCAGTTTGCAGTTTGCAAAAGCTGAAGCTAAGCTGAAACGCCGATGTGGTGTTGTTACACCCTCTGTTTTAAGTGATGTAGAAAGGTTGTTGAGGCAAACACGGGGCCTGTTTGGCATGAACGGACAATGCACTGTTGCAAATCTGAAGTTGTTGCTTGGTAACCATGGATTAACCACTTCAGGTCCGAAGGTTGAGTTGGTACAGCATGTGCACAATAATATTGCTCGCATTCGTGAATCTCAAGGTTTGCAATCTGACGAGGCAATTGATATGCCTGACGAAGAGGGAGATGCCAATGATGAAGGAGAAGATGATGAATTGATTTGCTTTGTTTGCTTGAAAGGTGATGTTTCGGATGACAATGACATTGTCATTTGCGATGGGGACCACTCTGAGCCACGTGGATGCCATCAATTGTGCTGCCAGCCCCCCTTGCACACAATTCCTGATGGCCCTTGGTTCTGTCCTGATTGCCAACAGGATGAGGCATCCGCGCCACCATCGCGCGGCACTGATGCGGATTATGTTCCTTCTATGACTACCGCGTCTTCCACTTCCAGCTCCAACTCTAGCTCCAGCTCATCAGGTAGCGAGTCCTCCACAAGCAATAGTGACTCGAGCAGTGATTCCAGCGAGGACACAAGCTCTGATTCCAGCGACTCATCAAGGTCGGCTTCTGATTGAGACGCCAATCTCCAGGGTGCCATGGTTCGGCCTGGGTGGGGCTGGGTGGGGCGCTGCATGGCAGCCGGAACTGACCGGGGGTCATTGTACCCTTGAATAAAAGTACCACCCCCATTGGCACAAACCCCAAAAAACATGCTTCTGAGCCATCGACACACCACCCAAAAGTATCAGGAAGTACAAGGAACCCCCACTGTTGTGAGCCTAGAAATCGTCCCGGCACGGCGACCAAGGAGGGGGGGGGGGGTTGGGAAAATGGGCTTCCATGCCATCTCCCCCCCGCAAACCAATTTTCTTCCCGCCCATCCACTCTTTTTCTATGTCGATTTCTGCTCACCATGGGGACCCCTAGAAGGTAGGGGTGATGTAGCCAATCAGCCCAATTGTGGGCCTTCAACCTTCCGGTGCTATTGAGGAAACCGGGCCAATTTGTTAACCTTCCGGTGCTATTGAGGATGACCGGTTCACAGTTCTCTCCTCCACGTTGGAGGCCCTTCGAGTTGGGGATACGGACTTCCACACTTTGGTGTGGCCCCTTGAGTTGTGTGGTGTAACTCGAAACGCGAAACGATACGAAACACGAAACGAAACGAAACACTTGTCGTGCAGGAATGGGCACCCTGTTCGGCGAGGGGGAGTCGTTGCAAGCAACCTCTCCTTGGGGTATGGGGCAGAAGCAGCAATGGGGCTCTGCTGCTTCTCACCGAGGGAGTAACACCCCTCCTCCGCAACCACAGTAGAAGGGCGCGATTCCCTACCACGCTTTGCACATTTAGCCGGGGCCGTAGTCTCTCCATTGTAGAGAGCGATGGTGTCAACAGATCAATGTGCACCCCCCCCCCCCCAACCGCAACCCCCTCCCACTCAGTGGGTTTTGTATAGGCAGGTACTGTGAGGATGAAGAGGTACCCAATACTCCGGATGATCTGGATCCCTTGGATGTCCGTGCACCAGCACCCAGGGGTACAAAACGTAAGACGGCTGACAAGGGGACACCATGTAAGAGGGCGCCTCATGCCTCTGTGCCTATGGGCCTACCTTTGGGGACCTATGGGTGCCTATGGCGACCTTTGGGGACCCATGGGGACCTATGGGGACCTATGGGGACCTACATGGACCTTTGCAGACCTTTGGGGCCCTATGGGGGTCTCCTTCCAGTCCTACTGACAGTAGCGGACTTGGACAGCTGCAGGACAGAGCTATTAGTACACCTCGTAATTCTGGTGGTGGCCAACGAGGTCGAAAGAACAATTGTTGGGAATATTGTTGTTGTGCCTAATTTATGCCCGTTTTTCCTTGATTTTGTTGGAAAAGCGCTCTGCAGGGCGCTTTTTTGCTTTTTTGCTATTTCTGGGCACTACTTCAGTGTTCTTAGGCACTGGTAGTACAGCTGCAGTGCTGTGCCATACTGCATGCCCCATGCTAATTTGCTATCAATTGTACTGTCTACCAATTGTGGCAAATCATTGTGGTTTATCCGGCGTATTCATTTCTGACACAATGATGTACTGTTCTAGTGATGTACCCTGGTGTGCCAATTTCTACGGACCAACTTTTGCAGTTCTGTTACACACGCATACTGCAGTAGGCCATTTTGCACTTTCACACACACAATTGAGCTACCTCATACGTTGAGCAATATCCCCCCAAATGCCATATTTCAGCCATGTCAAACAGCCACTTCAGTACACGAAATTTGGCTTGCTTTTTTTTTACCTGAGTAATTTCATGTACATCAGGAGCGCTTCCAGAACGCGTTGCGCATGACCTAGTCAGAGGGCAAAGCTCTTTTTTTTAGAGTGGCATGGCTCACCTCTGATAGCCAGTGCACTTTGCTTGGCCAATGTTAATGCATTTTGCATCAACAACAACTTTTCAATTGGTTGGTATGAACATTACACAAAATGGAGGGAATTGTGCATCCAGATGGAGTCCCAGGAATCATCAGGGACATGTAGGACAGTGATTCCTCATCAAGATTGGTTTGCCGATGAGTTGCATAGTAGCATAGAGGCCAGGTGCATGCCTCTGCAGGCCTGTTTGCCATTTTGACCCCTATTGCAGCCGGCAGCTGCAAAGTATTTGGTTGCAACCTGCATGATGTAGCACCGAACCTCTTGGGAAAGAGGTAAGTGCGAGTAGATGATCCAAGGTTGTCAACCATATAGCACCCACACAACCAGGGTGTGTTGGCCAAACCCACTCATCGAGTGTTGCTGCTTCTGCTGTGTAGTCGTTTTGCTATGATGCAAAAACCGTGCACACCCCTCCCATTGCCCAGGCAATGAATGTGGTGACGATGGTGCCTTTGATTTTTCCACTGCTTTGAGGGAAAATAAGTCGCTCACTCATCTCTCGTTGAACAAGAATGACATCAGCGCAGATGCTGGAAAGCATTTCGGCGAGGCTTTGGCACAGAATACCACATTACAGAAGTTGGAGTTGGGTGACAACAGTATCAGGTATTTCGGTGCTCATGTGCATACAAGTGGTTGCATGTGATCCTCCCTCCCCCTGCAGTGCTTCCAGTGCTGCCTGTAGTGCAGGCCCCAACGAGTGTTTTCCCATAAAGGGCATTGTTGAACCATCCATGGGCAGGCAGAGAATTCGACAACGTTGTATACAAGGATTCCATCACACGCTTTTCTTTCTGGGTAATCTAGGGACCCTGTTGGCTGGAAGCTGCGAATGATTTGTGACACTGAAAGCAGACGGGTACGTCCGTCTTTGCAAAAGTGATGGATTGGCAGCTATAGCTCCGATGTGCTAATGTGTGATCACATTTGAATGCAGAGCTGAGAGATAGTCTAGTTCCAAATAGGAACCCAGGTCCAGGGGGGGGGATTAGGTCCGGGGGAGGGGGGGACTTGTAGGACGCGGACTCCCCCGCCTTGTAGGACGCGGACTCCCCAGCCCCCCCACTCCTCAGGGGGGCCTCCGGCCAACACTCTGTTACCAAAGGTACTGGCCTCAGGAGTCCATGCACCAGTGTATGTTGTAATTCATGCAATTTTTTTTTTGCGGTAAATGCGTCTAACAAAAAAATTATCTCGTTGTGTAATTTTTTTTTTGCGGTAAGTCATGTAAGCCTGTCACCAAGCCTTTTTTTAGTGGCTTGGATACCCTCCCCCAGGGGGGGGGTGCCTGCCTGCCTTTTTGGAAATTCTGTGTGCCCTCAGCGGAATCACCCTCCCCCCACCCCCCGGTTGGGGTAGGCCAAGAGTGGGTTGGCATTTTTTGGGGAAAATATTTGTAAGCAAAATTTTCATTCTGTCCCTGAGCGATGTGTTCCCAGATCCGGTCAGTACCCTAGCGGTACTACATTACGCCTGCGGTCCAGAGATCCTAGGTTCGATTCCCGGGCACTGGGGTAATTAAGGCCCAAGCCACAGCAGGTTGGGCCAGGTTGAGATTTTGTGAGGGACTAGATTCAAAGTGAAATATCTATTCCACCCCTGAGCTGCATGTACCAGAGGTGGGTAGGTACTATGGACAAGGCGGTGAGTGGGTGCCTGCCTCCTTGACTGGACCCCCCCCACCACCCATGAATTAAATGCTGGCCAGGCCGTTGGCCAAATGGCAAATTTACGCGTAAATGCGTAAATTTTACGAAAACGGCCACTTTTTGGGCCACCGCGGTGTTTGCAGGTGTAAATTCAGTGTAAATTGGTGTAAATTGCTATCCTTGCACTATTTCATGATGGAATTGACCTTTTTTGTCTTGCAAGTTGCGTGCTTTTTGTCATTTTGTTCACATTGTTGCCATGCTTACATGGTTGTCAAGGCAACTTTCACGCGCGTGGTGAGGTAGGGTACTCTATGCATAGGAGAATGGTTAAGAGCAAACCTTGGGGGTAGACGAGGGTTGGTGACATGGGTGGCCTCCTCCCCAAACTTGGTGGCACAACAACGTTGGTATCAACATGTGGGGTAGGGTAATGAAAAATGTATGGAAAGGGAGAAGAATAATTGTAGAGTGGAAAAATGTCGGTGGTAGGGGCGGCCTCCTCCCCAAGCTTGGGGACACAACAAGGTTGCTTACAAGAGTGTCCTTCTTTCCTCTGCGTTGTCATTGCACCCACCCCCCCTCTTTCTTCTGATTAGTCTTGACATGGGTTCTGACATATGGGTGCGGCCGCTTGGCCCCTTTGCGCCCCGAGGTGTCGCTAGGATGCATTTCGCCAGCATTGCTGAGGCCCTCCGCTATCTACGTTCGGAGGACGGAGGGTCTCTGCGCATCCAACACACCCAAGTTGCACGGGCCGCCGAAGCCAACGCCACTCGCGACGGCTACGCCTTCACCTTCGATGAACCATCATCCCATGTGGTGGCCTCCTGCGCGCGCCCGCAGCGCACAGACGCGGCACCCGCGCCCAATTTGTCAATGTTTGGGTTCACGACTGTCCGATGTGCTTGATGCGGTGCAAACATTTGCGGCACCAAGCACACATGCAGCAGGTGCCACCGGGTTGTTGATGAGGCATGCATGCAACTTGTGGCAAGACCGGTACAATGTTTTTCATGTACTTGTCGTGCATGTGGGAACGAGTTTGCATCCCACACCGTTGAATGTCATGCATGTCATTTCCGTGTGCATCCCACCTGCACCACTGATGGTGTTTGTACGTGGTGTGCCGCGCGGGAGCCCGTGTCGCCTGACCCTGTTCCTAAGGCACGTAAGTTCTCTACTGCATGGCCATTGACTCGCTCATGGTTGCGGTACGATCCCGTGTGTGTGCTCATATGGTGCGAGGCGTGCCGTGCACATCCACAGCTTGGAGCTCCGTGCCTTTCGTGCAAGGAACTTCCAACTTTAAACTGTTCAGTATTAAGGAACATGAGAACTCAGGCACACACAATGTGTCTGTGGCCTTGTGGTGGTTCGGTGGGCGCGTCACCTCCGTGATTCGTACTTTGCCAGTCAATCTGCGGGAGGGGATCATGGCACTTTTCCGTACTATGTACAGAATCGTGCAACGCTATGCTCCCATAACAGATCTGGAAGGGTATGCCGACCTCGTTCCCTTTATAGGAGGTACCATCATCCCCAGCTATCACTCCTGCCTTGCAAGTAAAGACATTTTGCGCTTCATTGCTGAGCTGTTCCGTGCCGCTCGGGGTAACACCGTTAAAAGTTGTGAGTTTTTTGCAATTGCCTGTGATTCTTGCACCGACGGTGCATCTGAGAAGGAGGAGCTTTTTTACGTCCGGACGATGGTGGATTCAATGATGGTAACCAACTTTTTTTCATGTCAACCCCTCCCCTCCGGCACGGCTCAAGGTATTGCCACCGCACTGAAGCGCAGCATGGCTCATGCCAGCCTAGATCTCGAGGTGCGGATCCCCAAGCTGGACATGTGACAACCAGAAACAAACAACACCCATCCAGAGTTGTAAAAAACAAACAAACAGGGATGACCAGTTCACAATCAGAAATAACCAGCACCCATCCACGGTTGTAAAACATTTAACAGTGATGACCAAATCACCATCACGAATAAATCCATCCAGAGTTGTAAAAAAAATAAGCAGTGATGTTCATATGACAATCCGGAATAAACAGCACACATGCAGAGTCACAAAATAACAGCATTGAAGTAGAGTGGTGTTAGTGGTGTCTAGGTCATATGCATGAATGACTAGTTGTTTCTATGAAACATTTGGGGAATGGGTAGGAAGAAAGGGGCATGAAACAGTTAAAATGGTAGAATTTTTTTTGGATTTCTCTCAAAAAAAGGTGGTAAACACAAAAATTTACACCAAAATTTACAATCTACTGGCCACTGGCCGAAAAGCCTCGGGCCAGTATTTATTTCAAGGTTGCCACCCCTAGGGTAGGGGTAGGTCAAAAGCAGTGCCTGCCCTGAAAAAGTGCCTGCCTCCTCCAAGATTTCACCCCCCCCTCCCCCGTATCACAAAAAAGGGTTGCCCGTCACACACATTACCGCAAAAACGATTTTTTTGTACACGCATTTACCGCCAAAAAAAAAGTTACACGAGGTGACGATTTATTTTACACGCATTTACCGCAAAAAAAAATTACACGACTTGCCGCAAAAAAAAAAGATTACACGACTTACCAAAAAAAAATACACGATGTGACCATTTTTTCCGACACGCATTTACCGCAAAAATAGAAAAATTACACGACCTTGTCACAAAGAGACAATTACCAATTTTACTGAAAATGCATGCTTGTAGGCCATGTGCCCACTTCTGGGCCACTTCTGATTTTTTCCCCGCTTGGGACCCCGAGAATGCAAGGGTGACGTAGCACTTCCGCCCTCTCTTGGCCCCCCAGAAGGCAGGGGTGACGTAGCCACTTCTGATTTTCTCCCCCTTTGCAGGGCGGTCGTTAAGGAAGCAATTTTTGTTTGTTACTGTTAGGTTGGGGACCCGCAATCCACACTTTGTTTCGTGCCCCCTACAGCTGGGGTTAGGGACTCTCAATCCACGCTTTGTTGTGTGGCCCCTTGAACTGGGGTTAGGGACTCACAATCCACGCTTTGTTGCGTGGCCCCTCGAGTTTGGGTTAGGGACTCGCAATCCACGCTTTGTTGTGTGGCCCCTCGAGTTGGGGTTAGGGACTAGCAATCCACGCTTTGTTCTGTGGCCCCTCGAGTGGGGGTTAGGGACTCACAATCCACACTTTGTTGCGTGGCCCCTCGAGTTGGGGTTAGGGACTAGCAATCCACGCTTTGTTGCGTGGCCCCTCGAGCTGGGGTTAGGGACTAGCAATCCACGCTTTGTTGCGTGGCCCCTCGAGCTGGGGTTAGGGACTAGCAATCCACGCTTTGTTGCGTGGCCCCTCGAGTTGGGGTTAGGGACTAGCAATCCACGCTTTGTTGCGTGGCCCCTCGAGTTGGGGTTAGGGACTCACAATCCACGCTTGTTGTGTGGCCCCTCGAGCTGGGGTTAGGGACTAGCAATCCACGCTTTGTTGCGTGGCCCCTCGAGCTGGGGTTAGGGACTAGCAATCCACGCTTTGTTGCGTGGCCCCTCGAGTTGGGGTTAGGGACTAGCAATCCACACTTTGTTGCGTGGCCCCTCGAGTTGGGGTTAGGGACTCACAATCCACGCTTGTTGTGTGGCCCCTCGAGCTGGGGTTAGGGACTAGCAATCCACGCTTTGTTGCGTGGCCCCTCGAGTTGGGGTTAGGGACTAGCAATCCACGCTTTGTTGCGTGGCCCCTCGAGTTGGGGTTAGGGACTAGCAATCCACGCTTTGTTGCGTGGCCCCTCGAGTTGGGGTTAGGGACTCACAATCCACGCTTGTTGTGTGGCCCCTCGAGTTGGGGTTATGGAATAGCAATCCACGCTTTGTTGCGTGGCCCCTCGAGTTGGGGTTAGGGACTAGCAATCCACGCTTTGTTGCGTGGCCCCTCGAGCTGGGGTTAGGGACTAGCAATCCACGCTTTGTTGCGTGGCCCCTCGAGTTGGGGTTAGGGACTAGCAATCCACGCTTTGTTGCGTGGCCCCTCGAGTTGGGGTTAGGGACTAGCAATCCACGCTTTGTTGCGTGGCACCTCGAGTTGGGGTTAGGGACTCTCAATCCACGCTTTGTTGCATGGCCCCTCGAGTTGGGGTTAGGGACTAGCAATCCACGCTTTGTTGCGTGGCCCCTCGAGTTGGGGTTAGGGACTAGCAATCCACGCTTTGTTGCGTGGCCCCTCGAGCTGGGGTTAGGGACTCACAATCCACGCTTTGTTGCGTGGCCCCTCGAGTTGGGGTTAGGGACTAGCAATCCACGCTTTGTTGCGTGGCCCCTCGAGTTGGGGTTAGGGACTAGCAATCCACGCTTTGTTGTGTGGCCCCTCGAGTTGGGGTTATGGAATAGCAATCCACGCTTTGTTGCGTGGCTCCTCGAGTTGGGGTTAGGGACTCTCAAACCACGCTTTGTTGCGTGGCTCCTCGAGTTAGGGTTAGGGACTCTCAATCCACGCTTTGTTGCATGGCCCCTCGAGTTGGGGTTAGGGACTCACAATCCACGCTTTTTGGCGTGGCCCCTCGAGTTGGGGTTAGGGACTCTCAAACCACGCTTTGTTGCGTGGCTCCTCGAGTTAGGGTTAGGGACTCTCAATCCACGCTTTGTTGCGTGGCCCCTTCAGTTGGGGTTAGGGAGTCTCAATCCACGCTTTGTTGCGTGGACCCTCGAGTTGGGGTTAGGGACTAGCAATTTACGCTTTGTTGCGTGGCCCCTCGAGCTGGGGTTAGGGACTCTCAATCCACGCTTTGTTGTGTGGCCCCTTGAACTGGGGTTAGGGACTAGCAATCCACGCTTTGTTGCGTGGCCCCTCGAGTTTGGGTTAGGGACTCGCAATCCACGCTTTGTTGCGTGGCCCCTCGAGTTGGGGTTAGGGACTAGCAATCCACGCTTTGTTCTGTGGCCCCTCGAGTGGGGGTTAGGGACTCACAACCCACGCTTTGTTGCGTGGCCCCTCGAGTTGGGGTTAGGGACTAGCAATCCACGCTTTGTTGCGTGGCCCCTCGAGTTGGGGTTAGGGACTCTCAATCCACGCTTTGTTGCGTGGCCCCTCGAGTTGGGGTTAGGGACTAGCAATCCACGCTTTGTTGCGTGGCCCCTCGAGTTGGGGTTAGGGGCTAGCAATCCACGCTTTGTTGCGTGGCCCGTCGAGCTGGGGTTAGGGACTAGCAATCCACGCTTTGTTGCGTGGCCCCTCGAGTTGGGGTTAGGGACTAGCAATCCACGCTTTGTTGCGTGGCCCCTCGAGTTGGGGTTAGGGACTCACAATCCACGCTTGTTGTGTGGCCCCTCGAGTTGGGGTTATGGAATAGCAATCCACGCTTTGTTGCGTGGCCCCTCGAGTTGGGGTTAGGGACTAGCAATCCACGCTTTGTTGCGTGGCCCCTGGAGCTGGGGTTAGGGACTAGCAATCCACGCTTTGTTGCGTGGCCCCTCGAGTTGGGGTTAGGGACTAGCAATCCACGCTTTGTTGCGTGGCCCCTCGAGTTGGGGTTAGGGACTAGCAATCCACGCTTTGTTGCGTGGCACCTCGAGTTGGGGTTAGGGACTCTCAATCCACGCTTTGTTGCATGGCCCCTCGAGTTGGGGTTAGGGACTAGCAATCCACGCTTTGTTGCGTGACCCCTCGAGTTGGGGTTAGGGACTAGCAATCCACGCTTTGTTGCGTGGCCCCTCGAGCTGGGGTTAGGGACTCACAATCCACGCTTTGTTGCGTGGCCCCTCGAGTTGGGGTTAGGGACTAGCAATCCACGCTTTGTTGCGTGGCCCCTCGAGTTGGGGTTAGGGACTAGCAATCCACGCTTTGTTGTGTGGCCCCTCGAGTTGGGGTTATGGAATAGCAATCCACGCTTTGTTGCGTGGCTCCTCGAGTTGGGGTTAGGGACTCTCAAACCACGCTTTGTTGCGTGGCTCCTCGAGTTAGGGTTAGGGACTCTCAATCCACGCTTTGTTGCATGGCCCCTCGAGTTGGGGTTAGGGACTCACAATCCACGCTTTTTGGCGTGGCCCCTCGAGTTGGGGTTAGGGACTCTCAAACCACGCTTTGTTGCGTGGCTCCTCGAGTTAGGGTTAGGGACTCTCAATCCACGCTTTGTTGCGTGGCCCCTCGAGTTGGGGTTAGGGAGTCTCAAACCACGCTTTGTTGCGTGGACCCTCGAGTTGGGGTTAGGGACTAGCAATTTACGCTTTGTTGCGTGGCCCCTCGAGCTGGGGTTAGGGACTCTCAATCCACGCTTTGTTGTGTGGCCCCTTGAACTGGGGTTAGGGACTAGCAATCCACGCTTTGTTGCGTGGCCCCTCGAGTTTGGGTTAGGGACTCGCAATCCACGCTTTGTTGCGTGGCCCCTCGAGTTGGGGTTAGGGACTAGCAATCCACGCTTTGTTCTGTGGCCCCTCGAGTGGGGGTTAGGGACTCACAACCCACGCTTTGTTGCGTGGCCCCTCGAGTTGGGGTTAGGGACTAGCAATCCACGCTTTGTTGCGTGGCCCCTCGAGTTGGGGTTAGGGACTCTCAATCCACGCTTTGTTGCGTGGCCCCTCGAGTTGGGGTTAGGGACTAGCAATCCACGCTTTGTTGCGTGGCCCCTCGAGTTGGGGTTAGGGGCTAGCAATCCACGCTTTGTTGCGTGGCCCGTCGAGCTGGGGTTAGGGACTAGCAATCCACGCTTTGTTGCGTGGCCCCTCGAGTTGGGGTTAGGGACTAGCAATCCACGCTTTGTTGCGTGGCCCCTCGAGTTGGGGTTAGGGACTCACAATCCACGCTTGTTGTGTGGCCCCTCGAGCTGGGGTTAGGGACTAGCAATCCACGCTTTGTTGCGTGGCCCCTCGAGCTGGGGTTAGGGACTAGCAATCCACGCTTTGTTGCGTGGCCCCTCGAGTTGGGGTTAGGGACTAGCAATCCACGCTTTGTTGCGTGGCCCCTCGAGTTGGGGTTAGGGACTCACAATCCACGCTTGTTGTGTGGCCCCTCGAGCTGGGGTTATGGAATAGCAATCCACGCTTTGTTGTGTGGCCCCTCGAGTTGGGGTTAGGGACTAGCAATCCACGCTTTGTTGCGTGGCCCCTCGAGCTGGGGTTAGGGACTAGCAATCCACGCTTTGTTGCATGGCCCCTCGAGTTGGGGTTAGGGACTAGCAATCCACGCTTTGTTGCGTGGCCCCTCGAGTTGGGGTTAGGGACTAGCAATCCACGCTTTGTTGCGTGGCACCTCGAGTTGGGGTTAGGGACTCTCAATCCACGCTTTGTTGCATGCCCCCTCGAGTTGGGGTTAGGGACTAGCAATCCACGCTTTATTGCGTGGCCCTTCCAGTTGGGGTTAGGGACTAGCAATCCACGCTTTGTTGCGTGGCCCCTCGAGTTGGGGTTAGGGACTAGCAATCCACGCTTTGTTGCGTGGCCCCTCGAGCTGGGGTTAGGGACTCACAATCCACGCTTGTTGTGTGGCCCCTCGAGTTGGGGTTATGGAATAGCAATCCACGCTTTGTTGCGTGGCCCCTCGAGTTGGGGTTAGGGACTAGCAATCCACGCTTTGTTGCGTGGCCCCTCGAGCTGGGGTTAGGGCTTAGCAATCCACGCTTTGTTGCGTGGCCCCTCGAGTTGGGGTTAGGGACTAGCAATCCACGCTTTGTTGCGTGGCCCCTCGAGTTGGGGTTAGGGACTAGCAATCCACGCTTTGTTGCGTGGCACCGCGAGTTGGGGTTAGGGACTCACAATCCACGCTTTGTTGCATGGCCCCTCGAGTTGGGGTTAGGGACTAGCAATCCACGCTTTTTTGCGTGGCCCCTCGAGGTGGGGTTAGGGACTAGCAATCCACGCTTTGTTGCGTGGCCCCTCGAGTTGGGGTTAGGGAGTCTCAATCCACGCTTTGTTGCGTGGCCCCTCGAGTTGGGGTTAGGGACTAGCAATCCACACTTTGTTGTGTGGCCCCTCGAGTTGGGGTTAGGGACTAGCAATCCACGCTTTGTTGCGTGGCCCCTCGAGGTGGGGTTAGGGAGTCTCAACACGCTTTGTTGCGTGGCCCCTCGAGTTGGGGTTAGGGACTAGCAATCCACGCTTTGTTGCGTGGCCCCTCGAATTGGGGTTAGGGACTAGCAATCCACACTTTGTTTTGTGGCCCCTCGAGTTGGGGTTAGGGACTAGGTACCACGCTTTGTTGCGTGGCCCCTCGAGTTGGGGTTATGGAATAGCAATCCACACTTTGTTGCGTGGCACCTCGAGTTGGGGTTAGGGACTAGCAAACCACGCTTTGTTGCGTGGCCCCTGGAGTTGGGGTTAGGGAGTCTCAATCCACGCTTTGTTGCGTGGCCCCTCGAGTTGGGGTTAGGGACTCTCAATCCACGCTTTTTGGCGTGGCCCCTCGAGTTGGGGTTAGGGACTCTCAATCCACGCTTTGTTGCGTGGCCCCGCGAGTTGGGGTTAGGGAGTCTCAATCCACGCTTTGTTGCGTGGCCCCTCGAGTTGGGGTTAGGGACTAGCAATTTACGCTTTGTTGCGTGGCCCCTCGAGTTGGGGTTAGGGACTCTCAATCCACGCTTTGTTGTGTGGCCTCTTGAACTGGGGTTAGGGCCTCACAATCCACACTTTGTTGCGTGGCCCCTCGATTTTGGGTTAGGGACTCGCAATCCACGCTTTGTTCTGTGGCCCCTCGAGTTGGGGTTAGGGACTAGCAATTTACGCTTTGTTGCGTGGCTCCTCGAGTTGGGGTTAGGGACTCTCAAACCACGCTTTGTTGCGTGGCCCCTCGAGTTGGGGTTAGGGAGTCTCAATCCACGCTTTGTTGCGTGGCCCCTCGAGTTGGGGTTAGGGACTCTCAATCCACGCTTTTTGGCGTGGCCCCTCGAGTTGGGGTTAGGGACTCTCAATCCACGCTTTGTTGCGTGGCCCCTCGAGTTGGGGTTAGGGAGTCTCAATCCACGCTTTGTTGCGTGGCCCCTCGAGTTGGGGTTAGGGACTAGCAATTTACGCTTTGTTGCGTGGCCCCTCGAGTTGGGGTTAGGGACTCTCAATCCACGCTTTGTTGTGTGGCCCCTTGAACTGGGGTTAGGGCCTCACAATCCACACTTTGTTGCGTGGCCCCTCGAGTTTGGGTTAGGGACTCGCAATCCACGCTTTGTTGTGTGGCCCCTCGAGTTGGGGTTAGGGACTCACAATCCACGCTTTGTTGTGTGGCCCCTCGAGTTGGGGTTAGGAACTCTCAATCCACGCTTTGTTGTGTGGCCCCTTGAACTGGGGTTAGGGCCTCACAATCCACACTTTGTTGCGTGGCCCCTCGAGTTTGGGTTAGGGACTCGCAATCCACGCTTTGTTCTGTGGCCCCTCGAGTTGGGGTTAGGGACTAGCAATTTACGCTTTGTTGCGTGGCCCCTCGAGTTGGGGTTAGGGACTCTCAATCCACGCTTTGTTGTGTGGCCCCTTGAACTGGGGTTAGGGCCTCACAATCCACACTTTGTTGCGTGGCCCCTCGAGTTGGGGTTAGGGACTAGCAATCCACGCTTTGTTCTGTGGCCCCTCGAGTGGGGGCTAGGGACTCACAATCCACGCTTTGTTGCGTGACCCCTCGAGCTGGGGTTAGGGACTAGCAATCCACGCTTTGTTGCGTGGCCCCTCGAGTTGGGGTTAGGGACTCTCAATCCACGCTTTGTTGCGTGGCCCCTCGAGTTGGGGTTAGGGACTAGCAATCCACGCTTTGTTGCGTGGCCCCTCGAGTTGGGGTTAGGGACTCACAATCCACGCTTTGTTGCGTGGCCCCTCGAGATGGGGTTATGGAATAGCAATCCACGCTTTGTTGCGTGGCACCTCGAGTTGGGGTTAGGGACTAGCAATCCACGCTTTGTTGCGTGGCCCCTCGAGCTGGGGTTAGGGACTAGCAAGCCACGCTTTGTTGCGTGGCCCCTCGAGTTGGGGTTAGGGACTCACAATCCACGCTTGTTGTGTGGCCCCTCGAGTTGGGGTTATGGAATAGCAATCCACGCTTTGCTGCGTGGCCCCTCGAGTTGGGGTTAGGGACTAGCAATCCACGCTTTGTTGCGTGGCCCCTCGAGCTGGAGTTAGGGACTAGCAATCCACGCTTTGTTGCGTGGCCCCTGGAGTTGGGGTTAGGAACTAGCAATCCACGCTTTGTTGCGTGGCCCCTCGAGTTGGGGTTAGGGACTAGCAATCCACGCTTTGTTGCGTGGCACCTCGAGTTGGGGTTAGGGACTCACAATCCACGCTTTGTTGCATGGCCCCTCGAGTTGGGGTTAGGGACTAGCAATCCACGCTTTGTTGCGTGGCCCCTCGAGTTGGGGTTAGGGACTAGCAATCCACGCTTTGTTGCGTGGCCCCTCGAGCTGGGGTTATGGAATAGCAATCCACGCTTTGTTGCGTGGCCCCTCGAGTTGGGGTTAGGGACTAGCAATCCACGCTTTGTTGCGTGGCCCCTCGAGCTGGGGTTAGGGACTAGCAATCCACGCTTTGTTGCGTGGCCCCTCGAGTTGGGGTTAGGGACTAGCAATCCACGCTTTGTTGCGTGGCACCTCGAGTTGGGGTTAGGGACTCACAATCCACGCTTTGTTGCGTGGCCCCTCGAGGTGGGGTTAGGGAGTCTCAACACGCTTTGTTGCGTGGCCCCTCGAGTTGGGGTTAGGGACTAGCAATCCACGCTTTGTTGTGTGGCCCCTCGAGTTGGGGTTAGGGACTAGCTATCCACGCTTTGTTGCGTGGCCCCTCGAGTTGGGGTTAGGGACTCACAATCCACGCTTTTTGGCATGGCCCCTCGAGTTGGGGTTAGGGACTCTCAATCCACGCTTTGTTTCGTGGCCCCTCGAGTTGGGGTTAGGGAGTCTCAATCCACGCTTTGTTGCGTGGCCCCTCGAGTTGGGGTTAGGGACTAGCAATTTACGCTTTGTTGCGTGGCCCCTCGAGTTGGGGTTAGGGACTAGCAATCCACGCTTTGTTGCATGGCCCCTCGAGTTGGGGTTAGGGACTAGCAATCCACGCTTTGTTGCGTGGCCCCTCGAGGTGGGGTTAGGGAGTCTCAACACGCTTTGTTGCGTGGCCCCTCGAGTTGGGGTTAGGGACTAGCAATCCACGCTTTGTTGTGTGGCCCCTCGAGTTGGGGTTAGGGACTAGCTATCCACGCTTTGTTGCGTGGCCCCTCGAGTTGGGGTTAGGGACTCACAATCCACGCTTTTTGGCGTGGCCCCTCGAGTTGGGCTTATGGAATAGCAATCCACGCTTTGTTTCGTGGCCCCTCGAGTTGGGGTTAGGTAGTCTCAATCCACGCTTTGTTGCGTGGCCCCTCGAGTTGGGGTTAGGGACTAGCAATTTACGCTTTGTTGCGTGGCCCCTCGAGTTGGGGTTAGGGACTCTCAATCCACGCTTTGTTGCGTGGCCCCTCGAGTTGGGGTTAGGGACTCACAATCCACGCTTTGTTGCATGGCCCCTCGAGTTGGGGTTAGGGACTAGCAATCCACGCTTTGTTGCGTGGCCCCTCGAGTTGGGTTTAGGGACTAGCAATCCACGCTTTGTTGCGTGGCCCGTCGAGCTGGGGTTATGGACTAGCAATCCACGCTTTGTTGCGTGGCCCCTCGAGTTGGGGTTAGGGACTAGCAATCCACGCTTTGTTGCGTGGCCCCTCGAGCTGGGGTTATGGAATAGCAATCCACGCTTTGTTGCGTGGCCCCTCGAGTTGGGGTTAGGGACTAGCAATCCACGCTTTGTTGCGTGGCCCCTCGAGTTGGGGTTAGGGACTCTCAATCCACGCTTTGTTGCGTGGCCCCTCGAGTTGGGGTTAGGGACTCACAATCCACGCTTGTTGTGTGGCCCCTCGAGTTGGGGTTATGGAATAGCAATCTACGCTTTGTTGCGTGGCCCCTCGAGTTGGGGTTAGCGACTCTCAATCCACGCTTTGTTGCGTTGCCCCTCGAGTTGAGGTTAGCGACTCTCAATCCACGCTTTGTTGCGTGGCCCCTCGAGCTGGGGTTAGGGACTAGCAATCCACGCTTTGTTCTGTGGCCCCTCGAGTTGGGGTTAGGGACTAGCAATCCACGCTTTGTTGCGTGGCCCCTCGAGTTGGGGTTAGGGACTAGCAATCCACGCTTTGTTGCGTGGCCCCTCGAGTTGGGGTTACGGACTAGCAATCCACACTTTGTTGTGTGGCCCCTCGAGTTGGGGTTATGGAATAGCAATCCACGCTTTGTTGCGTGGCCCCTCGAGTTGGGGTTGGAGACTAGCAATCCACGCTTTGTTGCGTGGCCCCTCAAGTTGGGGTTAGGGACTCTCAATCCACGCTTTGTTGCGTTGCCCCTCGAGTTGGGGTTAGGGACTAGCAATCCACGCTTTGTTGCGTGGCCCCTTGATTTGGGGTTAGGGACTAGCAATCCACGCTTTGTTGCGTGGCCCCTCGAGTTGGGGTTAGGGACTAGCAATCCACGCTTTGTTGCGTGGCCCCTCGAGATGGCGTTAGGGACTCACAATCCACGCTTTGTTGCATGGCCCCTCGAGTTGGGGTCAGGGACTAGCAGTCCACGCTTTGTTGCGTGGCCCCTCGAGTTGGGGTTAGGGACTAGCAATCCACGCTTTGTTGCGTGGCCCCTCGAGGTGGGGTTAGGGAGTCTCAATCCACGCTTTGTTGCGTGGCCCCTCGAGTTGGGGTTAGGGACTAGCAATCCACGCTTTGTTGCGTGGCCCCTTGATTTGGGGTTAGGGACTAGCAATCCACGCTTTGTTGCGTGGCCCCTCGAGTTGGGGTTAGGGACTAGCTATCCACGCTTGTTGTGTGGCCCCTCGAGTTGGGGTTAGGGACTCACAATCCACGCTTGTTGTGTGGCCCCTCGAGTTGGGGTTATGGAATAGCAATCGACGCTTTGTTGCGTGGCCCCACGAGTTGGGGTTAGGGACTCACAATCCACGCTTTGTTGCGTTGCCCCTCGAGTTGGGGTTAGGGACTCTCAATCCACGCTTTGTTGCGTGGCCCCTCGAGCTGGGGTTAGGGACTAGCAATCCACGCTTTGTTGTGTGGCCCCTCGAGTTGGGGTTAGGGACTAGCAATCCACGCTTTGTTGCGTGGCCCCTCGAGTTGGGGTTAGGGACTAGCAATCCACGCTTTGTTGCGTGGCCCCTCGAGTTGGGGTTATGGAATAGCAATCCACGCTTTGTTGTGTGGCCCCTCGAGTTGGGGTTGGAGACTAGCAATCCACGCTTTGTTGCGTGGCCCCTCAAGTTGGGGTTAGGGACTCTCAATCCACGCTTTGTTGCGTTGCCCCTCGAGTTGGGGTTAGGGACTAGCAATCCACGCTTTGTTGCGTGGCCCCTTGATTTGGGGTTAGGGACTAGTAATCCACGCTTTGTTGCGTGGCCCCTCGAGTTGGGGTTAGGGACTAGCAATCCACGCTTTGTTGAGTGGCCCCTCGAGGTGGGGTTAGGGACTAGCAATCCACGCTTTGTTGCGTGGCCCCTCGAGGTGGGGTTAGGGAGTCTCAATCCACGCTTTGTTGCGTGGCCCCTCGAGTTGGGCTTAGGGACTAGCAATCCACGCTTTGTTGCGTGGCCCCTTGATTTGGGGTTAGGGACTAGCAATCCACGCTTTGTTGTGTGGCCCCTCGAGTTGGGGTTAGGGACTAGCTATCCACGCTTGTTGTGTGGCCCCTCGAGTTGGGCTTATGGAATAGCAATCCACGCTTTGTTGCGTGGCTCCTCGAGTTGGGGTTAGGGACTCTCAATCCACGCTTTGTTGCGTTGCCCCTCGAGTTGGGGTTAGGGACTCACAATCCACGCTTTTTGGCGTGGCCCCTCGAGTTGGGGTTAGGGACTCTCAATCCACGCTTTGTTCTGTGACCCCCGAGTTGGGGTTAGGGACTAGCAATCCACGCTTTGTTGCGTGGCCCCTCGAGTTGGGGTTAGGGACTAGCAATCCACGCTTTGTTGCGTGGCCCCTCGAGGTGGGGTTAGGGACTAGCAATCCACGCTTTGTTGCGTGGCCCCTCGAGTTGGGGTTAGGGACTCACAATCCACGCTTGTTGTGTGGCCCCTCGAGTTGGTGTTAGGGACTCACAATCCACGCTTTGTTGCGTGGCCCCTCGAGTTGGGGTTAGGGACTAGCAATCCACGCTTTGTTGCGTGGCCCCTCGAGCTGGGGTTAGGGACTAGCAATCCACGCTTTGTTGCGTGGCCCCTCGAGTTGGGGTTAGGGACTAGCAATCCACGCTTTGTTGCGTGGCCCCTCGAGTTGGGGCTAGGGACTAGCAATCCACGCTTTGTTGCGTGGCCCCTCGAGTTGGGGTTAGGGACTCACAATCCACGCTTTGTTGCATGGCCCCTCGAGTTGGGGTTAGGGAGTCTCAATCCACGCTTTGTTGCGTGGCCCCTCGAGGTGGGGTTAGGGAGTCTCAATCCACGCTTTGTTGCGTGGCCCCTCGAGTTGGGGTTAGGGACTCACAATCCACGCTTTGTTGCATGGCCCCTCGAGTTGGGGTTAGGGACTAGCAATCCACGCTTTGTTGCGTGGCCCCTCGAGGTGGGGTTAGGGAGTCTCAACACGCTTTGTTGCGTGGCCTCTCGAGTTGGGGTTAGGGACTAGCAATCCACGCTTTGTTGCGTGGCCCCTCGAGTTGGGGTTAGGGACTAGCAATCCACACTTTGTTGTGTGGCCCCTGGAGTTGGGGTTAGGGACTAGCTATCCACGCTTGTTGTGTGGCCCCTCGGTTTGGGGTTATGGAATAGCAATCCACGCTTTGTTGCGTGGCTCCTCGAGTTGGGGTTAGGGACTCTCAAACCACGCTTTGTTGCGTGGCCCGTTGAGTTGGGGTTAGGGACTCTCAATCCACGCTTTGTTGCGTGGCCCCTCGAGTTGGGGTTAGGGACTCACAATCCACGCTTTTTGGCGTGGCCCCTCGAGTTGGGGTTAGGGACTCTCAATCCACGCTTTGTTGCGTGGCCCCTCGAGTTGGGGTTAGGGAGTCTCAATCCACGCTTTGTTGCGTGGCCCCTCGAGTTGGGGTTAGGGACTTTCAATTTACGCTTTGTTGCGTGGCCCCTCGAGTTGGGGTTAGGGACTCTCAATCCACGCTTTGTTGCGTGGCCCCTCGAGTTGGGGTTAGGGACTAGCAATCCACGCTTTGTTGCGTAGCCCCTCGAGCTGGGGTTAGGGACTAGCAATCCACGCTTTGTTCGGTGGCCCCTCGAGTTGGGGTTAGGGACTAGCAATCCACGCTTTGTTGCGTGGCCCCTCGGATTGGGGTTAGGGACTAGCAATCCACACTTTGTTGCGTGGCCCCTCGAGTTGGGGTTAGGGACTCACAATCCACGCTTGTTGTGTGGCCCCTCGAGTTGGGGTTATGGAATAGCAATCCACGCTTTGTTGCGTGGCCCCTCGAGTTGGGGTTAGGGACTCACAATCCACGCTTTGTTGCGTTGCCCCTCGAGTTGGGGTTAGGGACTCTCAATCCACGCTTTGTTGCGTGGCCCCTCGAGCTGGGGTTAGGGACTAGCAATCCACGCTTTGTTTTGTGGCCCCTCGAGTTGGGGTTAGGGACTAGCAATCCACGCTTTGTTGCGTGGCCCCTCGAGGTGGGGTTAGGGAGTCTCAACACGCTTTGTTGCGTGGCCTCTCGAGTTGGGGTTAGGGACTAGCAATCCACGCTTTGTTGCGTGGCCCCTCGAGTTGGGGTTAGGGAGTCTCAATCCACGCTTTGTTGCGTGGCCCCTCGAGGTGGGGTTAGGGAGTCTCAATCCACGCTTTGTTGCGTGGCCCCTCGAGTTGGGGTTAGGGACTCACAATCCACGCTTTGTTGCATGGCCCCTCGAGTTGGGGTTAGGGACTAGCAATCCACGCTTTGTTGCGTGGCCCCTCGAGGTGGGGTTAGGGAGTCTCAACACGCTTTGTTGCGTGGCCTCTCGAGTTGGGGTTAGGGACTAGCAATCCACGCTTTGTTGCGTGGCCCCTCGAGTTGGGGTTAGGGACTAGCAATCCACACTTTGTTGTGTGGCCCCTGGAGTTGGGGTTAGGGACTAGCTATCCACGCTTGTTGTGTGGCCCCTCGGTTTGGGGTTATGGAATAGCAATCCACGCTTTGTTGCGTGGCTCCTCGAGTTGGGGTTAGGGACTCTCAAACCACGCTTTGTTGCGTGGCCCGTTGAGTTGGGGTTAGGGACTCTCAATCCACGCTTTGTTGCGTGGCCCCTCGAGTTGGGGTTAGGGACTCACAATCCACGCTTTTTGGCGTGGCCCCTCGAGTTGGGGTTAGGGACTCTCAATCCACGCTTTGTTGCGTGGCCCCTCGAGTTGGGGTTAGGGAGTCTCAATCCACGCTTTGTTGCGTGGCCCCTCGAGTTGGCGTTAGGGACTTTCAATTTACGCTTTGTTGCGTGGCCCCTCGAGTTGGGGTTAGGGACTCTCAATCCACGCTTTGTTGCGTGGCCCCTCGAGTTGGGGTTAGGGACTAGCAATCCACGCTTTGTTGCGTAGCCCCTCGAGCTGGGGTTAGGGACTAGCAATCCACGCTTTGTTCGGTGGCCCCTCGAGTTGGGGTTAGGGACTAGCAATCCACGCTTTGTTGCGTGGCCCCTCGGATTGGGGTTAGGGACTAGCAATCCACACTTTGTTGCGTGGCCCCTCGAGTTGGGGTTAGGGACTCACAATCCACGCTTGTTGTGTGGCCCCTCGAGTTGGGGTTATGGAATAGCAATCCACGCTTTGTTGCGTGGCCCCTCGAGTTGGGGTTAGGGACTCACAATCCACGCTTTGTTGCGTTGCCCCTCGAGTTGGGGTTAGGGACTCTCAATCCACGCTTTGTTGCGTGGCCCCTCGAGCTGGGGTTAGGGACTAGCAATCCACGCTTTGTTTTGTGGCCCCTCGAGTTGGGGTTAGGGACTAGCAATCCACGCTTTGTTGCGTGGCCCCTCGAGTTGGGGTTAGGGACTAGCAATCCACGCTTTGTTGCGTGGCCCCTCGAGTTGGGGTTAGGGACTAGCAATCCACACTTTGTTGTGTGGCCCCTCGAGTTGGGGTTATGGAATAGCAATCCACGCTTTGTTGCGTGGCCCCTCGAGTTGGGGTTGGGGACTAGCAATCCACGCTTTGTTGCGTGGCCCCTCAAGTTGGGGTTAGGGACTCTCAATCCACGCTTTGTTGCGTTGCCCCTCGAGTTGGGGTTAGGGACTAGCAATCCACGCTTTGTTGCGTGGCCCCTTGATTTGGGGTTAGGGACTAGCAATCCACGCTTTGTTGCGTGGCCCCTCGAGTTGGGGTTAGGGACTAGCAATCCACACTTTGTTGCGTGGCCCCTCGAGATGGGGTTAGGGACTCACAATCCACGCTTTGTTGCATGGCCCCTCGAGTTGGGGTTAGGGACTAGCAATCCACGCTTTGTTGCGTGGCACCTCGAGTTGGGGTTAGGGACTAGCAATCCACGCTTTGTTGCGTGGCCCCTCGAGTTGGGGTTAGGGACTCTCAATCCACGCTTTGTTGCGTGGCCCCTCGAGTTGGGGTTAGGGACTAGCAATCCACGCTTTGTTGCGTGGCCCCTCGAGCTGGGGTTAGGGACTAGCAATCCACGCTTTGTTCTGTGGCCCCTCGAGTTGGGGTTAGGGACTAGCAATCCACGCTTTGTTGCGTGGCCCCTCGGATTGGGGTTAGGGACTAGCAATCCACACTTTGTTGCGTGGCCCCTCGAGTTTGGGTTAGGGACTCACAATCCACGCTTGTTGTGTGGCCCCTCGAGTTGGGGTTATGGAATAGCAATCCACGCTTTGTTGCGTGGCCCCTCGAGTTGGGGTTAGCGACTCTCAATCCACGCTTTGTTGCGTTGCCCCTCGAGTTGGGGTTAGCGACTCTCAATCCACGCTTTGTTGCGTGGCCCCTCGAGCTGGGGTTAGGGACTAGCAATCCACGCTTTGTTCTGTGGCCCCTCGAGTTGGGGTTAGGGACTAGCAATCCACGCTTTGTTGCGTGGCCCCTCGGATTGGGGTTAGGGACTAGCAATCCACACTTTGTTGCGTGGCCCCTCGAGTTGGGGTTAGGGACTCACAATTCACGCTTGTTGTGTGGCCCCTCGAGTTGGGGTTATGGAATAGCAATCCACGCTTTGTTGCGTGGCCCCTCGAGTTGGGGTTAGGGACTCACAATCCACGCTTTGTTGCGTTGCCCCTCGAGTTGGGGTTAGGGACTCTCAATCCACGCTTTGTTGCGTGGCCCCTCGAGCTGGGGTTAGGGACTAGCAATCCACGCTTTGTTTTGTGGCCCCTCGAGTTGGGGTTAGGGACTAGCAATCCACGCTTTGTTGCGTGGCCCCTCGAGTTGGGGTTAGGGACTAGCAATCCACGCTTTGTTGCGTGGCCCCTCGAGTTGGGGTTAGGGACTAGCAATCCACACTTTGTTGTGTGGCCCCTCGAGTTGGGGTTATGGAATAGCAATCCACGCTTTGTTGCGTGGCCCCTCGAGTTGGGGTTAGGGACTCTCAATCCACGCTTTGTTGCGTGGCCCCTCGAGTTGGGGTTAGGGACTAGCAATCCACGCTTTGTTGCGTAGCCCCTCGAGCTGGGGTTAGGGACTAGCAATCCACGCTTTGTTCGGTGGCCCCTCGAGTTGGGGTTAGGGACTAGCAATCCACGCTTTGTTGCGTGGCCCCTCGGATTGGGGTTAGGGACTAGCAATCCACACTTTGTTGCGTGGCCCCTCGAGTTGGGGTTAGGGACTCACAATCCACGCTTGTTGTGTGGCCCCTCGAGTTGGGGTTATGGAATAGCAATCCACGCTTTGTTGCGTGGCCCCTTGAGTTGGGGTTAGGGACTCACAATCCACGCTTTGTTGCGTTGCCCCTCGAGTTGGGGTTAGGGACTCTCAATCCACGCTTTGTTGCGTGGCCCCTCGAGCTGGGGTTAGGGACTAGCAATCCACGCTTTGTTTTGTGGCCCCTCGGATTGGGGTTAGGGACTAGCAATCCACGCTTTGTTGCGTGGCCCCTCGAGTTGGGGTTAGGGACTCACAATCCACGCTTGTTGTGTGGCCCCTCGAGTTGGGGTTATGGAATAGCAATCCACGCTTTGTTGCGTGGCCCCTTGAGTTGGGGTTAGGGACTCACAATCCACGCTTTGTTGCGTTGCCCCTCGAGTTGGGGTTAGGGACTCTCAATCCACGCTTTGTTGCGTGGCCCCTCGAGCTGGGGTTAGGGACTAGCAATCCACACTTTGTTGCGTGGCCCCTCGAGTTTGGGTTAGGGACTCACAATCCACGCTTGTTGTGTGGCCCCTCGAGTTGGGGTTATGGAATAGCAATCCACGCTTTGTTGCGTGGCCCCTCGAGTTGGGGTTAGCGACTCTCAATCCACGCTTTGTTGCGTTGCCCCTCGAGTTGGGGTTAGCGACTCTCAATCCACGCTTTGTTGCGTGGCCCCTCGAGCTGGGGTTAGGGACTAGCAATCCACGCTTTGTTCTGTGGCCCCTCGAGTTGGGGTTAGGGACTAGCAATCCACGCTTTGTTGCGTGGCCCCTCGGATTGGGGTTAGGGACTAGCAATCCACGCTTTGTTGCGTGGCCCCTCGAGTTGGGGTTAGGGACTCACAATTCACGCTTGTTGTGTGGCCCCTCGAGTTGGGGTTATGGAATAGCAATCCACGCTTTGTTGCGTGGCCCCTCGAGTTGGGGTTAGGGACTCACAATCCACGCTTTGTTGCGTTGCCCCTCGAGTTGGGGTTAGGGACTCTCAATCCACGCTTTGTTGCGTGGCCCCTCGAGCTGGGGTTAGGGACTAGCAATCCACGCTTTGTTTTGTGGCCCCTCGAGTTGGGGTTAGGGACTAGCAATCCACGCTTTGTTGCGTGGCCCCTCGAGTTGGGGTTAGGGACTAGCAATCCACGCTTTGTTGCGTGGCCCCTCGAGTTGGGGTTAGGGACTAGCAATCCACACTTTGTTGTGTGGCCCCTCGAGTTGGGGTTATGGAATAGCAATCCACGCTTTGTTGCGTGGCCCCTCGAGTTGGGGTTAGGGACTCTCAATCCACGCTTTGTTGCGTGGCCCCTCGAGTTGGGGTTAGGGACTAGCAATCCACGCTTTGTTGCGTAGCCCCTCGAGCTGGGGTTAGGGACTAGCAATCCACGCTTTGTTCGGTGGCCCCTCGAGTTGGGGTTAGGGACTAGCAATCCACGCTTTGTTGCGTGGCCCCTCGGATTGGGGTTAGGGACTAGCAATCCACACTTTGTTGCGTGGCCCCTCGAGTTGGGGTTAGGGACTCACAATCCACGCTTGTTGTGTGGCCCCTCGAGTTGGGGTTATGGAATAGCAATCCACGCTTTGTTGCGTGGCCCCTTGAGTTGGGGTTAGGGACTCACAATCCACGCTTTGTTGCGTTGCCCCTCGAGTTGGGGTTAGGGACTCTCAATCCACGCTTTGTTGCGTGGCTCCTCGAGCTGGGGTTAGGGACTAGCAATCCACGCTTTGTTTTGTGGCCCCTCGAGTTGGGGTTAGGGACTAGCAATCCACGCTTTGTTGCGTGGCCCCTCGAGTTGGGGTTAGGGACTAGCAATCCACGCTTTGTTGCGTGGCCCCTCGAGTTGGGGTTAGGGACTAGCAATCCACACTTTGTTGTGTGGCCCCTCGAGTTGGGGTTATGGAATAGCAATCCACGCTTTGTTGCGTGGCCCCTCGAGTTGGGGTTGGGGACTAGCAATCCACGCTTTGTTGCGTGGCCCCTCAAGTTGGGGTTAGGGACTCTCAATCCACGCTTTGTTGCGTTGCCCCTCGAGTTGGGGTTAGGGACTAGCAATCCACGCTTTGTTGCGTGGCCCCTCGAGTTGGGGTTGGAGACTAGCAATCCACGCTTTGTTGCGTGGCCCCTCGAGTTGGGGTTGGGGACTAGCAATCCACGCTTTGTTGCGTGGCCCCTCAAGTTGGGGTTAGGGACTCTCAATCCACGCTTTGTTGCGTTGCCCCTCGAGTTGGGGTTAGGGACTAGCAATCCACGCTTTGTTGCGTGGCCCCTTGATTTGGGGTTAGGGACTAGCAATCCACGCTTTGTTGCGTGGCCCCTCGAGTTGGGGTTAGGGACTAGCAATCCACGCTTTGTTGCGTGGCCCCTCGAGATGGGGTTAGGGACTCACCATCCACGCTTTGTTGCATGGCCCCTCGAGTTGGGGTTAGGGACTAGCAATCCACGCTTTGTTGCGTGGCCCCTCGAGTTGGGGTTAGGGACTAGCAATCCACGCTTTGTTGCGTGGCACCTCGAGTTGGGGTTAGGGACTAGCAATCCACGCTTTGTTGCGTGGCCCCTCGAGCTGGGGTTAGGGACTCTCAATCCACGCTTTGTTGCGTGGCCCCTCGAGCTGGGGTTAGGGACTAGCAATCCACGCTTTGTTCTGTGGCCCCTCGAGTTGGGATTAGGGACTAGCAATCCACGCTTTGTTGCGTGGCCCCTCGGATTGGGGTTAGGGACTAGCAATCCACACTTTGTTGCGTGGCCCCTCGAGTTTGGGTTAGGGACTCACAATCCACGCTTGTTGTGTGGCCCCTCGAGTTGGGGTTATGGAATAGCAATCCACGCTTTGTTGCGTGGCCCCTCGAGTTGGGGTTAGCGACTCTCAATCCACGCTTTGTTGCGTTGCCCCTCGAGTTGGGGTTAGCGACTCTCAATCCACGCTTTGTTGCGTGGCCCCTCGAGCTGGGGTTAGGGACTAGCAATCCACGCTTTGTTGCGTAGCCCCTCGAGTTGGGGTTAGGGACTAGCAATCCACGCTTTGTTGCGTGGCCCCTCGGATTGGGGTTAGGGACTAGCAATCCACACTTTGTTGCGTGGCCCCTCGAGTTGGGGTTAGGGACTCACAATCCACGCTTGTTGTGTGGCCCCTCGAGTTGGGGTTATGGAATAGCAATCCACGCTTTGTTGCGTGGCCCCTCGAGTTGGGGTTAGGGACTCACAATCCACGCTTTGTTGCGTTGCCCCTCGAGTTGGGGTTAGGGACTCTCAATCCACGCTTTGTTGCGTGGCCCCTCGAGCTGGGGTTAGGGACTAGCAATCCACGCTTTGTTTTGTGGCCCCTCGAGTTGGGGTTAGGGACTAGCAATCCACGCTTTGTTGCGTGGCCCCTCGAGTTGGGGTTAGGGACTAGCAATCCACACTTTGTTGCGTGGCCCCTCGAGTTGGGGTTAGGGACTAGCAATCCACACTTTGTTGTGTGGCCCCTCGAGTTGGGGTTATGGAATAGCAATCCACGCTTTGTTGCGTGGCCCCTCGAGTTGGGTGGGGACTAGCAATCCACGCTTTGTTGCGTGGCCCCTCAAGTTGGGGTTAGGGACTCTCAATCCACGCTTTGTTGCGTTGCCCCTCGAGTTGGGGTTAGGGACTAGCAATCCACGCTTTGTTGCGTGGCCCCTTGATTTGGGGTTAGGGACTAGCAATCCACGCTTCGTTGCGTGGCCCCTCGAGTTGGGGTTAGGGACTAGCAATCCACGCTTTGTTGCGTGGCCCCTCGAGATGGGGTTAGGGACTCACAATCCACGCTTTGTTGCATGGCCCCTCGAGTTGGGGTTAGGGACTAGCAATCCACGCTTTGTTGCGTGGCCCCTCGAGTTGGGGTTAGGGACTAGCAATCCACGCTTTGTTGCGTGGCCCCTCGAGTTGGGGTTAGGGACTAGCAATCCACGCTTTGTTGCGTGGCCCCTCGAGTTGGGGTTAGGGACTCTCAATCCACGCTTTGTTGCGTGGCCCCTCGAGTTGGGGTTAGGGACTAGCAATCCACGCTTTGTTGCGTGGCCCCTCGAGCTGGGGTTAGGGACTAGCAATCCACGCTTTGTTCTGTGGCCCCTCGAGTTGGGGTTAGGGACTAGCAATCCACGCTTTGTTGCGTGACCCCTCGGATTGGGGTTAGGGACTAGCAATCCACACTTTGTTGCGTGGCCCCTCGAGTTTGGGTTAGGGACTCACAATCCACGCTTGTTGTGTGGCCCCTCGAGTTGGGGTTATGGAATAGCAATCCACGCTTTGTTGCGTTGCCCCTCGAGTGGGGGTTAGCGACTCTCAATCCACGCTTTGTTGCGTGGCCCCTCGAGCTGGGGTTAGGGACTAGCAATCCACGCTTTGTTCTGTGGCCCCTCGAGTTGGGGTTAGGGACTAGCAATCCACGCTTTGTTGCGTGGCCCCTCGAGTTGGGGTTAGGGACTAGCAATCCACGCTTTGTTGCGTGGCCCCTCGAGTTGGGGTTACGGACTAGCAATCCACACTTTGTTGTGTGGCCCCTCGAGTTGGGGTTATGGAATAGCAATCCACGCTTTGTTGCGTGGCCCCTCGAGTTGGGGTTGGGGACTAGCAATCCACGCTTTGTTGCGTGGCCCCTCAAGTTGGGGTTAGGGACTCTCAATCCACGCTTTGTTGCGTTGCCCCTCGAGTTGGGGTTAGGGACTAGCAATCCACGCTTTGTTGCGTGGCCCCTTGATTTGGGGTTAGGGACTAGCAATCCACGCTTTGTTGCGTGGCCCCTCGAGTTGGGGTTAGGGACTAGCAATCCACGCTTTGTTGCGTGGCCCCTCGAGTTGGGGTTAGGGACTAGCAATCCACGCTTTGTTGCGTGGCCCCTCGAGGTGGGGTTAGGGAGTCTCAATCCACGCTTTGTTGCGTGGCCCCTCGAGTTGGGGTTAGGGACTCACAATCCACGCTTTGTTGCATGGCCCCTCGAGTTGGGGTTAGGGACTAGCAATCCACGCTTTGTTGCGTGGCCCCTCGAGTTGGGGTTAGGGACTAGCAATCCACGCTTTGTTGCGTGGCCCCTCGAGGTGGGGTTAGGGAGTCTCAATCCACGCTTTGTTGCGTGGCCCCTCGAGTTGGGGTTGGGGACTAGCAATCCACGCTTTGTTGCGTGGCCCCTCGAGTTGGGGTTAGGGACTAGCAATCCACACTTTGTTGTGTGGCCCCTCGAGTTGGGGTTAGGGACTAGCTATCCACGCTTGTTGTGTGGCCCCTCGAGTTGGGCTTATGGAATAGCAATCCACGCTTTGTTGCGTGGCTCCTCGAGTTGGGGTTAGGGACTCTCAATCCACGCTTTGTTGCGTTGCCCCTCGAGTTGGGGTTAGGGACTCACAATCCACGCTTTTTGGCGTGGCCCCTCGAGTTGGGGTTAGGGACTCTCAATCCACGCTTTGTTCTGTGACCCCCGAGTTGGGGTTAGGGACTAGCAATCCACGCTTTGTTGCGTGGCCCCTCGAGTTGGGGTCAGGGACTCTCAATCCACGCTTTGTTGCGTGGCCCCTCGAGTTGGGGTTAGGGACTAGCAATCCACGCTTTGTTGCGTGGCCCCTCGAGCTGGGGTTAGGGACTCACAATCCACGCTTTGTTGCATGGCCCCTCGAGTTGGGGTTAGGGACTAGCAATCCACGCTTTGTTGCGTGGCCCCTCGAGTTGGGGTTAGGGACTAGCAATCCACGCTTTGTTGCGTGGCCCCTCGAGCTGGGGTTAGGGACTAGCAATCCACACTTTGTTGTGTGGCCCCTCGAGTTGGGGTTAGGGACTAGCTATCCACGCTTGTTGTGTGGCCCCTCGAGTTGGGGTTATGGAATAGCAATCCACGCTTTGTTGCGTGGCTCCTCGAGTTGGGGTTAGGGACTCTCAATCCATGCTTTGTTGCGTGGCCCCCCGAGGTGGGGTTAGGGAGTCTCAATCCACGCTTTGTTGCGTGGCCCCTCGAGGTGGGGTTAGGGAGTCTCAATCCACGCTTTGTTGCGTGACCCCTCGAGTTGGGGTTAGGGACTAGCAATCCACGCTTTGTTGTGTGGCCCCTCGAGTTGGGGTTAGGGACTAGCTATCCACGCTTTGTTGTGTGGCCCCTCGAGTTGGGGTTATGGAATAGCAATCCACGCTTTGTTGCGTGGCTCCTCGAGCTGGGGTTAGGGACTCTCAATCCACGCTTTGTTGCGTGGCCCCTCAAGTTGGGGTTAGGGACTAGCAATCCACGCTTTGTTGCGTGACCCCTCGAGTTGGGGTTAGGGACTAGCAATCCACGCTTTGTTGTGTGGCCCCTCGAGTTGGGGTTAGGGACTAGCTATCCACGCTTTGTTGTGTGGCCCCTCGAGTTGGGGTTATGGAATAGCAATCCACGCTTTGTTGCGTGGCTCCTCGAGCTGGGGTTAGGGACTCTCAAACCACGCTTTGTTGCGTGGCCCGTTGAGTTGGGGTTAGGGACTCTCAATCCACGCTTTGTTGCATGGCCCCTCGAGTTGGGGTTAGGGACTCACAATCCACGCTTTTTGGCGTGGCCCCTCGAGTTGGGGTTAGGGAGTCTCAATCCACGCTTTGTTGCGTGGCCCCTCGAGTTGGGGTTAGGGACTCTCAATCCACGCTTTTTGGCGTGGCCCCTCGAGTTGGGGTTAGGGACTTTCAATTTACGCTTTGTTGCGTGGCCCCTCGAGTTGTGGTTAGGGACTCTCAATCCACGCTTTGTTGCGTGGCACCTCGAGTTGGGGTTAGGGACTAGCAATCCACGCTTTGTTGCGTGGCCCCTCGAGTTGGGGTTAGGGACTAGCAATCCACGCTTTGTTCTGTGGCCCCTCGAGTTGGGGTTAGGGACTAGCAATCCACGCTTTGTTGCGTGGCCCCTCGAGTTGGGGTTAGGGACTCACAATCCACTCTTGTTGTGTGGCCCTTCGAGTTGGGGTTATGGAATAGCAATCCACGCTTTGTTGCGTGGCCCCTCGAGTTGGGGTTAGGGACTAGCAATCCACGCTTTGTTGCGTTGCCCCTCGAGTTGGGGTTAGGGACTCACAATCCACGCTTGTTGTGTGGCCCCTCGAGTTGGGGTTATGGAATAGCAATCCACGCTTTGTTGCGTGGCCCCTCGAGTTGGGGTTATGGAATAGCAATCCACGCTTTGTTGCGTGGCCCCTCGATTTGGGGTTAGGGACTCTCAATCCACGCTTTGTTGTGTTGCCCCTCGAGTTGGGGTTAGGGACTCTCAATCCACGCTTTTTGGCGTGGCCCCTCGAGTTGGGGTTAGGGACTCTCAATCCACGCTTTGTTGCGTGGCCCCTCGAGTTGGGGTTAGGGACTAGCAATCCACGCTTTGTTGCGTGGCCCCTCGAGTTGGGGTTAGGGACTAGCAATCCACGCTTTGTTGCGTGGCCCCTCGAGTTGGGGTTAGGGACTCACAATCCACGCCTTGTTCCATGGCCCCTCGAGTTGGGGTTAGGGACTAGCAATCCACACTTTGTTGTGTGGCCCCTCGAGTTGGGGTTAGGGACTAGCTATCCACGCTTGTTGTGTGGCCCCTCGAGTTGGGGTTATGGAATAGCAATCCACGCTTTGTTGCTTGGCTCCTGAAGTTGGGGTTAGGGACTCTCAATCCACGCTTTGTTGCGTGGCCCGTTGAGTTGGGGTTAGGGACTCTCAATTTACCCTTTGTTGCGTGGCCCCTCGAGTTGGGGTTAGGGACTCACAATCCATGCTTTTTGGCGTGGCCCCTCGAGTTGGGGTTAGGGACTAGCAATCCACGGTTTGTTGTGTGGCCCCTCGAGTTGGGGTTAGGGACTTCAGCTATGTGTATAGCGACCTAGTCAGCTATCACACATCAGACATCCGATTTTTATGGACCCCCCAAATATTTGACCGATGTATATCCGTCGAATATTTGGGGGGTCTACACCCCCCAGATAACTGACGCATGGGCATGCGTCAAATATTTGACGGACATGCATCCGTCAAATATTTTGGGGGTGTAGACCCCCTAAATATTTGACGGACATGCATCCGTCAAATATTTTGGGGGTGTAGACCCCCCAAATATTTGACGGATGTATGTCCGTCATATATTTCGGGGTTGTAGACCCCCGAGATAACTGACGCATGGGCGTGCGTCAAATATTTGACGGACATGCACCCGTCAAATAATTTGCGGGTGTAGGCCCTCCAAATAACTGATGCATGGGCATGCGTCAAATATTTGACAGACATGCATCCGTCAAATATTTTGGGGGTGTAGACCCCCCAGATAACTGATGCATGGGCATGCTTCAAATATTTGACTGACATGCATCCGTCAAATGTTTTGGTGGTGTAGACCCCCCAAATATTTGACGGATGTATGTCCGTCAAGTAATTTGGGGGTATAGACCCCGCTGATAACTTACGCCGGGGCGTGCGTCAAATATTTGACGGACATGCATCCGTCTAATATTTCGGGGGTGTAGACCCCCCAAATATTTGACAGATGTATGTCCGTCAATTTTTTTTGGGGTTTACACCCCCCATATAACTTACGCATGGGCATGCATCAACTATTTGGCGGACATATCTCCGTGAAATAGTTTGGGGCTGTAGACCCCCCAAATATTTGGCGGATGTATGTCCGTCAAATCTTTTGGGGGTCTACATCGCCCAGATAACTAACGCATGGGCATGCGTCAAATATGTGACGGACATACATCTGTCAAACAATTTGGGGGTGTAGACCCCCTAAATAACTGACGTATGGGCGTGCGTCAAATATTTGACGGACATGCATCTGTCAAACCTTTTGGGGGTGTAGACCCCCCAAATATTTGACGGATGTATGTCCGTCAAATATTTTGGGGGTATAGACCCCCCTCAGATAACTGACGCATGGGCATGTGTCAAATATTTGACGGACATACATCCGTCAAATATTTTGGGGGTGTAGACCCCCCAAATATTTGACGGATGTATGTCCGTCAAAAATTTTGGGGGTGTACACCCCCAAGATAACTGACGCATGGGCATGCGTCAAATATTTGACGGACATACATCCGTCAAATATTTTGGGGGTGTAGCCCCCCCAAATATTTGACGGACATGCATCCGTCAAATAATTTGGGGATGTAGACGCCCCAGATAACTGACGCGTGGGCGTGTGTCAAATATTTGACGGACATGCATCCTACACCCCCCAAAAAATTGACGTATGGGCGTGTGTCAAATATTTGACGGACGGCATCCGTCAAATATTTTGGGGGTGTAGACCCCCCAAATATTTGACGCATGAATGTCTGTCAAATATTTTGGGGCCTACACACCCCAGATAATTGACGCATGGGCATGCGTCCAATATTTGACGGACATGCATCCGTCAAATATTTTGGGGGTGTAGACCCCCCGAGGAATTGACGGATGTATGTCCGTCAAATATTTTGGGGGTGTAGACCCCCAAAATATTTGACGGACATGCATCCATCAAATAATTTCGGGGTGTAGCCCCAGATAACTGACGCATGGGCATGCGTCAACTATTTGATGTACATGCATCCATCAAATATTTTGGGGATGTAGACCCCCCAAATATTTGACGAATGTATGTCCGTCAAATATTTTTGCGGGCATGCGTCAAATATTTGACGGACATGCATCCGTCAAATATTTTTGGGGCGTAAACCCCAAAATTTTGACGGATGTATGTCCGTCAAATCTTTTGGGGGTTTACACCCCCCAGATAACAGACGCATGGGCGTGCGTCAAATATTTGACGGACATTCATCCGTCAAATATTTCAGGGGTGTAGCCCCCCCAAATATTTGACGGATGTATGACCGTCAAATATTTTGGGGGTCTACACCCCTCAGATAACTGACGCATGGGCATGCGTCAAATATTTGATGGACATACATCCATCAAACAATTTTGGGGGTGTAGACCCCCCAAAAAACTGACGTATGGGCGTGCGTCAAATATTTGACGGACATGCATCCGTCAAATAATTCGGGGGTGTAGACCGCCCAAAAAAATGGCCCATGAATGTCCGTCAAATAATTTGGGGGTATAGACCCCCCTGATAACTGACGCATGGGCATGTGTCAAATATTTGACGGACATCTCCGTCGAATATTTTGGGGCTGTAGACTCCCCAAATAACTGACGCATGGGCATGCGTCAAATATTTGACGGACATACATCCGTCAAATATTTTGGGGGTGTAGACCCCCAAAATAATTTGACGGATGCATGTCCGTCAAATATTTTGGGGGTCCACACCCCCCAGATAACTGACGCATGGGCATGCGTCAAATATGTGACGGACATACATCCGTCCAATATTTGGGGGGTGTAGCCCCCCACACATTTGACGGATGTATGTCCGTCAAATATTTTGGGGGTGTACACTTCCCAGATAACTGACGCATGGGCATGCATCAAATATTTGACGGACATACATCCGTCAAATATTTCGGGGGTGTAGACCCCACATATATTTGACGGATGTATGTCCGTCAAATCTTTTGGGGGTCTACACCCCCCAGATAACTGACGCATGGGCATGCGTCAAATATTTGACGGACATACATCCGTCAAATATTTTCGGGGTGTAGACTTGCCAAATATTTCACGTATGTATGTCCGTCAAATATTTTTGGGGCCTACAACCCCCAGATAACTGATGCATGGGCATGCGTCAAATATTTGACGGACATACATCCGTCAAATATTTGGGGTGTGTAGCCCCCCCAAACATTTGACGGATGTATGTCCGTCAAATCTTTTGAGGGTCTACACCCACCAGATAACTGACGCATGGGCATGCGTCAAATATTTGACGGACATACATCCGTCAAATAAATAGGGGGGGTTGGCCCCCAACCATTCGACGGATGTATGTCCGTCAAATATTTTTGGGGTGTACACCCCCCCGATAACTGACAGATGGGCATGCGTCAAATATTTGACGGACATACATCCGTCAAATATTTTGGCCCTGTAGACCCCCCGAAAATTTGAAAGAAATGCATCCGTCAAACAATTTGGGGGTTTAGACCCCCCAAATAACTGACGTATGGGCGTGCGTCAAATATTTCATGGACATGCATCCCTCAAATATTTTGGTGGTGTAGACCCCCCAAACTTTTGACGGATGTATGTCCGTCAAATATTTTGGGGGTCTACAGCATCAAATAACTGACGCATGGGCATGCGTCAAATATTTGACGGACATGCATCTGTCAAATTTTTTGGGGCCGTAGACCCACCAAATATTTGACGGATGTATGTCGGTCAAATATTTTGGGGGTTTACACCCCCCAGATAACTGGCGCATGGGCAGGCGTCAAATATTTGACGGACATGCATCGTCAAATATTTTGGGGGTGTAGACCCACCAAATATTTGGCGGATGTATGTCCGTCAAATATTTTGGGGGTGTAGACTCCCCACATAACTGATGCATGGGCATGCGTCAAATATTTGACGGACATACATCCGTCAAATATTTTGGGGCCGTAGACCCCCCAAATATTTGACGGATGTGGGGGTCTACACCCCCCAGATAACTGACGCATGGGCATGCATGAAATATTTGACGGACATACATCCGTCAAATATTTTGGGGGTGTAGCCCCCCCAAATATTTGACGGACATGCATCCGTCAAATAATTTGGGGATGTAGACGCCCCAGATAACTGACGCGTGGGCGTGTGTCAAATATTTGACGGACATGCATCCTACACCCCCCAAAAAATTGACGTATGGGCGTGTGTCAAATATTTGACGGACGGCATCCGTCAAATATTTTGGGGGTGTAGACCCCCCAAATATTTGACGCATGAATGTCTGTCAAATATTTTGGGGCCTACACACCCCAGATAATTGACGCATGGGCATGCGTCCAATATTTGACGGACATGCATCCGTCAAATATTTTGGGGGTGTAGACCCCCCGAGGAATTGACGGATGTATGTCCGTCAAATATTTTGGGGGTGTAGACCCCCAAAATATTTGACGGACATGCATCCATCAAATAATTTCGGGGTGTAGCCCCAGATAACTGACGCATGGGCATGCGTCAACTATTTGATGTACATGCATCCATCAAATATTTTGGGGATGTAGACCCCCCAAATATTTGACGAATGTATGTCCGTCAAATATTTTTGCGGGCATGCGTCAAATATTTGACGGACATGCATCCGTCAAATATTTTTGGGGCGTAAACCCCAAAATTTTGACGGATGTATGTCCGTCAAATCTTTTGGGGGTTTACACCCCCCAGATAACAGACGCATGGGCGTGCGTCAAATATTTGACGGACATTCATCCGTCAAATATTTCAGGGGTGTAGCCCCCCCAAATATTTGACGGATGTATGACCGTCAAATATTTTGGGGGTCTACACCCCTCAGATAACTGACGCATGGGCATGCGTCAAATATTTGATGGACATACATCCATCAAACAATTTTGGGGGTGTAGACCCCCCAAAAAACTGACGTATGGGCGTGCGTCAAATATTTGACGGACATGCATCCGTCAAATATTTTGGGGGTGTAGACCGCCCAAAAAAATGGCCCATGAATGTCCGTCAAATAATTTGGGGGTATAGACCCCCCTGATAACTGACGCATGGGCATGTGTCAAATATTTGACGGACATCTCCGTCGAATATTTTGGGGCTGTAGACTCCCCAAATAACTGACGCATGGGCATGCGTCAAATATTTGACGGACATACATCCGTCAAATATTTTGGGGGTGTAGACCCCCAAAATAATTTGACGGATGCATGTCCGTCAAATATTTTGGGGGTCCACACCCCCCAGATAACTGACGCATGGGCATGCGTCAAATATTTGACGGACATACATCCGTCCAATATTTGGGGGGTGTAGCCCCCCACACATTTGACGGATGTATGTCCGTCAAATATTTTGGGGGTGTACACTTCCCAGATAACTGACGCATGGGCATGCATCAAATATTTGACGGACATACATCCGTCAAATATTTCGGGGGTGTAGACCCCACATATATTTGACGGATGTATGTCCGTCAAATCTTTTGGGGGTCTACACCCCCCAGATAACTGACGCATGGGCATGCGTCAAATATTTGACGGACATACATCCGTCAAATATTTTCGGGGTGTAGACTTGCCAAATATTTCACGTATGTATGTCCGTCAAATATTTTTGGGGCCTACAACCCCCAGATAACCGATGCATGGGCATGCGTCAAATATTTGACGGACATACATCCGTCAAATATTTGGGGTGTGTAGCCCCCCCAAACATTTGACGGATGTATGTCCGTCAAATCTTTTGAGGGTCTACACCCAACAGATAACTGACGCATGGGCATGCGTCAAATATTTGACGGACATACATCCGTCAAATAAATAGGGGGGGTTGGCCCCCAACCATTCGACGGATGTATGTCCGTCAAATATTTTTGGGGTGTACACCCCCCCGATAACTGACAGATGGGCATGCGTCAAATATTTGACGGACATACATCCGTCAAATATTTTGGCCCTGTAGACCCCCCGAAAATTTGAAAGAAATGCATCCGTCAAACAATTTGGGGGTTTAGACCCCCCAAATAACTGACGTATGGGCGTGCGTCAAATATTTCATGGACATGCATCCCTCAAATATTTTCGTGGTGTAGACCCCCCAAACATTTGACGGATGTATGTCCGTCAAATATTTTGGGGGTCTACAACATCAAATAACTGACGCATGGGCATGCGTCAAATATTTGACGGACATGCATCTGTCAAATTTTTTGGGGCCGTAGACCCACCAAATATTTGACGGATGTATGTCGGTCAAATATTTTGGGGGTTTACACCCCCCAGATAACTGGCGCATGGGCAGGCGTCAAATATTTGACGGACATGCATCGTCAAATATTTTGGGGGTGTAGACCCACCAAATATTTGGCGGATGTATGTCCGTCAAATATTTTGGGGGTGTAGACTCCCCACATAACTGATGCATGGGCATGCGTCAAATATTTGACGGACATACATCCGTCAAATATTTTGGGGCCGTAGACCCCCCAAATATTTGACGGATGTGGGGGTCTACACCCCCCAGATAACTGACGCATGGGCATGCATGAAATATTTGACGGACATACATCCGTCAAATATTTTGGGGGCGTGAACCCCCAAATATTTGACGGATGAATGTCCGTCAAATATTTTGGGGGTGCACACCCCCCAGATAAATGACGCATGGGCATGCGTCAAATATTTGACGGACATTCATCCGTCAAATATTTTTGGGGTGTAGCCCCCCCAAACATTTGACGGATGAATGTCCGTCAAATTTTTTGGGGGTCCACACCCCCGCGATAACTGACGTATGGGCATGCGTCAAATATTTGACGGATATACATCCGTCAAATATTTGGGGGGCTAGACCCCCCAAATATTTGACATATGTATGTTTGTCAAATATTTTGGGGGTCCACACCCCCCAGATAACTGGCGCATGGGCATGCGTCAAATATTTCACGGACATACATCCGTCAAATATTTTGGGGGTGTAGACCCCACATATATTTGACGGATGTATGTCCGTCAAATATTTTTGGGGCCTACAACCCGCAGATCAGTAACGCATGGGCATGCGTCAAATATTTGACGGACATACATCCGTAAAATCTTTTGGGGGTCTACACCCCCCAGATAACGGACGCATGGGCATGCGTCAAATATTTGACAGACATACATCCGTCAAATATTTTGGGGGTGTAGACCCACCAAATATTTGACGGATGTATGTCAGTCAAATATTTTGGGGGTCTACACTTCCCAGATAACTGGCGCATGGGCATGCGTCAAATATTTGACGGACATGCATCGTCAAATATTTTGGGGGTGTAGACCCACCAAATATTTGACGGATGTATGTCCGTCAAATATTTTGGGGCTGTAAACTCCCCACATAACTGACGCATGGGCATGCATCAAATATTTGACGGACATACATCCGTCAAATATTTTGGGGGCGTAAACCCCCAAATATTTGACGAATGTATGTCCGTCAAATATTTTGGGGGGTCCACACCCCCAGATAACTGACGCATGGGCATGCGTCAAATATTTGACGGACATACATCTGTCAAATATTTTGGCCCTGTAGACCCCACAAAAATTTGAAAGAAATGCATCCGTCAAACAATTTGGGGGTGTGGACCCCCCAAATAACTAACGTATGGGCACGCGTCAAATATTTCATGGACATGCATCCCTCAAATATTTTGGTGGTGTAGACCCCCAAACATTTGACGGATGTATGTCCGTCAAATATTTTGGGGGTCTACAGCCTCAGAGAACTGACGCATGGGCATGCGTCAAATATTTGACAGACATACATCCGTCAAATATTTTGGGGGTGCAGACCCACCAAATATTTGACGGATGTAGGTCGGTCAAATATTTTGGGGGTCTACAGCCCCCAGATAACGGCCGCATGGGCATGCGTCAAATATTTGACGGACATACATCCGTCAAAAATTTTGGGGGTGTAGACCCCCCAAATGTTTGACGGATGTACGTCCGTCAAATAATTTGGGGGTGTAGACGCCCCCGGTATATGACGCATGGGCATGCGTCAAATATTTGACGGACATACATCCGTCAAATATTTAGGGGTGTAGACCCCCCAAATACTTGATGAACATGCATCCGTCAAATATTTTGGTGGTCTACATGCCGTAGATAACTGACGCATGGGCATGTGTCAAATGTTTGACGGACATACATCCGTCAAATATTTTGGGGGTGTAGACCCCCCAAATATTTGACGGATGTATGTCCGTCAAATGTTTTGGGGGTGTAGACCTCCCAAATAACTGACGCATGGGAATGCGTCAAATATTTGGGGGACATGCATCCGTCAAATGTTTTGGGGGTGTAGACCCCAAATATATTTGACGGATGTATGTCCGTCAAATCTTTTGGGGGTCTACACCCCCCCGATAACTGACGCATGGGCATGCGTCAAATATTTGACGGACATACATCCGTCAAATATTTTGGGGGTGTAGACTTGCCAAATATTTGACGGATGTATGTGTGTCAAAGATTTTTGGGTTTGGTGACCCCCTAGACAATTGAAGCATGGGCATGCGTCAAATATTTGACGGACATGCATCCGTCAAATATTTTGGCGGTGTAGACCCCCCAAATGTTTGACGGGTGTATGTCGGTCAAATATGTTGGGGGTGTAGACCCACCAGATAACTGACGCATGGGCATGCATCAAATATTTGACGGACATGCATCCGTCAAATATTTGGGGGTGTAGACCTCCCAAATATTTGACGGATGTATGTCCGTCAAACATTTTGGGGATGTACACCCCCCAGATAACTAACGCATGGGCATGCGTCAAATATTTGACCGACATGCATCCGTCAAATATTTTGGGGGTGTAGACCCCCCAAATATTTGACGGATGTATGTCCGTCAAATGTTTTGGGGGTTTAGACCCCCCAAATATTATTACGGACATGCATCCGTCAAATTTTTCCGGGGTGTAGACGCCCGAGATAACTGACGCATGTGCACGCGTCAAATATTTGACGGACATGCATCCGTCAAATATTTTGGGGGTGTAGACCCCCCAAATATTTGACGGATGTATGTCCGTCAAATGTTTTGGGGGTGTAGACCCCCCAAATATTGTTACGGACATGCATCCCTCAAATATTTCGGCGGTGTAGACGCCCGAGATAACTGACGCATGTGCATGTGTCAAATATTTGACGGACATGCATCCGTCAAATCATTTGGGGCTGTAGACCCCCAAAAATTTGACGGATGTATGTCCGTCAAATATTTTGGGGGTCTACACCCCCCGAGCTAACTGACGCATGGGCATGCGTCAAATATTTGACGGACATACATCTGTCAAATATTTTGGGGGTGTAGACCCCCGAAATAACTGACGCATGGGAATGCGTCAAATATTTGACGGACATGCATCCGTCAAATGTTTTGGGGGTGTAGACCCCCCGGAAAACTGACGCATGGGCATGCGTCAGATATTTGACGGACATGCATCCGTGCAATATTTTGGGGGTGTAGACCCCCCAAATATTTGACGGATGTATGTGTGTCAAATATTTTGGGGTTTGTAGACCCCCCAGATAATTGAAGCATGGGCCCGCGACAAATATTTGAAGGACATGCATCCGTCAAATATTTTGGGGGTCTAGACCCCCCAAATATTTCACGGATGTATGTCGGTCAAATATGTTGGGGGTGTAGACCCCCGAGATAACTGACGAATGCGCATGCGTCAAATATTTGACGGACATGCATCTGTCAAATATTTTGGGGCCGTAGACTCCCCAAATATTTGATGGATGTATGTCCGTCAAACATTTTGGGGGTGTACTGCCCCGAGATAGCTGACGCATGGGCATGCGTCAAATATTTGACCGACATGCATCCGTCAAATATTTTGGGGCTGTAGACCCCCCAAATATTTGACGGATGTATGTCCGTCAAATTTTTTTGGGGTCTACACCCCCAAGATAACGGACGCCTGGGCATGCGTCAAATATTTGACGGACATACATCCGTCAAATATTTCGGGGCCGTAGACCCCCCAAATACTTGACGGATGTATGTCCGTCAAATATTTTTGGGGTGTAGACCCCCCAAATATTTGACGGACATGTTTCCGTCAAATGTTTTGGGGCTGCAGACCTCCCCAGATAATTGACGCATGGGCATGCGTCAAGTATTCTGGGGGTGTAGACCCCCCAAATATTTGACGGATGTATGTCCGTTGAATATTTTGGGGCTATAGACCCCCCAAATATTCATCTGTGAAACGTTTTGGGGGTTTTGGGGGACATCTCTGTCAAATATTTTTGGGGGTGTAGACCCCATACATAACTAACGCATGGGCATGCGTCAAATATTTGACGGACGTACATCGGTCAACTATTTTTGGGCCGTAGACCCCCCAACTATTTGACGGACATGCATCCGTCAAATATTTCGGGGTGTGTAGACCTCACAAATATTTGGCGGATGTATGTCCGTCAAATTTTTTGGGGGTGTAGACCCCCCATATAACTGACGCCTGGGCATGCGTCAAATATTTCAAGGCATGCATCCATCAAATATTTTCGGGGTGTAGACCCCACAGATAACTGACACGTGGGCATGCGTCAAATATTTGACGGACATACATCCGTCAAATATTTTGGGGGTGTAGACGGCCCAAATAATTGACCGAGATGCATCCGTCAAACAATTTAGGGGTGTAGACGCCCCACATAACTGACACATGGGCGTGCGTCAAATGGTCAACGGACATACATCCGTCAAATATTTTCCGGGTGTAGACCCCCCAAACATTTGAGGGATGTATGTTTGTCAAATGTGTTGGGGGTCTACACCCCCCAGATAACTGACGCATGGGCATGCATCATATTTGACGGACATACATTCGGCAAATATCTTTGGGGGTGTAGACCCCCCAAAGATTCGACGGACATGCATCCGTCAAATATTTTGGGCGTGTAGACCACCCAAATTGTGGACGGATGTATGTCCGTCAAATATTTTGGGGGTGTAGAACCCTAGATAATCCACGCATGGGCGTGCGTCAAATATTTGTTGGACATGCATCCGTCAAATGATTTGGGGGTGTAGACCCCCTAGATAACTGACGCATGCGTCAAATATTTGACGGACATGCATCCGTCAAATTTTTTGGGGTGTAGACCCCCCAAATATTTGACGGGTTGTAGGCCTCCCAAATATTTGAGGGACATGCATCCGTCAAATATTTTGGGGGTGTAGACCCTCCACATAACGGACGCACCGGCATGCATCAAATATTTGACGGACATACATATCTCGAATTTTTTGGGCTGTAGACCCCCCAAATAATTGACGGATGTATGTCCGTCAAATATTTTGGGGGTGTAGACCCCCCAAATATTTGACAGATGTATGTCCGTCAAAAATTTTCGGGGTCTACACCCCAAATATGTTCATGAGTCAAATATTTGACGGACATGCATCCGTCAAATATTTTGGGGGTGTAGAACCCGCAAACATTTCACGGATGTGTGTCCGTCAAATATTTGGGGGGTGTAGACGCCCCAAATATTTGAAGGACATGCAGGGGTCAGATATTTTGCGTTGTAGACGCCCCACATAACTGACACATGGGCATGCGTCAAATGATTAACGGACATACATCCGTCAAATATTTTGGGGGTGTAGACCCCCGAAATATTTGACGGATGTATGTCCGTCAATTTTTTTTGGGGTGTAGACCCCGGGCTCAAGAGAAAGAGTCCTAATAGCGCCATGGCCACCGCTAGTGCCACCATCATGGGCCACCAAGGCACTAGTATAGGCCCAATATAACATAGTTTGACAGGGTGTCATGGGCGAGAGACACAAAATGAGGCCCAAGAAAAGAGTCCTGACATGGGCCATGGCCAACATCTACCGTGCAAGTACTGGGACCAAAATCAGGCTCAAGAGGAAGAGTCCCGATAGCGCCATGGCCACCGCTAGTGCCACCATTATAGGCCACCAAGGCACTGGTATGGGGCCAAAATAACATAGTTTGACAAAGTGTCATGGGCGAGAGACACAAAATCAGGCCCAAGAAAAGAGTCGTGACAGGGCCAACATCTAGCGAGCAAGTACTGGGAACAAAATCAGGCTCAAAAAAGAGTCCCGATGGCCACCGCTAGTGCCACCATTATAGGCCGCCAAGGCACTCGTATGGGGCCAAAATAACATAGTTTGAGAGGGTGTCAAGGGCGAGAGACACAAAATCAGGCCCAAGAAAAGAGTGGTGACAGGGGCCATGGCCAACATCCAATGCGCTAGCACTAGGGACAAAATCACGCTCAAGAAAAAGAGTCTTGATAGCGCCATGGCCACCGCTAGTGCCACCATTATAGGCCACCAAGGCAAGGGTGTGGGGCCAATATAACATAGTTTCACAAGGTGTCATGGGCGAGAGACACAAAATCAAGCCCAAGAAAAGAGTCTTGATAGGGCCAATGACCAACATCTGGAGTGCAAGTACTGGGAACAAAATCAGGCTGAAGAAAAACAGTCCTGATAGCGCCATGGCCAACGCTAGTGCCAACATTATGGGCCGCCAAGGCCGTGGTATGGGGCCAATATAACATAGGTTCACAATGTGTCATGGGCGGAAGACACAAAATCAGGCCCAAGAAAAGAGTCTTGAAAGGGGCCATGGCCAACATCCAATGCGCTAGCACTAGGAACAAAATCACGCTCAAGAAAAAGAGTCCTTATCGCGCCATGGCCACCGCTAGTGCCACCATTATAGGCCACCAAGGCACGGGTGTTGGGCCAATATAACATAGTTTCACAAGGTGTCATGGGCGAGAGACACAAAATCAAGCCCAAGAAAAGACTCCTAACAGGGCCAATGGCCAACATCTACCGTGCAAGTACTGGGAACAAAATGAGGTTCAAGAAAAAGAGTCCCCATAGCGCCATGGCCACCGCTAGTGCCACCATTATAGGCCACCAAGGCATTGGTATGGGGCCAATATAACATAGTTTGACAGGGTGTCAAGGGCGAGAGACGCAAAATCAAGCCCAAGAAAAGAGTCCTAACAAAGGCCATGGCCAACATCCAATGCGCTAGCACTAGGAACAAAATCACGCTCAAGAAAAAGAGTCCTGATAGTGCCATGGCGGACGCTAGTGCCACCATTATAGGCCACCAAGGCACGAGTGTGAGGCCAATATACCATAGTTTCACAATGTGTCATGGGCGAGAGACACAAAATCAAGCCCAAGAAAAGAGTCTTAACAGGGCCAATGGCCAACATCTAGCGTGCAAGTATTGGGAACAAAATCAGGCTCAAGAAAAAGAGTCCCGATAGCGCCGTGGCCACCGCTAGTGCCACCATTATAGGCCACCAAGGCACTGGTATGGGGCCAATCTAACATAGTTTGACAAGGTGTCATGGGCGAGAGACACAAAATCAAGCCCAAGAAAAGAGTCCTGAAAGGGGCCATGGCCAACATCCAATGCACTAGCACTAGGAACAAAATCACGCTCAAGAAAAAGAGTCCTGATAGCGCCATGGCCAATGCTAGGTCCACCAGTATAGGCCACCAAGGCACGGGTGTGGGGCCAATATAACATAGTTTCACAAGGTGTCATCGGCGAGAGACACAAAATCAGGCCCAAGAAAAGAGTCTTAACAGGGCCAATGGCCAACATCTAGCGTGCAATGACTGGGAAGAAAATCAGCCTCAAGAAAAAGAGTCCTGGTAGCGCCATGACCAACGCGAGTGCCACCACTATAGGCCACCAAGGCACGGGTGTGGGGCCAATATAACATAGTTTGACAAGGTGTCATGGGCGAGAGACACAAAATCAGGCCCAAGAAAAGAGTCTTAACAGGGCCAATGGCCAACATCTAGCGTGCAAGTATTGGGAACAAAATCAGGCTCAAGAGAAAGAGTCCTAATAGCGCCGTGGCCACCGCTAGTGCCACCATTATAGGCCACCAAGGCACTGGTATGGGGCCAATATAACATAATTTGACAGGGTGTCATGGGCGAGAGACACAAAATCAGGCCCAAGAAACGAGTCCTGACACGGGCCATGGCCAACATCCAATGCGCTAGCACTAGGAACAAAATCAGGCTGAAGAAAAAGAGTCTTGATAGCGCCATGGCCAACGCTAGTGCCACCATTATAGGCCACCAAGGCACGGGTGTGGGGCCAATATAACATAGTTTCACAATGTGTCATGGGCGAGAGACACAAAATCAAGCCCAAGAAAAGAATCCTAACAGGGCCAATGGCCAACATCTAGCGTGCAAGTATTGGGAACAAAATCAGGCTCAAGAAAAAGAGGCTTGATATCGCCGTGGCCACCGCTAGTGCCACCATTATAGGCCACCAAGGCATTGTATGGGGCCAATATAACATAGTTTGACAGGGTGTCAAAGGCAAGAGACACAAAATCAGGCCCAAGAAAAGAGTCTTAATAGGGGCCATGGCCAACATCCAATGCGCTAGCACTAGGAACAAACTCAGGCTGAAGAAAAAGAGTCCTGATAGCGCCATGGCCAACGCTAGCGCCACCATTATAGGCCACCAAGGCACGGGTGTCGGGCCAATATAACATAGTTTCACAAGGTGTCATGGGCGAGAGACACAAAATCAAGCCCAAGAAAAGAATCCTAACAGGGCCAATGGCCAACATCTAGCGTGCAAGTATTGGGAACAAAATCAGGCTCAAGAAAAAGAGGCTTGATAGCGCCGTGGCCACCGCTAGTGCCACCATTATAGGCCACCAAGGCATTGGTATGGGGCCAATATAACATAGTTGGACAGGGTGTCAAGGGTGAGAGACACAAAATCAGGCCCAAGAAAAGAGTTCTGAAAGGGCCCATGGCGAACATTCAATGCGCTAGCACTAAAACCAAAATCAGGCTCAAGAAAAAGAATCGTGACAACGCCATGGCCACCGCTAGTGCCACCATTATAGGCCACCAAGGCACGGGCTGTGAGGCCAATATAACATAGTTTCACAATGTGTCATGGGCAAGAGACACAAAATCAAGCCCAAGAAAAGAGTCCCAACAGGGCCAATGGCCAACATCTAGCGTGCAAGTAATGGAAACAAAATCAGGCTCAAGAAAAAAAGTCCTGATGGCGCCATGGCCACCGCTAGTGCCACCATTATAGGCCAACAAGGCACTGGTATGGGGCCAATATAACATAGTTTGACAGGGTGTCAAGGGCGAGAGACACAAAATCAAGCCCAAGAAAAGAGTCCCAACAGGGCCAATGGCCAACATCTAGCGAGCAAGTACTGGGAACAAAACCAGGCTCAAGAAAAAGAGTCCTGATAGCGCCATGGCCAACGCTAGCGCCACCATTATAGGCCACCAAGGCGCGGGTATGGGGCCAATATAACATAGTTTGACAGGGTGTCAAGGGTGAGAGACGCAAAATCAGGCCCAAGAAAAGAGTCTTGACGGGGGCCATGGCCAACATCCAATGCGCTAGCACTGGGAACAAAATCAGGCTCAAGAAAAAGAGTCCTGATAGCGCCATGGCCAACGCTAGTGCCACCATTATAGGCCAGCAAGACACGGGTGTCAGGCCAATATAACATAGTTTCACAATGTGTCATGGGCGAGAGACACAAAATCAAGCCCAAGAAAAGAGTCTTAACAGGGCCAATGGCCAACATCTAGCGTGCAAGTATTGGGAACAAAATCAGGCTCAAGAAAAAGAGTCCTGACAGCGCCGTGGCCAGCGCTAGTGCCAACATTTTAGGCCACCAAGGCATTGGTATGGGGCCAATATAACATAGTTTGACAGGGTGTCATGGGCGAGAGACACAAAATCAAGCCCAAGAAAAGAGTCTTAATAGGGGCCATGGCCAACATCCAATGCGCTAGCACTAGGAACAACATCACCCTGAAGAAAAAGAGTCTTGATAGCGCCATGGCCAACGCTAGTGCCACCATTATAGGCCACCAAGGCACAAGTGTGGGGCCAATATAACATAGTTTCACACGGTGTTATGGGCGAGAGACACAACATCAGGCCCAAGAAAAGAGTCGTGACAGGGCCAATGGCCAACATCTAGCGTGCAAGTACTCGGAACAAAATCAGGCTCAAGAAAAAGAGTCCTGATAGCGCCATGGCCACCGCTAGCGCCACTATTATAGGCCACCAAGGCACTGGTATGGGGCCAATATAACACAGTTTGACAGGGTGTCAAGGCCGAGAGACACCAAATCAGGCCCAAGAAAAGAGTCCTAACAGCGGCCATGCCCAACATCCAATGCGCTACCACTATGAACAAAATCAGACGCAAGAAAAAGAGTCCTCATAGCGCCATGGCCAACGCTAGTGCCACCATTATAGGCCACCAAGGCACTGGTGTGGGGCCAATATAACATAGTTTCACAAGGTGTCATGGGCGAGAGACACAAAATCAAGCCCAAGAAAAGAGTCTTAACAGGGCCAATGGCCAACATCTATCTAGCGTGCAAGTATTGGGAACAAAATAAGGCTTAAAAAAAAGAGTCCTGATAGCGCCGTGGCCACCGCCATCGCCACCATTATAGAACACCAAGGCACTGGTATCGGGCCAATGTAACATATTTTGTCATGGGCGAGAGACACAAAATCAGGCTCAGGAAAAGAGTCGTGACAAGGGCCATGGCCAACATCCAATGCGCTAGCACTAGGAACAAAATCACGCTCAAGAAAAAGAGTCTTGATAGCGCCATGGCCACCGCTAGTGCCACCATTATAGGCCACCAAGGCACGGGTGTGGGGCCAATATAACATAGTTTCACAAGGTGTCATGGGCGAGAGACACAAAATCAAGCCCAAGAAAAGAGTCCTAATAAGGCCAGTGGCCAACATCTAGCGTGCAAGTATTGGGAACAAAATCAGGCTCAAGAAAAAGAGTCCTGATAGCGCCATGGCCAACGCTTGTGCCACCATTATAGGCCACCAAAGCACTGGTATGGGGCCAATACAACATAGTTTGACAGGGTGTCATGGGCAAGAGACACCAAATCAAGCCCAAGAAAAGAGTCCCAACAGGGCCAATGGCCAACATCTAGCGTGCAAGTACTGGGAACAAAATCAGGCTCAAGAAAAAGAGTCCCGATAGCGCTGTGGCCACCGCTAGTGCCACCATTATACGCCACCAAGGCACGGGTGTGGGGCCAATATAACATAGTTTGACAGGGTGCCATGGGCGAGAGATAGAAAATGAGGCCCAAAAAAAGAGCCCTGAAAGGGGCCATGGCCAACATCCAATGCGCTAGCACTAGGAACAAAATCAGGCTCAAGAAAAAGAGTCGTGACAATGCCATGGCCAACGCAAGTGCCACCACTATAGGCCACCAAGGCACGGGTGTGGGGCCAATATAACATAGTTTCACAAGGTGTCATGGGCGAGAGACACAAAATCAAGCCCAAGAAAAGAGTCGTGACACGGCCAATGGCCAACATCTAGCGTGCAAGTGCTGGGAACAAAATCAGGCTGAAGAAAAAGAGTCCTGACAACGCCATGGCGAACGCGAGTGCCACCACTATAGGCCACGAAGGCACGGTTGTGGGGCCAATATATCATAGTTTCACAAGGTGTCATGGGTGAGAGACACAAAATCGGGCCCAAGAAAAGAGTCGTGACAGGGCCAATGGCCAACATCTAGCGTGCAATGACTGGGAAGAACATCAGCCTCAAGAAAAAGAGTCCTGGTAGCGCCATGGCCAACGCTAGTGCCACCATTATAGGCCACCAAGGCGCGGGTATGGGGCCAATATAACATAGTTTGACAGGGTGTCAAGGGTGAGAGACGCAAAATCAGGCCCAAGAAAAGAGTCTTGACGGGGGCCATGGCCAACATCCAATGCGCTAGCACTGGGAACAAAATCAGGCTCAAGAAAAAGAGTCCTGATAGCGCCATGGCCAACGCTAGTGCCACCATTATAGGCCAGCAAGACACGGGTGTCAGGCCAATATAACATAGTTTCACAATGTGTCATGGGCGAGAGACACAAAATCAGGCCCAAGAAAAGAGTCCCAACAGGGCCAATGGCCAACATCTAGCGTGCAAGTATTGGGAACAAAATCAGGCTCAAGAAAAAGAGTCCTGACAGCGCCGTGGCCACCGCTAGTGCCAACATTTTAGGCCACCAAGGCATTGGTATGGGGCCAATATAACATAGTTTGACAGGGTGTCAAGGGTGAGAGACGCAAAATCAGGCCCAAGAAAAGAGTCTTGACGGGGGCCATGGCCAACATCCAATGCGCTAGCACTGGGAACAAAATCAGGCTCAAGAAAAAGAGTCCTGATAGCGCCATGGCCAACGCTAGTGCCACCATTATAGGCCAGCAAGACACGGGTGTCAGGCCAATATAACATAGTTTCACAATGTGTCATGGGCGAGAGACACAAAATCAGGCCCAAGAAAAGAGTCCCAACAGGGCCAATGGCCAACATCTAGCGTGCAAGTATTGGGAACAAAATCAGGCTCAAGAAAAAGAGTCCTGACAGCGCCGTGGCCACCGCTAGTGCCAACATTTTAGGCCACCAAGGCATTGGTATGGGGCCAATATAACATAGTTTCACAAGGTGTCATGGGCGAGAGACACAAAATCAAGCCCAAGAAAAGAGTCTTAATAGGGGCCATGGCCAACATCCAATGCGCTAGCACTAGGAACAACATCACCCTGAAGAAAAAGAGTCTTGATAGCGCCATGGCCAACGCTAGTGCCACCATTATAGGCCACCAAGGCACAAGTGTGGGGCCAATATAACATAGTTTCACACGGTGTTATGGGCGAGAGACACAACATCGGGCCCAAGAAAAGAGTCGTGACAGGGGCAATGGCCAACATCTAGCGTGCAAGTACTCGGAACAAAATCAGGCTCAAGAAAAAGAGTCCTGATAGCGCCATGGCCACCGCTAGCGCCACTATTATAGGCCACCAAGGCACTGGTATGGGGCCAATATAACACAGTTTGACAGGGTGTCAAGGCCGAGAGACACCAAATCAGGCCCAAGAAAAGAGGCCTAACAGCGGCCATGCCCAACATCCAATGCGCTACCACTATGAACAAAATCAGACGCAAGAAAAAGAGTCCTGATAGCGCCATGGCCAACGCTAGTGCCACCATTATAGGCCACCAAGGCACTGGTGTGGGGCCAATATAACATAGTTTCACAAGGTGTCATGGGCGAGAGACACAAAATCAAGCCCAAGAAAAGAGTCCCGACAAGGCCAATGGCCAACATCTAGCGTGCAAGTATTGGGAACAAAATAAGGCTCAAAAAAAAGAGTCCTGATAGCGCCGTGGCCACCGCCATCGCCACCATTATAGAACACCAAGGCACTGGTATCGGGCCAATGTAACATACTTTGTCATGGGCGAGAGACACAAAATCAGGCTCAAGAAAAGAGTCGTGACAAGGGCCATGGCCAACATCCAATGCGCTAGCACTAGGAACAAAATCACGCTCAAGAAAAAGAGTCTTGATAGCGCCATGGCCACCGCTAGTGCCACCATTATAGGCCACCAAGGCACGGGTGTGGGGCCAATATAACATAGTTTCACAAGCTGTCATGGGCGAGAGACACGAAATCAAGCCCAAGAAAAGAGTCCTAATAAGGCCAATGGCCAACATCTAGCGTGCAAGTATTGGGAACAATATCAGGCTCAAGAAAAAGAGTCCTGATAGCGCCATGGCCAACGCTTGTGCCACCATTATAGGCCACCAAAGCACTGGTATGGGGCCAATACAACATAGTTTGACAGGGGGTCATGGGCAAGAGACACCAAATCAAGCCCAAGAAAAGAGTCCCAACAGGGCCAATGGCCAACATCTAGCGTGCAATGACTGGGAACAAAATCAGGCTCAAGAAAAAGAGTCCCGATAGCGCTGTGGCCACCGCTAGTGCCACCATTATACGCCACCAAGGCACGGGTGTGGGGCCAATATAACATAGTTTGACAGGGTGCCGTGGGCGAGAGATAGAAAATGAGGCCCAAAAAAAGAGCCCTGACAGGGGCCATGGCCAACATCCAATGCGCTAGCACTAGGAACAAAATCAGGCTCAAGAAAAAGAGTCGTGACAATGCCATGGCCAACGCGAGTGCCACCACTATAGGCCACCAAGGCACGGGTGTGGGGCCAATATAACATAGTTTCACAAGGTGTCATGGGCGAGAGACACAAAATCAAGCCCAAGAAAAGAGTCGTGACAGGGCCAATGGCCAACATCTAGCGTGCAAGTACTGGGAACAAAATCAGGCTAAAAAAAAAGAGTCCTGATAGCGCCATGGCCAATGCTAGTGCCACCATTATAGGCCGCCAAGGCACTGGTATGGGGCCAATATAACATAGTTTGACAGGGTGTCATTGGCGACAGACACAAAATCAAGCCCAAGAAAAGAGTCCCAACAAGGCCACTGGCCAACATCCAATGCACTAGCACTAGGAACAAAATCAGGCGCAAGAAAAAGAGTCCTAATAGCGCCATGGCCATCGCTAGGGCCACCAGTATAGGCCACCAAGGCACGGGTGTGGGGCCAATATAACATAGTTTCACAAGGTGTCATGGGCGAGAGACACAAAATCAAGCCCAAGAAAAGAGTCCTAACAGGGCCAATGGCCAACATCTAGCGTGCAAGTACTGGGAACAAAATCAGGCTGAAGAAAAAGAGTCCTGACAACGCCATGGCGAACGCGAGTGCCACCACTATAGGCCACGAAGGCACGGTTGTGGGGCCAATATAACATAGTTTCACAAGGTGTCATGGGTGAGAGACACAAAATCGGGCCCAACAAAAGAGTCGTGACAGGGCCAATGGCCAACATCTAGCGTGCAATGACTCGGAAGAAAATCAGCCTCAAGAAAAAGAGGCCTGGTAGCGCCATGGCCAACGCTAGTGCCACCATTTTAGGCCACCAAGGCACTGGTATGGGGCCATTATAACATAGTTTGACAGGGTGTCATGGGCGAGAGACACAAAATCAGCCCCAAGAAAAGAGTCCTGATAGCGCCATGGCCACCGCTATCGCCACCAATATAGGCCACCAAGGCAGGGTCATGGGGCCAATACAACATATTTTCCAAGGATGTCATGGGCGAGAGACAAAAAATTAGGCCCAAGTGAAGAGTCGTGATAGGGGCCATGGCCAACATCCCGCGCGCTAGCGCTGGGAACAAAATGAGGCTCAAGAAAAAGAGTCCTGATAGCGCCATGGCCACCGCTAGTGCCACCGTTATAGCCCACCAAGGCACTGGTATGGGGCCAATACAACATAGTTTGACAGGGTGTCATGGACAAGAGACACAAAATCAAGCCCAAGAAAAGAGTCTTGACAGCCATGGCCAACATCCAATGCGCTAGCACTAGGAACAACATCAGGCTCAAGAAAAAGAGTCTTGATAGCGCCATGGCCAACACTAGTGACAGCATTATAGGCCAGCAAGGCACGGGTGTGGGGCCAATATAACACAGTTTCACAAGGTGTCATGGGCGAGAGACACAAAATGAGGCTCAGGAAAAGAGTCTTGACAGGGCCATGGCCAACATCCAGTATGCCGGCACTAGAAACAAACTCAAGCTGAAGAAAAAGAGTCCCGACAAGGCCATTGCCACCGCTAGTGCCACCATCATAGGTACTGGTATGGGGCCAATACAATAACCATCTTATATGCTCTACCATTGGTACACCCAATGGGCGGAGGAAAATACAGCCCACAAATGATGCACGTTGCAAGTAGTTGCAGAATCAAGTCCTTTTTTTTTTAGATCAAGTCCTTTTTTTTTCCCCGGACTTGGGCTCTGGACAAAGATTGGGGTTAAACTCACAAGCGGCGTGCAACTCTGCTACTAACTGCTTGGACACGTTATTGATGAAAAGCTCGTCACGTTGCAGCTGGCCAGATGCATCTGCTGGTAGCCATCCGGCACCTTGCGCCACTCTCTAGGGATGAGGACCTTAGGACGGGTATCCTCGTCTGTGGGTGTGGCCATGGAAGGATGCGGCCTGGCCTCGGGCTTTCCACGCTTTGCGCGCGGAGGCCTCCTGGCCTTCGAGTGGGGTGAGGGTGGCCTGAACACACTCTCCTCGATAGCTGAAAGTGCACCTTCAACTTGGGTGCGGGGGAGGGGGGGGAGCTAAGGAGGGCCATGAAGCTTGGTCACGCCCTCCACATCATCACCGGGCGCTTGAAGGAACCGCACAGCACGGCAGGCAAGAACTATGCTGAGCACATAGTCCACGAAACCGGCACCCATTGCAACGACGGGCACTTCGAAAAAAGTACCCCGGTGCTCCTCCACCAGCTTCGGGATGTTCAAGCTTTGAAAACCACAACGCCACAAGGCCAACCGTCCATTTGGTCCAAGCTTCGTCATGGCCATCGAGAAAGGACGGATCAAATGAGTGGAGCTTAGGGGTTCCCAAACCCAAATAGTCAAAAGCTCCAACCGGACACGACAATCGAAGGCACACACAACCCAGTGCGGCCCTTGCTTGTCATTGGAATTAACCACAAAAAAATGGCGGCGGCAGAAAGTCATGTAGGCCAGTCGGTGTGCCGGATTCAACTCCCTACATGTACCTGGACAGTGACGTGATATATAGAAAGGCCAAAGTCCACGCATGTGGTTCATTGATTTCTATGTGGCAAAGCTCTTGGTTCAACCAACACACCATATCCTCGTCTGTCAACCAATCTCCCACCGCCAAGGGGGTTGTTTCGCCCGGGATGGTGCTTCAAGTATGCCTTTTGGAAGTGGGTCAATACGGGGTGCACTTGGCACGGCCTTCTTTCCCTTCACCTTCGGGTCCCTAACCCCAACTCGAGGGGCCACGCAATAAAGGGTGGATTGTGAGTCCCTAACCCCAACTCAAGGGGCCACGCAACAAAGCGTGGATGGCTAGTCCATAACCCCAACTCGAGGGGCCACACAACAAAGCGTGGATTGCGAGTCCCCAACCCCAACTCAAGGGGCCACGCCAAAAAGCGTGGATTGTGAGTCCCTAACGTCAACTCAACGGGCCACGCAACAAAGGTGCCCATAGGCCCCCATAGGTCCCCACAAGCCCCCATAGGTCCCCATAGGTCCCCATAGGCCCCCATAGACCCCCATAGGCCCCCATAGGCCCCCATAGGTGCCCGTAGGCCGCCATAGGTCCCCATAGGTCCCCATAGGCCCCCATAGGTCCCCATAGGTCCCCGTAGACCCCCATAGGTCCCCATAGGCCCCCAAAGGTCCCCGTAGACCCCCATATGCCCCCATAGGTCCCCATAGGCCCCCATAGGTCCCCATAGGCCTCCACAAGCCCCCATAGGTCCCCATAGGTCCCCATAGGTCCCCATAGACCCCTGTAGGTCCCCATAGGTGCCCATTGACCCCCATACGTCCCCAAAGGTGCCCAAAGGTGCCCATAGGCCCCTATAGGTCCCCACAAGCCCCCATAGGTCCCCATAGGCCCCCATAGACCCCCATAGGCCCCCATAGGCCCCCATAGGTCCCCACAAGCCCCCATACGTCCCCAAACGTGCCCGTAGGCCACCATAGGTCCCCATAATTCCCAATAGGCCCCCATAGGTCCCCATAGGTCCCCATAGGCCCCCATAGACCCCCATAGGTCCCCAAAGGTGCCCATAGGTCCCCGTAGCCCGCCATAGGTCCCCATAGACCCCCATAGGCCCCCATAGGTCCGAATAGGTCCCCATAGACCCCCATAGGTCCCCATAGGTCCCCATAGACCCCCATACGCCCCCAAAGGTGCCCAAAGGTGCCCATAGGTGCCCATAGGCCCCCATAGGTCCCCACAAGCCCCCATGGGTCCCCATAGGTCCCCATAGGTCCCCATAGGTCCCCATAGGCCCCCATACGTCCCCATAGACCCCCATAGGTCCCCAAAGGTGCCCATAGGTCCCCGTAGCCCGCCATAGGTCCCCATACACCCCCATAGGCCCCCATAGGTCCAAATAGGTCCCCATAGACCCCCATAGGTCCCCATAGGTCCCCATAGACCCCCATACGCCCCCAAAGGTGCCCAAAGGTGCCCATAGGCCCCCATAGGTCCCCACAAGCCCCCATGGGTCCCCATAGGCCCCCATAGACCCCCATAGGCCCGCATAGGTCCCCACAAGCCCCCATAGGTCCCCAATGGTGCCCGTAGGCCCCCATAGGTCCCCATAGGTCGCCATAGACCCCCATAGGCCTCCATAGGCCCCCATAGGTCCCCACAACCCCCAAAAGGTCCCCATAGGTCCCCGTAGGCCCCCGTAGGCCCCCATAGACCCCCGTAGGCCCCCATAGGCCCCCATAGGTCCCCATACGTCCCCATAGGCCCCCATAGACCCCCATAGGCCCCCATAGGTACCCACAAGCCCCCAAAGGTCCCCACAAGCCCCCACAAGCCCCCATAGGTCCCCATAGGCCCCCATAGGTCCCCGTAGACCCCCATAGGCCCCCATAGGTCCCCATAGACCCCCATAGGTCCCCATAGACCCCCATAGGTCCCCACAAGCCCCCATAGGTCCCCATAGGTCCCCATAGACCCCCATAGGTCCCCAAAGGTGCCCATAGGTCCCCATAGGTCCCCATCGGCCCCCATCCCCATAAGTCCCCAAAGGTGCCCATAGGTCCCCAAAGGTCCCCATAGGCCCGAAAGGTCCCCGTAGACCCCCATAGACCCCCATCGGCCCCCATAGGCCCCCATAGGTCCCCATAGACCCCCATAGGCCCCCATAGGCCCCCATACGTCCCCATAGACCCCCATAGGTCCCCACAAGCCCCGAAAGCTCCCCATAGGTCCCCATAGGTCCCCATAGGCACCGATAGGTCCCCATAGACCCCCATAGGTCCCAAAAGGTGCCCATAGGTGTCCATAGGTCCCCATCGGCCCCCATCCCCATAGGTCCCCAAAGGTCCCCATCGGTCCCCGTAGACCCCCATAGGCCCCCATCGGCCCCCATAGGCCCCCATAGGTCCCCATAGACCCCCATAGGCCCCCATAGGTCCCCATAGACCCCCATAGGTCCCCATAGACCCCCATAGGTCCCCAAAGGTGCCCAAAGGTGCCCATACGTCCCCATAGGCCCCCATAGACCCCCATAGGCCCCCATAGGTACCCACAAGCCCCCAAAGGTTCCCATAGGTCCCCACAAGCCCCCACAAGCCCCCATAGGTCCACATAGGCCCCCATAGGTCCCCGTAGACCCCCGTAGGCCCCCATAGACCCACATAGGTCCCCATAGACCCCCATAGGTCCCCACAAGCCCCCATAGGTCCCCATAGGTCCCCATAGGTCCCCATAGACCCCCATAGGTCCCCAAAGGTGCCCATAGGTCCCCATAGGTCCCCATCGGCCCCCATCCCCATAAGTCCCCAAAGGTGCCCATAGGTCCCCAAAGGTCCCCATAGGCCCGAAAGGTCCCCGTAGACCCCCATAGGCCCCCATCGGCCCCCATAGGCCCCCATAGGTCCCCATAGACCCCCATAGGCCCCCATAGGCCCCCATAGGCCCCCATACGTCCCCATAGACCCCCATAGGTCCCCACAAGCCCCGAAAGCTCCCCATAGGTCCCCATAGGTCCCCATAGGCACCGATAGGTCCCCATAGACCCCCATAGGTCCCAAAAGGTGCCCATAGGTGTCCATAGGTCCCCATCGGCCCCCATCCCCATAGGTCCCCAAAGGTCCCCATCGGTCCCCGTAGACCCCCATAGGCCCCCATCGGCCCCCATAGGTTCCCATAGACGCCCATAGGCCCCCATAGGTCCCCATAGACCCCCATAGGTCCCCATAGACCCCCATAGGTCCCCAAAGGTGCCCAAAGGTGCCCATAGGTCCCCATAGGCCCCCATAGGCCCCCATAGGTCCCCATAGGGCCCCATAGGCCCCTAAAGGTGCCCATAGGTCCCCTAAGGTGCCAATACGTCTCCATAGGCCCCCATAGGCCCCCATAGGCCCCCAAAGGTGCCCATAGGCCCCCATACACCCCCATAGGCCCCCATAGGTCCCCACAAGCCCCCATAGGTCCCCAAACGTGCCCGTAGGCCCCCATAGGTCCGCATAGGCCCCCATAGACCCCCATAGGCCCCCAGAGGCCCCCCTAGGCCCCCAAAGGTCCCCACAAGCCCCCAAAGGTCCCCATAGGCTCCCGTAGGCCCCCATAGGCCCCCATAGACCCCCATAGGCCCCCATAGGCCCCCATAGGTCCCCAAAAGCCCCCATAGGCCCCCATAGGTCCCCATAGACCCCCATAGGCCCCAATAGGTACCCACAAGCCCCCAAAGGTCCCCATAGGTCCCCATAGGTCCCCATAGGCCCCCATAGGCCCCCATAGGCCCCCATAGGCCCCCATAGGTCCCCATAGGTCCCCATAGACCCCCATAGGTCCCCATTGGTCCCCATCGGCCCCCACCCCCATAGGTCTCCAAAGGTGCCCATAGTCCCCAAAGGTGCCCAAAGGTCCCCATAGGCCCCCGTAGACCCCCATAGGCCCCCATAGGCCCCCATAGGTCCCCACAAGCCCCCAAAGGTCCCCATACGTCCCCATAGACCCCCATAGGCCCCCATAGACCCCCATAGGTCCCCAAAGGTGCCCATAGGTTCCCATAGGTCCCCATCGGCCCCCATCCCCATAGGTCCCCAAAGGTCCCATAGGTCCCCATAGGTCCCCATCAGCCCCCATCCCCATAGGTCCCCAAAGGTGCCCAAAGGTGCCCATAGGTCCCCAAAGGTCCCCATAGGCCCCCGTAGGTCCCCAAAGGTGCCCATAGGTCCCCACAAGCCCCCAAAGCTCCCCATAGGTCCCCGTAGCCCCCCATAGGCCCCAATAGACCCCCATAGGTCCCCAAAGGTGCCCATAGGTCCCCATAGGTCCCCATCGGCCCCCATCACCATAGGTCGCCAAAGGTGCCCATAGGTCCCCATCGGCCCCCATCCCCATAGGTCCCCAAAGGTGCCCAAAGGTGCCCAAAGGTGCCCATAGGCCCCCATAGGCCCCCGTAGGTCTCCAAAGGTGCCCATAGGTCCCCAAAGGTGCCCATATACCCCCATAGGCCCCCATAGGCCCGCATAGGTCCCCACAAGCCCCCCAAAGGTCCCCATAGGTCCCCGTAGGCCCCCATAGGCCCCCATAGACCGCTATAGGCCCCCATAGGTCCCCACAAGCCCCCATGGGTCCCCATAGGTCCCCATAGGCCCCCATAGACCCCCATAGGCATCCATAGGTACCCACAAGCCCGCAAAGGTCCCCATAGGTCCCCATAGGCCCCCACAGGCCCCCATAGGCCCCCATAGGCCCCCATAGACCCCCATAGGTCCCCATAGACCCCCATAGGTCCCCAAGATGCCCATAGGTCCCGATGGGTCCACATCGGCCCCCATCCCCATAGGTCCTCAAAAGGTGCCCATAGGTCCCCGAAGGTGCCCAAAGGTCCCCATAGGCCCCAAAGGTCCCCGTAGACCCCCAAAGGCCCCCATCCGCCCCCATAGGCCCCCATCGGTCCCCATAGGCCCCAATAGGTCCCCATAGACCCCCATAGGCCCCCATAGACCTCCATAGGTCCCCAAAGGTGCCCATAGGTCCCCAAAGGTGCCCAAAAGTCCCCATAGGTCCCCAAAGGTCCCCGTAGACCCACATAGGCCCCCATCGGCTTCCATAGGCCCCCATAGGTCCCCATACGTCCCCAAAGGCCCCCATACGTCCCCATAGACCCCCATAGGTCCCCATAGACCCCCATAGGTCTCCAAAGGTGCCCAAAGGTGCCCATAGGTCCCCAAAGGTGCCCATAGGCCCGCATAGGCCCCCATAGGTCGCCATAGGCCCCCATAGGTCCACACAACCCCCCATAGGCCCCCATAGGCCCCCATAGGCCCCCATAGGCCCACATAGGTCCCCACAAGCCCCCATAGGTCCCCAAAGGTACCCAAAGACCCCCGTAGGTCCCCATAGGCCTCCACAAGCCCACATAGGCCCCCATAGGCCCCCATAGACCCCCATAGGCCCCCATAGGTCCCCATTGGTCCCCATAGACCCCCATACGTCCCCATGCATAGGTCCCCACAGACCCCCATACGTCCCCATGCATAGGTCCCCACAGACCCCCATACGTCCCCAACGGTGCCCAAAGGTGCCCATAGGCCCCCATAGGTCCCCACAAGCCCCCATAGGTTCCCATCGGTCCCCATAGGCCCCCATAGACCCCCATAGGCCCCCACAAGCCCCCATAGGTCCCCAAAGGTGCCCGTAGGCCGCCATAGGTCCGCATAGGTCCCCATAGGCCCCCATACACCCCCATAGGCCCCCATAGGTCCCCACAAGCCCCCAAAGGTCCCCGTAGGCCCCCATAGGTCCCCATAGACCCCCATAGGCCCCCATAGGTCCCCATAAACCCCCATAGGTCCCCATAGACCCCCATACGCCCCAAAAGGTGCCCAAAGGTGCCCATAGGCCCCCATAGGTCCCCACAAGCCCCCATAGATCCCCATAGGTCCCGATAGCCCCAATAGACCCCCATAGGCCCCCATAGGTCCCCATCGGTCCCCATAGGCCCCCATAGGTCCCGAAAGGTGCCGGTAGGCCCCCATAGGTCCCCATAGGTCCGCATAGGCCCCCATAGACCCCCATAGGTACCCACAAGCCCCAAAGGTCCCCAAAGGTCCCTATAGGTCCCCATAGGCCCCCATAGGCCCCCATAGGCCCCCATAGGCCCCCATAGACCCCCATAGGTCCCCAAAGGTGCCCATAGGTCCCCAAAGGTGCCCAAAGGTCCCCATAGGTCCCCAAAGGTCCTCGTAGACCCCCATAGGCACCCATAGGTCCCCATAGTTCCCCATAGACCCCCATACGCCCCCAAAGGTGCCCAAAGGTGCCCATAGGCCCCCATAGGTCCCCATAGACCCACATAGGCCCCCATAGGCTCCCATAGGTCCCGTAGGTCCCCATAGGCCCCCATAGACCCCCATTGGCCCCCATAGGTACCCACAGGCCCCCAAAGGTGCCCATAGGTCCCCATAGGCCCCCATAGGTCCCCATAGACCCCCATTGGCCCCCATAGGCCCCCATAGACCCCCATAGGTCCCCACAGGTGCCCATAGGTCCCCATAGGTCGCAATCGGCCCCTATCCCCATAGGTCCCCTCTAGGCCCCAATACGCCCCCATAGGCCCCCATAGGCCCCCATAGGACCCCACAACCCCCCACCGGTCCCCTTAGACCCCCATAGGCCCCCATACGTCCGCAAAAGCCCCCAATGGTCCCCATAAGTCCTCATAGGTCCCCAAAGGTCCCCGTAGACCCCCATAGGTCCCCATAGGTCCCCATAGGTCCCCATAGGCCTCCACAAGCCCCCATAGGTCCCCATAGGCCCCAATAGGTCCTCATAGACCCCCATAGGTCCGCATAAGTCCCCACACGTCCCCATAGACCCCCAAAGGTGCCCAAAGATGCCCATAGGTCCCCAAAGGTGGCAATAGGCCCCGGTAGGCGCCCATAGGTCCCCATGGACCCCCATAGGCCCCCCTAGGCCCCCATAGACCCCCATAGCCCCCCATAGGCCCCCATTGGTCCCCATAGACCTCCATAGGGCCCCATAGGCCCCCATAGGTCCCCATAAATCCCCATAGGCCCCCATAGGCCCCCATAGGTCCCCAAAGGTGCCAATAGGCCCCCATAGGTCCCCATAGACCCCCATAGACCCCCATAGGCCCCCATAAGTCCCCATAGACCCCCATGGACCCCCATAGGCCCCCATAGACCCCCATAGGGCCTCATAGGCCCCCATAGGTCCCCATAGATCCCCACAGGCCCACATAGGCCCCCATAGGTCCCCAAAGGTGCCAATAGGCCCCCATAGGTCCCCATAGACCCCCATAGGCCACCATAGGGCCGCATAGGTCCCCATAGACCCCCATAGGCCCCCATAGGTACACCCCCAAAATATTCGATAGATGCACGTCCCTCATCCTTCATTGACGCATGCCCATGCGTCAGTTATCTGGGGGTTGTAGACCCCAAAAACATTTGACGGACATACATCCGTCAAACATTTGGGGGGTCTACACCCCAAAAATATTTGAGGGATGCATGTCCATCAAATATTTGATGCATGCCCATGTGTCACTTATTTTGGGGGTGTAGACCCCCAAAATATTTGACGGACATACATCCGTCAAATATTTTGGCCCGTCTACACCCCCAAAAGTATTTATCGGATTCATGTCCGTCAAATATTTGACGCATGCCCATGCGTCAGTTATATGGGGGGTCTACACCTCCAAAATATTTGACGGATGCATGTCCGTCAAACATTTGGGGGGTCTAGACCCCCAAAATATTTGACGAACATACATCCGTCAAATATTTTGCAGGTGTAGACCCCCCATATAATTGATGCACGAGAGACACAAAATCAGGCCCAAGAAAAGAGTCCTGACAGGGGCCATGGCCAACATCCAATGCGCTAGCACTAGGAACAAAATCAGGCTGAAGAAAAAGGGTTTTGATAGCGAAACTATGTCATATTGGCCCCACACCCGTGCCTTGGTGGCCTATAATGGTGGCACTAGCGTTGGCCGCGGCGCTATTAGGACTCTTTTTCTTCAGCCTGATTTTGTTCCTAGTGCTAGCGCATTGGATGTTGGCCATGGCCCCTGTCACCACTCTTTTCTTGGGCTTGATTTTGTGTCTCTCGCCCATGACACCCTGTCAAACTATGTTACATTGGCCCCATACTAGTGCCTTGGTGGCCTATAGTGGTGGCACTCGCGTTGGCCATGGCGTTATCAGGACTCTTTTTCTTTTGCCTAATTTTCTTCCAAGTACTTGCACGCTGAATGTTGGCCATGGCCCTGTTAGGACTCTTTTCTTGGGCTTGATTTTGTGTCTCTCGCCGATGACACCCTGTGAAAATATGTTCTATTGGCCCCAGACCCGTGCCTTGGTGGCCTATAATGGCACTCGCGTTGGCCATGGCGCTATCAGGACTCTTTTTCTTAAGCGTTATTTTGTTCCTAGTACTTGCACGCTAGATGTTGGCTATTGGCCCTGTTAGGACTCCTTTCTTGGGCATGATTTTGTGTTTTGTGCCCACGACACCCTGTGAAACTATGTTCATTTCCCCCATACCAGTGCCTTGGTGGCCTATAATGGTGGCACTAGCGGTGGCCATGGCGTTGTTAGGACTCTTTTTCTTGAGCCTGATTTTGTTCCTAGTGCTAGCGCACTGGATGTTGGCCATGGCCCTATCACGATTGTTTTCTTGAGCGTGATTTTGTGTCTCCTGCTCATGACACCTTGTGAAACTATGTTATATTGGCCCCACACCCGTGCCTTGGTGGTTAATAATGGTGGCAGTAGCTTTGGCCATGGCGCTATCAGGACTCTTTTTCTTGAGCCTGATTTTCTCCCCAGTACTTGCACGCTAGATGTTGGCCATTGCCCCTGTTAGGACTCTTTTCTTGGGCCTGATTTTGCGTCTAGTGCCAATGACACCATGTGAAACTATGTTGCGTTTGCCGAGTCCCAACTAATTGGTGGCCACGTAGAGTACTATGTGCTTTGTGCACTGGGCGTCCCATCATTTAGGTCGCTATGGGGTGCCGTACGGAACCGGCTGTTGTATATATTGCGCATATATTGCAAAGGTTGCATTTCTTTCAATTTTTCAATTTTCTTGTGATTTAATTGACTTACCGCAAAAAAAACATTACGCACATTTACCGCGAAAAAAAGTTATACAACTAGACGATTTTGAGCCCAGCGGTTGGCGAGGTCGGCGAGCCTTGTGGCTGCGCCAGGGTCCCTAGCCGCACAGACCTCGGGCTCGGGGCCGCAGGTGTCCTATCAGGACCAGTGGGGGCATTGGAAATGCCACTGGGCGCCTTGGGAAGTGCCTTGTTGGGCGCAGCGTTGGCAGTCCCCACTTGGTTGGGAGTCGACGGGAATCCACTCAACTTGGCGCATTTGCCATTGCAAGACATCGCCCACTTCTCGGAACTTGACACTCCTCCAAACGAAGTTGCCTGCGAGCGCTTCTTGGGCTTCTTCCAAAGGGTATTGCTGTGCAGCCAGCTTGGCACTCCCTGCTGAACCTGCGTAATGCCTGGCGTACGGTGACTGCAACTGGTTGCCGGAGTCCCATATGCACCATGCCATTTGCTCACCCGGGTCCATCATGTCGTTGGCCATCTGACCCTTGAACTCGGCGGGGCGTGGTATCTCGCCGTCTTCGCCTACCCGGACTCAGAGGTACGCCTTCAAGTTGGACAGGATGAGCCGCATCCACAAAGTCAGTTGGGGGCGCTCCAGGGCCTTGTTAATATCTGGAATACTTAAAGGCGGAAGGGCAGGGCCCTCCTTCAGGGATGCCTTGGCGAGGTGCTCGCAAAGGTGCAAAATTTTTGTGGCCTGTGCCACTACGTGCTCCTCAGCGGTTGCCGCGCGACGCTAGTATGGGGTCCTCAATTGGGTCCTGGTTGCATATGATGCCCGTCCATGGCATTTATAAAAAAGAAACACAAAGACAGGAAAATTGCGTAAATGAGATGCAAACAAAAGTTGAGACCAGGCTCAACTCGTGGTTTGAGGCTATTTTGAGGCATATGAGCCCTTGCAAGTTCCCAAATACCGTTGAAATCGGCAATTTTAGGACAGACAGTGTGTACAAGGGGGCTCTAGGGAAAAGCAGCGGAGGGGGGGGGTGAGCAAGTGAAGTGAGTGAGGCACGGTTTGGGGCACGGTCGGGGGGGGGGGGGTTGTTTTAACACTAGAGCCGGGGGGCATGTCTCTCGAGCAACCCAACTGAGCGAGGAAGGGTTTTTTTTTTGGGGGGGTATAAGGGGCACTTGCCTGAATTGTCGTAGGTGTCCCTCGACATGCGCTCTTGTTCTGCACTTTTTACGAGCATACATCATGTTCCATTCCCCACCATCGCGGTCCCATCATTGAGTCTGCATTAGGACTAGGCTCACCTAGAGCCAGTGGAACTAGTCTTGGTTTTACAACCTCTTTTAGTGTCTAGGGTGGACCTACCAGGTTTAGCAGCAGCAGCAGCAGCAGCAACAGCAGCAGCAAGCAGCAAGCAGCAAGCAGTAGCACGCGCGAAATGGGAAAAAATCGGAACTCCGTTGTGGTGCTCCAGATTTGGGTGAAATTTTGGTGGATGATACCTATGGGTGTGAAGTACAAGCACACGAGGCTTGAGCAAGAAACTCGACGGTGGCGGCCGGGAACGGGATTCGCAAGTGGCAGACCTCGGTTTCAGAAACTGCACTTTAGGGCCAAAAACAGCCATTTTTGGGCCAAAAAAGCCCTAGAACACATTCAAAACGGCCAAACGAAGGGAACCGGTGGGTACACTCAATGTGCGGCTTGACTTCCCCGTGTCGACGAGCTCTTTGCGGCCCTCTAACTCCATGATATGTCCCGGAAACGGCCCAAAAAGGCCCCCAGAAGCTCCAAATGCTGACAACCACAAACCAAGAATAGGCCATATCTTTGGCTAAATGGCTCAAAATGCGAATCCGAGGGCACCTACTCCACCTGCAACCCCCCACTTTTTGTGGTTCCCACCCCTTAGAATTGCCCAAACGGACACCTAGACCCCAATACCTAGGCCCACTAGGCCGCAACAAGTTGCAAGCTCAGGCCCGAACAGGTTGGGTGCCCAAATGGGTCAACATGGTCTAGTAGGGGTAAAAAGATGATTTTTCTCAAAAATGATCCTAGACCATGTGCGACGCTCAAACAAGTGTTTTTGGACCCTTTTCAGGTGGTGGTGGACCATTTTGGTCTTCCAAAAATCCCAAAATGCCTCGAAAATGGGCTGTTTTGGGACCAAAAATGGGTAAAAATGGGCTGTTTTGGGACCAAAAATGGGTCAAAAACACATTTTTCCAAACCTCATCCTAGACCATTTGGGGTGCACAAACGGGTGAGATGAACCCATTTTGAGCCCAATTTGGGGCATTTTGGCCCCTCAGAAGTTCAAAAAGCCTTGAAATTCGGCCTCGTGGTGATGGGGTTGACTTGCAAGCTGATTTCCCTTTGTCAAGAGCCATCAGTGTGTGAATCATTCTTGATGTCCCTCACCGGTCATAGCTGATGTTCCCTCCCCCACCAGCTCGGTCCCAATATTCAGTCTTGATTAGGGTTGGGATGGGTGTTAGGGTTAGCGTTGGGGTTAAGTATAGTTTTGGGATGTAAAGTGGGCAAATTTTCCTTTGGGTGCCTTTGGCGCCCTTGGAGCATCATGGTGCATGGTGAAAAGTGTAAGTTGTCACGCACGTCATGCATTTCATGTCGCTCAATGTTGAGCAGTCCCTGCACCCCAAAGTTGGGGCCCTATCTTCCCTCATTCAGTCCTTTTGTTTTCTAGATGTCGTCCCCTGCAAGGAATTGGGGGTTTGCCTGTGTCAATTTCCATCCATCCATGTGCTGTATGTGTCTTTATTCAGCTTCACCAACTCAAAGTGTCTCGGGGTTGGATTCCTTGTTTGCCGTGGCGACAGCTATGCCTTCCACCGAGTGGACATCCGGGCGGACGGCCGGGGGATGGCCGTATGGTTGACCTCCGCACCCCCCCCCCCTTGGTCATCGGGCTGTACCTTGCGGCTTCAAGTGCTGTCCATGCATATAAGCCAATCCTTCAATGGGCCCTTACCCGTATCCTAGCATCTAGCCGATAGGTGCACATTGTCTTTGGGTATATCAATCAAAACCCCGGGTGGGCCCAGCATTTTCATGATTCTTTTTCGACATGCGCCGCCTCTTCTCTGATTACTTGGATGAGGTGTGCTTAAAACGTGTATCCCTAGGGTGGAGCTGCCTATGTGGGTGGGCTCTCGAGGGTACTTCAATGCTCGATCATTTTTTGATCCTCTGAAATTTTTTTGATGTGCCGGTTGAAGCCCACCCTCATGCACATTTCCCCTCAGACCAGTGCCCTATCACTTTGCATACAACCCGCGTGGTGGCACCGGAGCCGATCTCCATGCTGGGGCATCGGCAACGTTTCCACCTCCTTTTGCCAAACTCAGCGCGCCTCACGGATAGGTACAACGCGGGGTCAGCTCCACCAGTGTCAGTGTCAGAGGAGTTTCAACGCATCTGCAACGCCATTGTGGAGGCGGCATGTGCTACGTATGGGGAGCTTGTGGCCTATGACCGGCTGCGTGCCATGGTTCAGCAACAACTGGATTCTTTGAAAGCGTTCAATGGTTGTCACCCCTTTGGGTGGACCTGCCTGGAACAACTGCACCAAGTGCTTGCCCTACGGCTTGCCATCCACACCAATTGGTGCATCACCACCCTGGAGGCGCAGTTGCGGTTGAGGTGCTCCCTACGTTAGGAGCTGCCATCAGCCGAGGCGTACCGCCGGATGTTTGGCCGACAAACTAGGCCACTCATGGAGCCCAAGTGTGTCATGCATATGTCGGTCAATCCGGGTTCGGTGGGTGTTGGATGATGTCGTCCATGCATTCGGTTCCCCGACGCATGCCACCATTCGGGGCAACCTGCTAGCGGCAGGCTGCTCGGCTTCGTTCGCAGACCTCCTCGCTTTCGCTATCCGGTCCATGGTGCTACACATGGGCGGCTATGAGGGCGTGGAAGAGGCCTTGGCCCGCTACGAGGCAGGCGTTGGAACAGTACGAGCCCGCCTCTGCGCTACTGTACCACCTTCTGGGCGAACTGTACGCTTCCCTAGTTCTGCCCTCCGCGGGTCTCCTTGTGTTGCCTAGTTGGGCCACTGTGCTGTTTGGGACGGATTGATGACAATTCCTGGCTTGCGGAGAGCCACCGTGATGCCTGTGATGCCTAGTGCCTGGTTGCCCGTTGCTGGGCTGGCGACTAAACTTTTCTCGGACGGCGTGAAAACAGTGTCCATTGGCACCAAACTCCAATTGGGTCGGTTGCAGCTTCTTGAGGAACCGCTATTCATATTTGGCTTCCTACTCCAGCGCTTGATACCTGGCGCGTTGATCGGCCTTCTTGGACACCATGCCGTGACCCACTAGTTCCACCGACGGGACTTGGCGAAGTTCATGAAGGCGGGGCGCCGGGCCACGGCTGCGGTTACCCGGCTCTCTTTGCCCAGCCACTATGCCATCATCATGCATAATGGTGTTGCCGGTGGCACTCAGCGGTGGTGCGCCCAGGTACAGCTGCCCTTGTACCGTGCTATGCGTCTGGGTGACCTTCCAGTGGCATCTCGTTTGCGTTCCATCTGCCTTTTGGACACCTTGGTTCCCCGCGAGGCTTTCCTGCAGCCTCTGCGCACGAGGTTGGTCGGCCTGGAAATTTCCCCATGTATTATGTATTGCACGCACGCACGCACACTTGGCACGTACCTTGGACCCGTATGCTGGAGCCACCTAGAGTTCAGGACAGGGGTGTACATTAAAGGATATAAAAGAGATATATCGTCTCATACGCGTGCCAAGGGTACAATTTGCTGCATATGTGGCGGTAGGGCTAAATTTGGTCAAAACTGCTCAAAATGGGCTCATTTCACTCGTTTGTGCACCCGCAACGGTCCATGATCACTCTTGCAAAAATGAGTTTTTGACCCGGTTTACACCCATTTTTGGTCCCTAAACGGCCTCTTTGCAAGGCATTTTGGGATTTTCCATGGGCCAAAACGTGTCACCATGAGCTCAAAATGGGCTAAAAACACTTGTTTGAGCATCCCATATGGTCTGGAATCACTTTTGGAAAAATGCATTTTGGACCCATTTTTGACCCTGTTTTGGTCCCAAACCGCTCATTTTGAATGCATTTTTGGGATTTTCCATGGGCAAAAACGCGTCACCACGAGGCAAAAATGGGTTAAAAACACTTGTTTGAGCATCCTAGGTGTTCTAGGAACAACTTTGGAAAAAATGAATTTGTTCGCCCTGGGGACCGTGGTAGAACCACCGTTGGCCCCCATCGTGACCTACTACACAGTTTGGTCCGGAAGTCCACTATGTGCTTTTGACACCCACCAAATATTTGACGGAACCCCTTCCGTCAAATATTTGGGGCTTGTACACCCACCAAATATTTGACGGAACGCCATCCGTCAAATATTTGGGGGTTTTCCCCCCCCAAATATTTGACGGATCCCCTTCCGTCAAATATCTGGGGGTTGTACACCCCCCAAATATTTGACGGAACCCCTTCCGTGAAATATTTTGGGGCTGTACATCCCCCAAATATTTGACGGAACCCCATCCGTCAAATATTTGGGGGCTGTAGACCCACCAAATATTTGACGGAACCCCTTCCGTCAAATATTTGGGGCCTGTACACCCCCCAAATATTTGACGGAACCCCTTCCGTCAAATATTTTGGGGCTGTACACCCCCCAAATATTTGACGGAACCCCTTCCGTCAAATATTTGGGGGCTGTGCACCCCCGAAATATTTGACGGAACCCCTTCCCCCCAAAATATGGGGGCCTATGGGGACCTATGGGGGCCAATGGGGACCTATGGGTGCCTATGGGGACCTATGGGGGCCAAGGGGGGCCTATGGGGGCCTTTGGGGGCCTATGGGGACGTTTGGGGGCCTACGGGGACATTTGGGGGCCTATGGGGGCCTATGGGGGCCTATTGGCACCTATGGGGACCTATGGGGGCCAAGGGGGCCCTATGGGGGCCTATGGGGGCCTATGGGGACTTATAGGGACCTATGGGGACCTTTGGGGGCCTATGGGGACCTTTGGGGGCCTATGGGGGCCTATGGGGACCTTTGGGGGCCTATGGGGGCCTATGGGGACCTATAGGGGCCAATGGGGACCTATGGGTTCCTATGGGGACCTATGGGGGCCTATTGGCACCTATGGGGACCTATGGGGGCCAAGGGGGGCCTATGGGGGCCTATCGGGGCCTATGGGGACTTATAGGGGCCTACGGGGACCTTTGGGGGCCTATGGGGACCTTTGGGGGCCTATGGGGATTTTTGGGGGCTTTTGGGGGCCTATGGGGACCTTTGGGGGCCTATGGGGACCTTTGGGGGCCTATGGGGACCTTTGGGGGCCTATGGGGGCCTATGGGGGCCTATGGGGCTCTATGGGGGCCTATGGGGACCTTTGGGGGCCTATGGGGACCTTTGGGGGCACGTGGGGACCTATGGGGACCTATGGGAACCTATGGGGGCCTATGGGGACCTATGGGGGCCTATGGGGACCTATAGGGGCCTATGGGGGTCTATGGGGACCTATGGTGGCCTATGGGGGTCTATGGGGACCTATGGGGGCCTATTGGCACCTTTGGGGACCTATGGGGGCCAATGGGGGCCTATGGGGACCTATGGGGGCCTATGGGGACCTATAGGGGCCTATGGGGACCTTTGGGGGCCTATGGGGACCTTTGGGGGCCTATAGGGGCCTATGGGGACCTATGGGGGCCTATGGGGCTCTATGGGGGCCTATGGGGACCTTTGGTGACCTTTGGGGGCCTATAGGGGCGTATGGGGCTCTATGGGGGCCTATGGGGCTCTATGGGGGCCTATGGGGACCTATGGGGGCCTATTGGCACCTTTGGGGACCTATGGGGGCCAATGGGGGCCTATGGGGCTCTATGGGGGCCTATGGGGACCTATAGGGGCCTATGGGGACCTTTGGGGGCCTATGGGGACCTTTGGGGGCCTATAGGGGCCTATGGGGCTCTATGGGGGCCTATGGGGCTCTATGGGGGCCTATGGGGACCTTGGGGGCCTATGGGGGCATGTGGGGACCTATGGGGACCTATGGGGACCTATGGGGGCCTATGGGGACCTATGGGGGCCTATGGGGACCTATAGGGGCCTATGGGGGTCTATGGGGACCTATGGTGGCCTATGGGGGTCTATGGGGACCTATGGGGGCCTATTGGCACCTTTGGGGACCTATGGGGACCTATGGGGGCCTATGGGGACCTATGGGGGCCTATGGGCACCTATGGGGACCTTTGGGGGCCTATGGGGACCTTTGGGGGCCTATAGGGGCCTATGGGGCTCTATGGGGGCCTATGGGGCTCTATGGGGGCCTATGGGGACCTTTGGGGGCCTATGGGGGCACGTGGGGACCTATGGGGACCTATGGGGACCTATGGGGGTCTATGGGGACCTATGGGGGCCTTTGGGGGTCTATGGGGGCCTATGGGGGGCTATGGGGGCCTATGGGGACCTTTGGGGGTCTATGGGGACCCCTGGGGGCCTATGGGCACCTTTGGGGGTCTACGGGGGCCTATTGGGGCCTATGGGGGCCTATGGGGACCTATGGGGGTTTGTGGAGTCCTATGGGGGCCTGTGGGGACCTATGCGGACCTATGGGCACCTTTGGGGACCTATGGGGACCTCTGGGGGCCGATGGGGACTCATTGGCATCTAGGGGGACCTTTGGGGACCTATGGGCACCTCTGGGGACCCATGGGCACCTTTGGGGGCCTATGGGGGCCCATGGGGGCCTATGGGGACCTATTGGCACCTTTGGGGACCTATGGGCACCTTTGGGGGCCTATGGGGGCCTACGGACACCTTTTTGTTTGCTACTTTCCTTGCTCACACATTTTCCCCATTTTCCCATTTTGGTGTTCAAAGTCTTTTTTATTCTTGTATTGCCGTGTTTCTGACTGTCCAAGGTGGTTCGCCAATGATTTTTCAATTGTGTCCCCCCTTTTTGTTTTTTTCATTCGGGGGGGGGGGGGTTGATTTAGATTTAGGCATAATTTCTCCCAATTTTTTCTGGGCATTAGACCCCTAGTCCCACCTCCAATAGATAAGAATATCAGACATCTTCTTGGACAGACCGCACACACAACATCCCTTATCAGACATCAGACATCAGACTTTATACACATAGCTGCTGTACTTCACCGCAAGAGCCACGTGCTGTTTATCGTCTATGTCAGTTTCACCAACAGGGTCATAGATCTGGTGTATTGTTTCCACGTTGTAGTATAAAGCTGTGTTTCACTGTTAACAGTGAAACTCTCTCCCTTGCTGGTGTCATTTGCCAGTGATATTATTTTTCGTTCCGCATATGCTTCTACACATGCAAGTACGATGTGTGCACAAGTGCCCTACCTGTGTTTTGTGTTGCTCCTTTACATACACTCATTTGTCACAGGGGGAAGTTGTTCGTGGCTGCACCTGGTCCACGGCCGCACACGGGAGGGAATGGAGGGGGGGGGGTGTTGGGGATGCCGTCCATCACACCTCAATGCTTCTATGTCAGTTGTTGTTTCACCGTTGACAGTGAAACATTATGAAATATGGCCCCCACAGCGCAGTTTTGGGAAATTAAGTTTTTGTGTCAGTTTCACTGTTGGCCACACAGGCCAGCAGTGAAACTTTTTGCCCGTTTTCGGGTCCCCGTCGGCCCGGGATGTTAGGTTCGTACCCCCAAGATTTTTGACCCATTTTTGGTCCCAAAACTGCCCCTTTTCAAGGCATTTTGGGATTTTCCATGGGCCAAAATGTGTCACCACGGGCTCAGAATGGGCTAAAAACACTTGTTTGAGCATCCCAAATGGTCCAGGGTCGCTTTTGAGAAAATGCATTTTTGACCCATTTTGGACCCATTTTTGCTCCCAAAACGGCCCATTTTCAAGGCATTTTGGGATTTTCCATGGCCCAAAACGCGTCACCACGGGCTCAAAACGGACTAAAAACATTGGTTTGAGCATCCCAAGTGGTCTAGGAACAACTTTGGAAAAAATAATTTTTTTTCGCTCTTGGGACCCTGTTGGACCCACTGTTGGCCCCCACCGTGCGCGGGCCGGGCCGAGCTACCCTCTGGCTCCACCAAGTGACCACTAGTACGGGGGTCTAGGCGTCTCGTTGGGCGATTCTGAGGCTTGGAAACCACAAAAAGTGGGTGGTTGCAGGTGGACCAGGTGCTCTCAGAATTTGGTTTTGAGCCACGTACCCCAACATACGGCCTGTTCTTGGTTTTGGGGCTGTTTGACACTACAACGCACATTTGGCCATTTTTAGCCATTTTTGGGCCGTTTCTCGGACATTTGGTGGAGTTAGAGGGCAAAAAAGAACTCATGTCATGTCATGGGGCAATCAAGGCGCACGTGGAGTGTAGCCACCGTTTCTATGCGCTTGGCCGTTTTGAGTGGATTTTGGGGCCGTTTTGGGCCACAAAAGGCTGTTTTGGGGCACAAAATGCGCAGTTTTGGGAGGCGCCTCCTGATTTGGCGCCCCCGCCCCGGGTGCCACCGATGAGTTTTTGGCTCAAAACTTGGATTTGGTAAGGGCACCACCTAGGCTTTAGGATTGCTAGATTAGGGAAGGAACCAAGGCGTTGGAACGGAGTAACAGCCAAAACGGAGGCGTGACTTGCTTGCTTGCTTGCTTGCTTGTTAGCTAGATTTACGAGGACAGGGGTGTAGTAATATATATATCACGGGGGCCGATCTTGGTCCCATCTTGGTCCCATTTTACGGACCCCAAAATTGTCATACGGAACAAGTGCTTTGTCGGCGCCAGAGGCGCCGGATATTTTGTTTTAGGCATACGGCAGGGGAAACTTTTTTGTTTGACCCCATGTGTCTGTACTCAAAATGCTCAGAATTTCGTGGAGAATTCAAAAATTGCTGAAAAGCACAAAAAAGGATTGTGACCCTGACCCGGCCTCCGGGTCGGACCTTGGCTCATGGGAGCCTGTTTGACCGTTAGCCAGGGCAGACGTTAAGGGACATGATTTTTTTTTGTTAAGGTCCCCCAGGGCATGCGACGAGTGGGAGGATGATTCCGATGCTTGAGGCCCCTCCCCTCCCTTCGCTTCTCTATATATATGTCTGTGGTTTGTGACAAGGGAAGGGACACTATTTGTGGGCCAGTGGATACCGGCATCACCCGTTTTGCGAGAGCACTGCACCAACCATGCGTCAGTAACCGGGTTCCACATGGGGGGAGAGAGAGTTGACCCAAGGCAGCCTAAGAGACATTTGATAGCCTTTGGGCAAACTCAAGGCAACATTCAGTATTGCTCTGAAAGTGCTGCAGTGCAGCAAAACAATCATGAGCTATGACCGGTCACAATGCGGGACCTGACGGAAAAGGTGCTGGGTTTGGGTCAACGAAGGGGGGGGATGCCCCCCCCCCCCCTTCGGAGGGGGGTGGGGTCCCCCCCCCCCCCCTCCAGCCCCCCAAACTGTCGAACACCCCTCGGGGTTACAAATTGGCTGGCGGCGGCCCCCGTGATATATTACTACACCCCTCTCCCCTTAAATCTACCTAACAAGTAAGCAAGCAACACTTCTCCTTTCCGTTTTGGCAATTACTCCGTCCCACCGCTTTGGGCTTGACTGTACTCTAGCCATCCTAAAGCCTAAACCAATTTTTGGTCCCAAAATCTCCATTTTCAAGGGATTTTTGGATTTTCCATGGGCCAAAACGCGTCACCATGGGCTCAAAATGGGCTAAAAACCGTTGTTTGAGCATCCCAAATGGTCCAGGATCGCTTTTGAGAAAATGCGTTTTTGACCCATTTTGGACCCATTTTTGGTCCCAAAACGACCCATTTTCAAGGCATTTTGGGATTTTCCATACCACAGGCTCAAAACGGGCTAAAAACATTGGTTTGAGCATCCCAAGTGGTCTAGGAACAACTTTGGAAAAAATGATTTTTTTCGCCTCAGGGACCCTAGCGGACCCACTGTTGGTCCCCAACCATGCGCAGGCCGGGCCGAGCTGCCCTCCGGCTCCACCAAGTGACCACTGGTACAGGGGTCTAGGCGTCTTGTTGGGCGATTCTGAGGCTTGGAAACCACAAAAAGTGGGGGGTTGCGGGTGGACTAGGTGCCCTCGAAATTCTGATTTGAGCCACGTAGCCCAAGATACAGCCCGTGCTTGGTTTCGGGGTGTTGGTGCACATTGCGCATATTTTGGGGCTTTTTGGCGCCTTTTTGGGCCGTTTCTCGGACATATCGTGGAGTTGAAGGGCACTAGAGGGCTCTTTTGACACGGTGAAGTCAAGCCGCACGTGGATGTAGCCACTGTTTCCCTTCGTTTGGGCGTTTTGCCCGGGTTTGGGGGCTATTTTGGGCAAAAAATGGCTGTTTTTGGCCCAAAACAGCGCAGATTTGGGAGGGCACCTCCCGACTTGGCGCCACCGCCCCGGGCCGCCACCGGTGAGTTTTTGGCTCAAAACTTGGATTTGGTAAGGCCACCACCTAGGCTCCAAGATGGCTACATGGGCAAAAGATCCGAAGCGTTGGGACGGAGCAATGGCCAAAATGGCATGGAGACGTGCTTGTTCCTTGTTGTTGCTTGCTTGCTTGTTGCTTGCTTGTTGCTTGTTAGCTAGATTTAAGGGGAGAGGGGTGTAGTAATATATCCTCTAATCAACACCCCTCTACCCCACTCTATTTGGCTCCACCATACGGCTCCACCATAAGGTACGTGCGAAGGCTACAATTTGGTGCATACATGTGGCGGAAGGCGCTAAATTGGGTCAAAACATGCTCAAATTGGGATAATTTCACTTGTTTGTGCACCCCCAATGGTCCAAGATAACTTTTGGAAAACCATGATTTTGACCCATTTTACGACCCATTTTTGGTCCCAAGACGACCCATTTTCAAGGCATTTTGGGGTTTTCCATGGGCCAAACCGCGTCACCACGGGCTCAAAATGGGCTAAAAACACTTGTTTGAGCATTCCAAAGCTCTTAGACCACTTTTGGAAAAACGTGTTTTGGACCCATTTTTGACGCATTTTTGATCTCAAAACGGCCCCTTTTCAAGGCATTTTGGGATTTTCCGTGGCCCAAAACGCGTCACGACGGGCTCAAAATGGGCCAAAAATGGGCCAAAAATGGGCCACTTGTTTGAGCATCCCAAGTGGTCTAGGAACAATTTTGGAAAAAATAATTTTTTTTCGCCCTGGGGACCCTGGTGGACCCACCGTTTGCCCCCACCGTGCGCGGCCTAGGCTCCCCTCCGGCTCCACCAAGTGATCACTGCTACAGGGGTGTAGACGTCTCGTTGGGCGATTCTGAGGCTCGGAAACCTAACAAGTGGCGGGTTGCGGTCGGACTAGGTGCCCTCGGAAATCTGATTTGAGCCACGTACCCCAAGATACGGCCCGTTCTTGGTTTTGGGGCTGTTTGACACAAACTTCGCACATTCAGGCCATTGTTAGCCATTTTTCGGCCGTTTCTCGGACATACGGTGGAGCTAGAGGGCAAGAAAAGACTCTTGGCACGAGGAAGTGAAGGCGCACGTGGAGTGCACTAACCATTTCCCTTCGTTTGGTCCGTTTTGAGTGGGTTTCCGGGCCGTTTTGGGCCACAAAAGGCTGTTTTGGGGCACAAAATGCGCAATTTTGGGAGGGCACCTCCCGACTTGGCCCCCCCCCCCCCCCCCCCACCCCGGGGCGCCACCGGTGGGTTTTTGGCTGAAAATTTGGATTTGGCAAGGCCACCACCTAGGCTCTAGTAGAGCCCGGAGCAATGAGGCGGAGCAATGGCCAAAACGGAAAGGAGAAGTATGTGGCCTAGGTGTGATCCGACAGTTCGCACCACCCCTTGCCCCAATAGAGGGTAGGGTATCATTAGCTTGGGTATTCCCAGCGACACTAGGAACCAGCGGGGTGGCCTCGTAGGGCAGCCATGGGATTAGAGTTACACGATGGCACAGGACATACATATATTACCACACCCCTCTCCCCTTAAATCTAGCCCCCCCCCCCCCGCCATCGCCCCTCCTAGCCCCCCCCCCCCCCTTTGTCTGTATTTTAATTAGGTCACACACCCCCCCTCTGGGGGCCTTCAGCCAACAGTTAGTGGGGGGGTAAGTTGGCGTCCAAACCCGAGGAGTTGTACCCCCTGTGGGCTGGGATTGGTGCTTAGAGGGGCTGGGTGGGGACATTGGAAAAAGTGTTTGGACATTTGATGGACGGGGGTGCTTGGGAACAGTGCTTGCGAGGCATGCGAGGTTGCCGGGTGGCCCGAGCTAGGAATTGTGCTTGGAAATTGCCTAGGGTTGATGCACGGAAAAAGTGCTTGGAAATTCTGCTTCGTATATTTTAACACCGAACCAGTTGTTATGTCTCATTAGAAGTCTGTTCAGGGTGTCCCTACCAAGAAGTGCGTGGGGAAAGTAGTTCCAACAATACCACGGCACACTATCATGTGGAAGCGATTGTTGTCTCCATGGGCAAAATAAAAAAGTCGGGTGTGAATACCAGAGAAGAGATGCAGCAATACCCCTGCCCAAATATACATTTTATGGGAAGCAGATTTGTCTCCTTTGGCAGGTCAACCGTGGGCTCAAAACAGTCCAAGGGAGACATATTGTACGATTTTTGGCATGTTTCTGTGGGGCGCATGTTTCACTCTTGGAATCATGCCACCACCATGCGCAACGCAAGCACTCTAATCTAGATGCTTCAAATGTTAATGAAAGTGTCCAAACAGAATATCTGCCACATCTCTCTTTCGCCACTCTAGCAACCATCCGGTTCGCATGTGTGAGTGTGAGTGTGCCATGCACTGGTCCTCTTCTGCCTTTGCCACACAGCGACCCCGGGGTGGGTGCCATCTGCCAGGCACTAAAGAAGGAGAAGAATTGTATCTCCCATTTGGATGTCTCCAACAACAAAATCGGTGACAAAGGAGGCCTGGATCTGGCAGGCATGCTGAAGGTGAATAGGTGTGAAGCTTGTGGACGTCTCCTGCACAATTTCTGATGTGCCATGAAGAAGGGCCAAGGAAGGGGCATGCCATGGGATTTCGGAAATCAAGAGATGGATCGAAGGGGACCTTTGTCATACCAGCAAGGGATATCTTCCCTTTTCGAACACCACATCCCCCAGCTGTGCTGGCTGTCTGGTGGGTTGAGGTGTGGGCGGTTGGTGTGGACCCAATGGCTGCTGGCACAATGGCCACAATGGCCACTAGTGAGTGCTGACACTGGACAGCCACAAGGTTTGGCATTGGGTACAAGCCTTTTTTTAGTGGCGCGCACACCCTCCCCCAGGGGGGGGGTGCCTGCCTGCCTTTTTGGAAATTCTGGGTGCCCTCAGCGGAAACACCCTCCCCCCCCCCCTGGGTGGGGGTAGGCCAAGAGTGGGTTGGCCTTTTTGGGGGACAATATTTGTAAGCAAAATTTTCATTCTGCCCCTGAGCAGTGGGTAGCCAGATCTGCTCAGTACCCTAGCGGTACTGCACTGCACCTGCGTTCTACTCGTTGGTTCGAACCCCGGCGCTCTGGTAATTAATGCGCCAGTGTCAGCAGGCTGCGCCAGGCTGAGATTTTTTGAGGGAATAGATTCGAAGTAAAATATGTATACCACTCCTGAGGTAGATATAACAGAGGTGATGGGTGTGTTAGTGGTAAGATGCTGTGCTTGCAAGTGCTGTGACCCTGGCTCAAACCCCAGGGTGTGTCAGCAGGGGATCAGAAGGCTGAAGGCTGAGGTGTGTGCCACAGTGGTGAAAATTTTTCTGTCTTTTTATTTTGACAGCTCATCATGAAAGTACTTTGCAAATGTGGTATGAGGGTGGATGACCACCCAAATGCCATGCGGTGGACAAGGCGGTGAGTTGGTGCCTGCCTCCTTGACTGGACCCCCCCCCCTAGGGTAGGGGTAGGACAAAAGCAGTGCCTGCCCTGAAAAAGTGCCTGCCTCCTCCAAGATTTCCCCCCCCCCCGTATCACAAAAAAGGCTTGATTGGGTAATGCACCCTTACTACCAAGTGCAGCCCCTTTGTTGCATGACGTCCCAAAAACAAGACTAGAATTTGTGGGAAGCATGCTGATGTGGGTTGAGTTATTCCCTCGTCAGGTCATCGAGATCCATAGTCCTCAAAATGGGGATTGGGTCATTGGGTCATCAGGTTTTCGTCTTAGAAGGGCCGACACTTTTGCCGCTTTGCGTCCAGCTTCGGTCTTCTGCGTGAAGACCTAAAATGGTAAGTGTGTTTTCAATTTCGTTCTCTTTTTACCTGAGTGAACTGTTTGTCTACTTGAACCTGCTGCGTTTTCTCTTCTTCTTTTCCTCTTCCTCTGCTATTCCCTGATTTTCTTCTCATCTTTGCAGTACTAGACTGATTTCAGTCGACTGCTTTCAATGTACTGACAAAACATTCTGCAGGCAAACTTTGAAGCACACATGAGGGGCTGCATGTGCAAATGCATTGTTGTTGCTATACCATTGCACAACCAACAAATGCGATGATGCAGCCACAAAGTGGCGTCATAGCAAAGGCCTGGAGGGTGTTGCCCATGCTTGTACTTGGTAGGCATATGGTTGGGCCTTTTCTTGGCTGCCTGGAGCGGGCAGGCACCCATTTTTTAGCTGGGGCTACTACACCTGGCCTGCCGTACAAACACGAGTTGTTTACCAAAACAGGCATTGGGCAAGTGAAAAAAATGATGGACACAAACTTGGGGTGCACTGTGCACGCGTAGAGCCATAAACGTGCGGCGTGCCGTAAACACCACGGAGATTTCCATAAAGTATAGGGAATGCAAAAATGGGGGTGGTTGGCAGATTGGCACACTTGTAATGTTAACTGGAAGGGGTGTGGGAGATAAACCGCTGGGTTGGCTGGGCCGCAGGAACCGCTGGGTTGGCCGCAACGCAGGGGCCTTTTCAGAGGGGCCAATGCAAATGGTTAGGGTTTGGGTAAGGGCTACCAGGTTAGGACTATACAAGGTGAACACTGGTGTCCGCCACAATGGGGGAAATGCACGGGTGGGTCAGTCTGTCAGTGTCCGTACTGAAACTGACTGCTGCCCAACAGGTAAGGTATGTGCATAGCCTCACTGTTTACGGCGCCACACCCGCAAACTTTTACGTTACTAGTGCCATGAAATATTACGGAAAGGGCACCATAAACAATCAAGAACCAACCCCAACAGAATAGGGATAATTTGCCCCCACCCCGGACTTCTTGCTGCCCAGCATTTTCCCCTACCTCTGGTCAATTACATCCATTTGTAGTGCAAGCACCATGAATATTTACGGCTTTTGTGCGATAAAGAACAGTTGTAAGGGGTTACACAAATAACAGCCAGACTAGGAAACACTTAGTTGATTGTCATAGGTGTTTCATATGTGTTCGGTTACAAACCACTTTTTTTTTTCACCCGGGAAGGCGGCAGTTTTTGGGCTGTTGCACAATTTCTGGGTTGCCCTTGTTTTGTAGGGGTGCTATTAGACTGTGCCTTTTTTTTTTTGCACTACTTGCACACAGCGTTGATGGGCATTGGTGTCCGCGCCCTCCTTGCGCACTACTTTGTGCCCCCTACACATTGTAGTCTGCAAGGAGGGCAGTAGTTGTAGAGCGCCCTATGCATTGGGTTCGGGCATTGGGTTAGGAAACAGTGTTAATTTTCAGCCCATAGGCAAAACCCGACCGGTCCAAGGCCCATTATCTAGTCCCCCCAAAGCACTCAATTTGTGCCCATCCGAGTGCGCAAGGAATATGTAGGGAGGGTTTGGCCGCAATTTTGGTGCAATAAAACCACCCCATAGAAGCACACCTACAGAATGGGATGTTGAGAGAAAGTGTGCCACAAACCAACAATAGGGACCACCCAAGAAGGAAGCACTTTCTATGCTTCAAGCACGTGACACAGCTGTATCAGCTTTTTTTTATGTCGCTTACGCAATAACTATGTACGTTGCTGGCATAACTATTTGCGTTGCTTGTAGTGTGCATACAATTGACCCTAGGTAGGAGAAAATGCTGCCATGAGAACTGAGGGGTGGGGGCTACACTTGATCTTTCTACACAAGAATTAAAAGTCCACATCACTTTTCAAAGGGGCAGACAAAAAAACTAGTAGGCAGGGGAGGGGTTGTGTGGGGGGAATGTACACTCCCCACCCTACAAACCCATGCAAACATGCAATCCCAAGATTTTTTTGGGGGGGGATACTGCTTACCACCTGTACACCCTCGTTTCAATTACCCCCTCTCATTTTACAGCGCCAGTGCCATAAACATTTACAGCGGTGGCACTGTAAATGTTTACCCACTACAAAATGACCCCCCCCCTCCTTTGCCCATTGGGGGTCTTCGCTGGTGTGTCCTGCTGCCATAGGTTATGAGGGGAATCACTCTTAGCACAAATGGGAAGCAATAGTGGCCTATGCACACCCTGCCCCTTTGTCCGTCTCTGCCCTCCTCCTTCATAGAGAAAATATGTTTTGACCATAGTATTGCTTTCCGATCAGCACGCGGATGGTTCTTTTTTACGGCGCTTTGCGCCGTGAACATTTTTGTAGGGAGATTGAGGGTTAATCTCTACACCAAACATTGCAAAAAATGGCATTGACGGCATGTTCGGGTCTCATTTGCTGAATATTTCCCTCTTTGTAATTGTCCAATTAGGGAGATGTCTTTTGAATTGTCTAGAAAATGCAATTGAGAGCTATCTGTCTTTTTGTGGATCTGCTTTACACATTCCCCTAGGGTTGCCAATCACCCGTTGTAGCATATCTGAACAAGGTCCAGATCCTGTGCTACTAGTTGCTGGAACTGTGTTTTTCATATGCAAGTCAATATAGAGAAAATGCAAAATTTGACCGAGATTCCTCAATGTTTACGGCACTGGCGCCGTGAAATTCTCATTGGTCATACATTTGCGAACCCGGGGGTTGGAGCCCTGTGCGAATGTTTTCAAAAGGAGTGTGCATTTTTTACAGCACCCTGGGTTTGGGGGTTGACGGCGGTATGTGTGCAAGTAGTGTCTCCCACGACAAAGAAATAAACTAAGTTTGCTTCATCCGTCTTTAACAACGGCTGAAATTTGCAAAAATGAAATGGGTATTCAATCAACAAGGTGTTGTTGTTTGGTGCGCAGCAATTGCGCAAGGTTGTGGTATGTCACATGCTTGGTTGCAGCACTCTTATTTTCTTTCTTACACAGTGGTCGCCTCTGTGTGTGACAGACATGTTCATTTTGCATTCATTTTTTTTCCACTTCGTCCCTCTGACACGGCAAACCGCCGAGAAACCACTTGGTACAGGCTGATGCAGAGTTAATTTTTTGGCTTTCAGTTCACAGAATTCTTCATGCTGTGCCGTGATTTGAAGAGGCGTACTATTTTGATTTGGCTTATGATTTCCATTTCGTTCTGATAACCATGGGTATGGGCCGGAAAAGGATAAACCTGTGAGAGTGTTCACAACACCCCTAAAAAAGGGATGCAAGGTTGTGACGGGTGAAGGCATGCACAAAACATGTTTCATGCAAAAATGGGTTTTCTCAAAAATGAATTGCAAAAAATAAACAATATTTTCAGCCACTTGTGATGGGATGGTCACACAAAACCGGCCGTCAAAACTGGGCATTCCCGAAAAAAACCTCAAAACAATAAGGTTTTTTCTGTTCGGGGGGGGGGGGGGGGGGGACAAATCACCTTGGGCTGCCGGTCCATTTCAGCCCCGGGGGAGGGGGCCCTCCAAGCCTGTCAGAATAAGGGGGTGGGGGGTGTAGCAAATAGGCTTGAAGGGCCAATCTGTCAAATTATCCATCATGATGTGTTCCCACAAGGTTTGGATGAGGGCAAAAGCACATACCACACAGGGGCTGGGTGTGGGCATGTGCAGGGTACTATTCAGGGTTTCTCGCTGCTTTGGATGTGAATTTTCCCGAAATTTTCTAGAAGTTTCCAAGCTGGGATTATAGCTAATAACTCTAAATATGAGAATCCAAGGTGTTCAAGTTATGGTGTGGGTTGTACCCTTTTTCTTTTGATTTGATGTGATTGAATTGTCATGATTTTGTGGCCCCATTTGCATTCATCCATGTCGGCTCCTAATGAGTTGCCATCTAACCAAGCCGAACAAGCAGCCACATGGCACAAACAAACGAGAAAGCGTGGCACAAAAATGATAGTAGCCAACTGGGATGCTCAATTTTCAGATGATATGGAGGCATGTAAGAGCATATCAAAGGCAGTGTTCACAAGAGATTGAAAAAGGAGGGGAAGGCGGTGACATTTTTGTTTGCACTCACAGCGCCCAGACTAGAACAATACGCGGTAGCACTACTTGAACAAAATGGGAAAAATTGCATCATTTCCAATAGCACCCAAAAAGCAAGAAAACAAGCATCTATAAAACACCAAGAATTACCAATAAGCATCCAAAATCTTTATAGAAGTACCTGGGGGATGTGCATCATGCAAATTTCCGAACGGTGCCACTTGGCCCAACAAAAGTGTGCCATTTTTCTAGGTGTTATTGTTGGTGCTCTAGGTTTGCAAATTCCCCTTGTGCCCGCGTAGTTTGCTCTACAAGAACCCTTTTGCAGGCGAGTTGGAGCTGCTGCAATATGTTTGTAGGAGCCAACAAGCATCCAGTAGCCTCCACGAAATAATTGCCACCAGTGAAATTTTCATAGGAAACAACAACCACCGTTCACCATTTATGCTTGTTGTGCATGTGTGTTGGGCATTTTGTACTAAAATTTAGTGCACGGGGGGGACGTCTCCTCGGTCCCGGTACGCGACTCCCCCCCCCCCCCCCCCCCGGCCCTCCGGGCCCACTTCGTTACCAAGGGTCAATGGGTACGGGCCATACATAGGGTGGCGCTGAAGGCGCCCAAAAAATTTGTCCCCTTTGCTCGGGACCCCGGAGAATGCATGGGTTAGGTAGCATTTCCGCCCACTGGCGGGCCCCCAAGAAGGCAGGGGTGAGATAGCCCATTTTGATTTTGGGGTACCGCGTACCGGGACTGAGGAGACGTCCCTCCCGTGACGGAAGCCAAAATTTCTCTGCACCGAATTTGCCGTTACAAATTTGGCACATACCAAACCTCCGCCCCCTGGGTAGAAACAAGCGGCCAACAGCCTTCCGCAACCATTAGCCTCCAAGAAAATTTTTGGTTATGGTGCATCGAAAAGGGGCAGCCCCCTCCCACAATTATGGGTAGGTGGTTTGAAGCAGTGAGTGTAGCGCTGCCCCCCCCCCCCCCCCCAACTAGGGGGCACTACGCATTTGAGGTATGATCCGTCAAATGTGTGTGGAATGTGGAATGGCAGCATGTGGGGTCATTTTGTTGGGCCGAGCTCCGAGAGCCTAATAAGGAGGGGGGGGGGGGTTGAAAAACAGGCTTGGAGGGCCCTCCCCCCCGCAGTCGCAATGGATCCCGGGCCTTGCACAGGTTGGTAGATCAACGCAGATGATGCATGCCCACATGTCTGGGAAAAGGCCACATACTCCCCCTTTGTGGCCCATTCGCATATCCTACTCCAAAGGGTTGAATCGTTGGTTTAACCACTTGTAAAATCATTATTTGTCCACTAAACACACACCCTCCCCGCAGATCCCCCACCCAGCCACTAAAACCCTTTTCTTTGGGGTGGGGGGAAGGGGCAAAAAATGTTTAACAATGACCCCCTTTTTGTCTTTGGGTTGAAAATCATGAATGACTTCATGGGGTTTATGTAGGCAGAGTGGGACAAGCGCCAAAGCAGTTTATGCAGTTTTCAGCCATTTTCGTTATGTTGGTGTTTTTAGTGGCTTTACTGACCCTGTGATATCCCCTTGGAGGCGTGGTATTTGGGATGTTACGACAGTATACCCCTGCTACGATGCAGCAGGACATTTCTTGGCGCCTCTAGCCTTGCCTAGGGCCGTTAATGGGCCTGTGAAAGACATGAAATCACCAAGAACGACCTGCATGGGTTGGCTGAAAAATGCATTTCGTGTGGCCACCCTTGAAAAACGCCTGGGACCCTTGGGCCAGGGTGATCACCCAACGAAGCATCACTTGGTTGGCCTACAGCCGGCTTTGTGTGTCAATTCGATCTCCCTATGTAACCCCACCGGTGATGGCTGAAAAATCGTGATTTCTGGCCTACCTACGCCGAGACTTGGCCAGGATTTGGTCTCACCTTGGTGACAATGAAAGTACATATAAACTCATGGGGAGGCATGTAGCACGAATTAGGCCCACCTATTGGGTGTCCATGGGCCTGTGAGAGCGCTAGGTGTGGGCAATATCAGCCATCTGCATTGTTGGATGGATATATCTCTGGGCCACTTGGTGGTGCATTGCTTGGGTCAGTTCTCTGCGAGGTGGACTAGCCAAAGGAAATAGAAGCAATTGTTGACTGTCTTTGAACTTTGCACAAATTCATATTTTAACAATATGCAAATTTATATGGTACCTCCACGCCAGACAGGGCCCACGGTCGCGGGGCTGGGCAAGAGGCACCCACGCACCAACCCATAAACCAGCGCTTAGAAGCACAGATTGAGACAGATTTTGCCCCCTGTGAAGCATTTGCCAGGCAGCCTTTGCGTTGGCGGGGCTTCAGGTGCTCCTGAATGGCATTGTTATGATTAGAAACGACCGCACTACACTTGCATGTAATTTTCACGCCACCCTGGCACGGAGGGCGAAGTGCAAAGTGCATGCATAAATAAACCCCATCCTGGGCCTAGCAGCACTGGTCCCTTTGCAAAAAAAGGTATCAAAGGTGGGAATTGAACCTCAATACCTATGCCTCACAGGCCACATCACTAACCATTGAGCTTCCCAGCCTACTGATGACGATAGTGGTAAGACGAGACACAAGCTAAAAACATGGCAACCAATAAAAGTGAATCATGGATGGACCAAAGCCAGCCAACCCATTATTGGCCCACCCCCACCCCTCAAGGTGGGTTCCCATCAGGAGGCACCCACCATTTTTGAAAGGGCTCGCACCCCCTGGGGTAGGGTGTGCACTCCACTAAGCAAAGGCCTGCTCATGGTCTATAGCAGCATTATGTCAGCTGGTTTCAGCCTCTCAGGAATGGGGGTTTGGTTGGTAAAGTAATCTCTTAAGGGTGGAAAGCTGGACATGTACAGAGAATTACACAGGCAAAGACAAGGGTGTTGCTGTGAAGAGGCTTGTGAGATTTGCCTTGCCTTGCAATGTTGGAATGCATTGCATTGCAATTTGGAGACTGCCTTGAACTGCATTGCAATGGGAGCATTGCATTGCGTTCTGCCATCTGCAGTGCACTCCAGCATTTGAACATCAAGCAGAACAATATCAAGGTGGCTGGGGACCGCATGGCAGAGGCACTGAAGTCCAACAAAACGTTGCTCTCTTTGGATTTTACCTTCAATGATTTCTCGTACAAGTCTTTCTCTTCCATTGAGCAATCTCTGCAGCGAAATATGAAAGTCTTTAAGTCTACGGTGTGCCCCAAGTGAGCCCTAGTTCAGCGCAAGTTTTGATGGCATCAGCCAGGACAGGGTATAAGGAATGGGTAGTTGATACCAACAATCAAAGAGCGTGGATTGTGGTTACATATCTCTTGCCATCTGGGCCCCATTCTGCCAGGGCTGTACCTACTGCTACAAAAACAGTTACGCTGGTGCCGTCAAAGCTGCCTGCACACAACTGCACCAATTCGCCTCAAAGGGCATCCTCCAACGACCATGTTGTACCGTCCTGCCACAACCTGCCCACCTTGGGTGAACCAACAATTTCTCGGTTGTCCTCCATTTTCTGAGAGACTGCAGTCGCCTACACGTAAACCAAAAATTACCAAAGGCCAAAATTAGCAAAGGGTGCCCATTCTTTGGTTAATATTTTTTTGGGAATATTTTGGTACCGTAGCAAAGGGGACGTCATCCTTCCCTGCCACGATGCAACACAAAGCAACGGGAAACCCATGTGAGTCGCACCATACATGGTTTTTACTAAACGGCGGGGCAAATGGTTGTGGTGTGATCCAACCAACAGCCATCACACACATATTTGGAGCAAGAGAGACACTTTCGTGCAGTCAAAGAACCACACTCACAAGGGTGTTGTGTCTCTTCACGATGAAGCTTCTTGTTTGCGGTCAGTGACTCGGCATTTGGCTCCGTTCTCAATTTGGTGATGGCATCTTGAGCTTCTGCACACTCAGTCTGAGACCCTTTTGCGACCTCGTTTTTGGGTGTGAAAATAATCACCTTTTTTTTGGAAATACTTCAGCCACCCATAAATTGTGTGGTACCCCAGCTTGTGCTCCCTCTAGCCCCAGCAACACCACGTTGCCTTGCCCGATCAAGAATTGTTTTGATGTACTCATGTTTCCAATTGTGCCGGGGAGCTGACAAACCAGGTCTCACCCGGTACGCATCCACCACCACAGTCGGAATAACCTGCCCATCCATGACAACAACGGACCGCACAAGAAATAGGGGCCTGCAAGGGAACAAATGATAAAAATCTTGGGGCCTTGGAATCGGGGGGAAACTGCAATTACCAAAACAACCTTAATTTTTTGTTAATATTTTTTGGGTAATTTTTTTTGGGTAATTTTGCCTTTGGTAATTTTTGCTTGGACTGTATGTGGCCCCGGCCCATAATCCCAGGGACAACCTCTAGGGAGACAAACACCACTCAAGGGGCGCTAGAAGTGTAGCCAGAGGTCGCCATCCCGTGCTGAATGGGAGTCTCAAGCCCAAGGTTCACCATTGGTGTCGGAGCTTGGGCCTGAGCTTGTGCCTAGACACGCGACAGCAAGTTGTGCAAACATCCTAGTCAATAAGTGCCATGCCAAGTACTTCCTACAGTTGTGGTGTTAAGGGAGTCCTGAAGTTACATTGAATAGGAGTAAATTCCTCAAGCATGAGGCAGGGGTGGCAGCTCAGGGAAGCACCCCGATTGGTGAGTGAAGGGGCGGCGGGGGCAAGTGAGTTGGAGGCATCCACGCCCCCACTTATAGTGGGGGCCCTCTGTAGTTGGACGGCCTGGGTGTCCGTTCTATGAAGCGGCATTGGCCCTCCACTGTGTGAGGCACCTTGGATCTCCATGGTGTACAGCGGCTTGGATCTCCATTGTGTGAAGGACCTTGGGTGTCTTTTTTGTGAGCTGCCTTGGCTCTCCACTGTTTGAACTAGCTTAGATCCCCATTGTGTCAAGTGACTTGGATACAAATTGTATGAAGGGGCTTGGATTTCCATTGAGTCAAGTAGCTTGGTTCTCCATTGGGTGAACCCACTTCCATATGTTGTGTGTGAACAGTGTAGCATCACCATTATCTTAGCCGGCGTTGATCTTTGCTATGTGGGACGGCTTCGATCTCCATTCTATACAACCGCTCTGATGTCCATTGTGAATCGTTTTGCACCTCCATTGTGTGCAGCGGGTTGAGATCCTCGACAGTTCACACAATCCACATACAAATCACTTCACACAATGCAGATCCAAGCAGGCTCACACAATGGAGATCCAAGGCCGTTTACACAGACATCCAAAGTGGTTCACCCAATGGACATCGAAGTCACTTCATGCACGAGAGACCCAAGTCGCTTCACACAATGGAGCTCCCAACCGCTTCTCGAAATTGAGGTCCACCATTGTTTGAGCAAGCCGGGATTTGTATTGTGTGAGGTGGCTTTGATCTCCATTCGGTAAGGCTGCTTCAATCTCCATTATATGAACCGGCTTGGGTCTCCATTCTGTGTAGCGGTTTGGATCTCCATTATAAAGATTGGCTTGCATCTCCATTGTGTAACCGGCTTGGATCTCAATTGTGTGAAGCGACTTTCTTGGCGGTTGTGTATAGCGCCTTGTTGTTGCGTGCGTCAGAAATCCAATGGGGGCTGGGCAAAGAGGGGAGCCGCGGCCATGAAGCTCAGCCTGGTAGGCCCGTAGCCAAGGTCGACCCATTGAGGACTGCTTCTCCTAGTTGGTGAGGTCTGGCAAGCACCATGGGGTTGGCGAGCCGGTGCGCCCTCCCGTGGAATTGCATCTCCACCTCCTCTTCACTCTTGGACAACCTTTGTGTCAGGCCACTTGCTTTTGTAGTGCGAGAAGTGGGTTGTATCAGCATTGTTGGCAGCAGCATGGAACTCCATTGTGTGAATTTGCTTGGATCACCATTGTGTGAAGCGGCTTGGATCTCCATTGTTTGAGGCGGCTTGCTTTTTTGGTGCGAGAAGTGGCTGGGATGTGCATTTTTGGCAGCGGCTTTGAACTCCGTTCTGTGAACTTGCTTGAATCGGCATTATGTGAAGCAGCTTGGATCTCCATTATACGAAGCGGCTTGGGTGTGCATTGTGTGAGACAACTTGCTTTTTTGTTGCAAGAGGTGACCTGGATCTGCAGTGTTGTTAGTAGCTTTGAACCACATTGTGTGAACATGCTTGGATCTCAATTATGTGAATTGGCGTGGATCTCCATTTTGTGAAGCTTTGGATACCCATTGTCTACGCCAATTTGGATATATATTTTGTGTCGGCCGGGTGGATCTCCATTTTGTGAAGCACTTTGGATCTCCATTGTGTTTTGTGAACTGCCTCCAATATCCATTGTGTTGTATAGTTTGGATCTCCACTGTGAGACTTCATTTGGATGCCCATCGCGTGCAGCGTGTTGGATCTCCATTGTGTGAAGCGGCTTGGATTTGCATTGTGTGAGTCAAGTTGCATCTACTTTGTGTGAGCCAAGTGGATCGCAATTCTGTGAAGAAGCTTGGATCTCCATGGTGTTGTGGAAACGGTTTTGGCTATCTCTTATATGATATGGCTTGCATCTTGTGTGGAGCATCTTGGATTCCCATTGTGTGGAGCGCCTTGGATCCCCATTATGTGAAGCTTTTTGAATCTCCATGGTGTGCATCCGCCTCCGTTTGTCGTAATGTAGATTCAAGTTGATGAACGGGATGGAGATTCAAGCCGTCGCATGCACCAAAGATCCAACCCGGTTCAAACATGGATCTCCACTGTGTGAACGAGCTTCGATCTCCATTTTATGAAGCTCTTTGGATCTCCATTGTGTGAAGCAATTTGCATCTCCATGATGTAAGCGAGGTTGGATCTCCATTGTGTCAACGGGCTTGGATCTCCATTGTGTCATGCACCTTGCATCTCTTTTGTGTGATCCCGCTTAGATCCCCATTGTGTGGAGCGGCTTGCATCTCCATTGTCTAAACCAGGTTGGATGTCCATTTCTTGCAGCGGCCCGCATCTTCATTCTATAAACCGTTCTTGATCTAGTTTTACGAAATGGCTTGAATCACCATTGTGTGAACTGCCTTGGATCTCCATTGACCACCAGATAGGAATTCCATGATGTAAGCAAGCTTGGATCTCCATTGTATAACACGGCTTGCATCTCCATTGTGTGAAGCGACTTGCATGTCCAATGTGTGAATTGTGTTGGATCTCCATTGCATGAAGCGGCTTGGGGCTCCATTCTGTCAATTAGCTTGCATCTTTGTTGTGTGCTGTAGGTTTGATCACCATTGTTTACAGCGCCTTAGACCTCCATTCAATCACCTTGGTTGGATCTCCATTGTGTGAAGCCGCTTGGATCTTCATCGTTTAAACCGCCTTGGAACTACATTGTGCGAAGCAGCTTGCATCTCCATTGCGTAAGCCAAGTTGGATATCCATTGCCTTTAGCGTGTTGGAGCTCAATTGTATCAACAATTTTGGATCTCTGTCTGCTGAACGCCACTTGCATCTCCATTGTGTGAACCACCTTGGATTTCAATGGTGTGATGCAGTTTGTATTACAATTTACCCTTTGTGAATGATGCTTTTGAATCAGTATCGTATTTGACCAATTTTTGTCTCATTCTTTGCATTGTGCCTTCCTATGGTGCCCCTTTAGCGTGCTTTTCTCTGCCAAAATTCAGGGTAGCTAAGTATTTCAACGATGCACTTTGGTAATGTGTTCTCATTCACACCCCAATGCACAAAAGATTACATTCACACTCTCATTCACACGCACAATCACAGGCCCCCGCCGGGATGCGGTGGGGGCCCCAATGGCTCCAAAACGACAAAGGCCCACACCCTAATGCGGCGGGGGGCCTGGCAATCCCACTTTGAAAGTAGCCCAATGGCTCCAAAGCTACACTAGCCCCGGCCCTCATGCGGCGCGGGCCCTCACAATTCCAGTGCGAAAAAGGTCCCGCCCGGATGCAGCGGGGCCCCCGGAAATCCCATTGCGAAAGAGGCCCCCCCGCCCTGATGCGCCGGGGCGCCAGCAATCCTATCATGAAAGAGTCCCCCGCCCCGCTGGGGGGCCACCGCCGTGATGCAATGGGCCGCAATGGCTCCAAAGCGACAGAGGCCCCCGCCGTATTGCAGGGGGGCGGGGGGGGGGGGGGGGTTGCAATACGAGATTAGTGTTTGGGTCACCGAGCTGGTGGAACTAGTCTTGATTTTAAAACCCTCTTTGGTGTCTAGGGTGGACCGAGCAGGTTTGGGAAGCAAGCAAGCGGCAAGCACACGCAAAATGGGGGAAAATCACAGCTCCGTCGTGGTGCTTCGGATTCAGCCAAAATTTTGGTGGATGCTACCTATGGTTGTGAAGGACAACCACACAAAGTATGAGCCAAAAACTCAGTGGTGGCAGCCGGGAAGGGGCGTCGCAAGTGACGGACCTCCATTTCAAAAACCGCAGCTTAGGGCCAAAATCAGCCTTTTTTTTTCCCCAAAACCACCCTAGAACCCACTAAAAACGGCCAAATGAAGGGAAATAGTGGCTATTCCACACATGCAGCTAGACTTCTCCGTGCCGAAGGGCCCTCTAGGGCCCTCTAACTCCACAATATATCCGCGAAGCGCCCCCAAAAGGCCTTCAAAAGCCCTAGAATTTGTGCACATTGGCCGCCGACAGCCCCAAACCAAAAACAGACCTAATCTTGGGCTACGTGGCTCAAAACGCGATTTCGAGCGCACTGTGTCCACCTGTAACCACCAATTTTTGATGGTTTGCATCCCTCAAAATTGCCCTAACCGACGCCTAGACCCCCGTACCTAGGCCCAGAGGGCTGCGGCAATTTGCAAGAGGTAGCCCAAAGAGGTGGGTGCCAAAATGGGTCAACAAGGTCCACCGGGTGCAAAAAGATGACTTTTTTCAAAATTAATCTTGCACCACGTGGAATGCCAAAAGAAGTGTTTTGGGCGCTTTTTGAGCTCGTGGTGGCCCGTTTTGGCCCTTCAAAAATCCCAAAATGCCTTGAAAATGGGCTGGTTTGGGACCAAAAATGGGTCAAAAATGGGTTGGACCTGTGTTTTCCGAAAAATTATCCAAGACCATTTGGGGTGCCTAAACAAGTGAAACGAGCCCATTTTTAGCCCATTGCAAGTCATTTTGTCCCCTCCAAAGTCACAAAATGCCTCGGCAATGGCTTTTTTTGGGACCAAAAACAGGTCAAAAATGGGCCAAAAAAGTGTTTCTCTAAAAAAATTTTCTTGACCATATGGGGTGCCTAAACAAGTACCATGAGCCCTTTTTGGAGCCCATAGCACGGCATTTGGGCCACTCCAAAGTCACAAAATGTACTGAAAGTGGGCTGTTTTGGGACCACAAATCAGTCAAAAATGGATCAAAAATGTGTTTTTGCAAAGATTCTTTTTGACTATTTGGGGGTGCACAAACAAGTGGAATGAGCCGATTTTGAGCCCATGTTGAGCAATTTCGGCCCCTCTCGAGGGCGAAAGGGCCTTGAAAATGGGCCAATTTGGGACCACAAATGGCTCAAAAGCGGGCCAAACCCATGGTTTTCGACACATGATCCTACTCCAGCTATGCTGCCCAAACGGACAAATGCAGCTCATCTTGAGCGCTTTTTGAGACGCTCTCATCCACTGTCCAATGCGTATCTTCTTAATAACCCCAAGGGGCTCGTAGCCGAGCACAGACAATCCCCCCCCCCTTCGGAGATAACTGTGGCAGTGGGTGGGTATGGTGATGGCTACACAGCGTGTGGTCGCCCAAACTAAAACATGAAGTTTGCATTGATGGACCAACCAGGGGGGTTGTTCCCGTACCCACCAACTTGTGGGGATTTACCACGCAATACACCAATGCTGACGTGGCGGGAGCTTCCCAGAAGAGATTTTGAAACCTCGCTCCCTCAGCGCCGGGAAGAGTTAAATGTGGCCCAGCGGGCAAATTTTCAAATGCCCATCACTTTCCGCGGGTTACCACCACCACCACCATAAACCTCAAGTTTCGTTTCATAAACGCTGACCACCACCACTTTTGGGGGGAGTTTGGTTCTAAAGAGTGCGTGAGTTGTGGGGGGACGCAACAAGAGGGGGTTGCAAGCTTGTTCCTGCACCCGCCCCCCTGTGCGGGATTGTGGACAAAAACGTCGGTTGTTTGGTGTTAGCGGTCATAGTGATGTTACCGTATACCGACCCATCTTGCACGAACGCAAAGGAGCGTTCAGCCGTTTGGCAGGTGTTGTTGGCCGGTGTTTGGTTCCGGAGGACCGCCTTGTGTTTCTGGAGGCCATTAGTAGTGTAGCACGGCGATATGCACCGCCGGAGCTCCCACGTGATAACTGTGCACTCATGAGGTCTGTGTTGCAGCGCTTCCATAACGGCATTAGTTTGACAGGCCGCATGGCATGCACCATTGCATGCGTTGTTAGTAGCCGAATGTTGCTAACCCTGCCGTTCCACTCCTGCCTTCTCTCTTTTTGTGTCATATCGTTCTGCTGCTCAATGCCGTTGATCTTCTTCTCAGCCACTGTTTGTGGCGTGCTTTGGGTGTGACACACACATTTTTGGTGAGGTGCACAAACACCCTCTAGTTCCATGGTTTATGCCACGTGTGGTTCGGAGACTGCCTCCCCATCCAGTTTGGCGATGAGGCTAGGGAGGCAGATCTCCGCATGGCCACAAGGTTTGCCCCCGTGACCAATACAGAGCCAAAAGCCCCCATTGAGGAAGGTTGGAGGCATGAGCTGTACACGAAGTTTTGCAACGCCAAGATCAAGGGGTGGGGTGTTGCATTTTAGAGGCCTGTATGGTTGCGTATGTATTTGAGCAATGTGTAGTTGAGGGTAATGCCGTGTGGCAAAAAAATTTTCTTCGGCTGGTGGACACCTTGGTGTAGGTACTTGATTGCACTTTGCTCATGCATTCTGCGAAACACAGTCAGTGAGACTGGGGTACACTGGTGCTGCACAAGATGCCACTCATGTGTACTGCATTTGTGGGCAGTGTGGATCCATGTGTAGCGGACCGCACACATGGGTGCGGTTTGACCAGTCAATTATGTCATTGTGGCCCAACCTGGGCCTGCAGAGTTTGCGTGTTTATATACCGCCCAAGAGGCGGAAGGGTGCTAAGGCCAGGAAGGAGGTCGACTGACCGCGGTGGCCTCTTTTTGTGCCACTGTCAGTTGAGATAGTTGCCCACCCCAACCCTATAGACTCCGATGCTTCCTTCCAAGCGGACGTGGCTGATGCGGCTTCACATGTCCAACCTCCACGGGCAGCCAAGCTCAGGCGCATGGCGATTGTTGAGGCATCGGACTCTGGGAAGGCGTCCACCACAGGTAGCAGTAGCAGCAATGGCAGTAGTAGCAGCAGCCATAGTGATAGTGGTGGTGCAAGAGACGGCGGTGTGGCATTGAGGGACAGCAGTGCTTGCACGATTAGTGATATCGAGGTAAGTAGTATTGACAATACGAGCAGTACTCAAGTTGAGGAAGCCGCTGCTCCTCCACCTCCCAACACAAAGTTTCGCCGAATGGCAGTGCGTGGCACTCAGCTGGCCATCTCTGCATCCGTTGATGTGGATGCAGAATCTCATTCTGCTTCACCACCCCACTTGTTGAGTGAGGGTGATTTCTTTCCCATGGACACAAACGTGGCCCTGCAAGTAAAGAAGGAACCGTGAACTAACCACGGCCGTGCCATTGACCCTAGCCACAACGCTTATTGACCGTGACTGTGACCTTGACTGACGAGCGACATTCGCGATTGAGTGCTAACCTGCCGACCAAGCTAACCAGGGGGTGGGGGGGGGGAACCCGGCACTCCGTGAGTCTGTCCCACGATCGGGGACATGTGATTGGCCATGCGTGGTTTTGGTAGCCGGGGCAGCTTCCCTCTGGGGAGTGGCAGAGCAGTGTACATGATACTGAGGTGGATCCATTACAACGGAAATTTTCGGTTTTTGGGTTTTTGCGAAATTTTGTGTGGGAAAAAGTGTTGCTCGGAAGAAAGTAGCCGCTGCCCTAGCGGGAGCCCGGAAAAAATAGCGTGCTTTTTGCGTCCCAAAGGAGCCCCCAATGTCGGGTCCGACGTGTGGGCCGGCTTTTGACCCCAGACTGAAAAGCCGGCAGTCCATGTTGGTCCCCGAATGCGTGGACGAAACGCAACCCCTGGAAAAAAACTGGGGGCGGGGGTTGTTGCACTTATCTGGAGGATAATGACATTCTATGCTAGGCGTCCAGGCTACATGGGATCCGTTGCTTTGGAGCCATTTGGGTCAGCACCGCATCAGGGCGGACTCTTTCGCAGTGGGATTGCCCGGGCCGCCGGCGCATCATGGTAGGGGCCTCTTAACATAGAGGGATTGTTGCCCCCCCCCCCCCCCCTTTCTGCATCAAGGCGGGGGCTTCCGTCTTTTTGGAGCTATTGCCCCCCCCCCCCCCCGCCACCCCGCGGCGGGGGCCTATTTTGTAGTGAGATTTTCAGGCCCCCGCCGCATCAGGGCAGGGTCTTCTTTCACAGTAGAATAGTTCCCCTCCCTTCCCCCCCCCCCCCCGCATCAAGCCGGGGTCCGTCGTCTTTTTGCCGCCAATGCGCCTTTAGCCGCATTGGGGAGGGCGCCTCTTTCAGACAGGGATAGCCAGGCCCCGTGCCACATGAGGGCACGAGCCATTGGGGCCCCCTCCACATCATGGCACCGGCCTATTTTGCAGTAGAATTGGCGGGCCCCGCCGCATTAAGGCGGGGGCTCCTTTGCTTTTCGTGCCGTTGGGGCCCCCGCCGCATGAGGCCCAGGGCCTCTTGCGCAGTGGGATTGCCAGGTCCTCCGCCGCATCCGGGCGTAGGCCTCTTTCGCAAGGGGCTTGCTAGTGCCCCCTCCGCATCAAGGAGGGGCCCTCTATTGCTTTGGGAGCATTGTGGTCAGCGCCATAACCAGGGGGTGGGGGGGGGGAACTCGGCACTCCGTGAGTCTGTCCCACGATCGGGGACATGTGATTGGCCATGCGTGGTTTTGGTAGCCGGGGCAGCTTCCCTCTGGGGAGTGGCACAGCAGTGTACATGATACTGAGGTGGATCCATTACAAAGGAAATTTTCTGTTTTTTGGGTTTTGGCGAAATTTTGTGTTGGAAAAAGTGTTGCTCGGAAGAAAGTAGCCGCTGCCCTAGCGGGAGCCCGGAAAAAATAGCGTGCTTTTTGCGTCCCAAAGGAGCCCCCAATGTCGGGTCCGACGTGTGGGCCGGCTTTTGACCCCAGACTGAAAAGCTGGCAGTCCGTGTTGGTCCCCGAATGCGTGGACGAAACGCAACCCCTGGAAAAAAACTGGGGGCGGGGGTTGTTGCACTTATCTGGAGGATAATGACATTCTATGCTAGGCGTCCAGGCTACATGAGATCCGTTGCTTTGGAGCCATTTGGGTCAGCACCGCATCAGGGCGGACTCTTTCGCAGTGGGATTGCCCAGGCCGCCGGCGCATCATGGTAGGGGCCTCTTAACATAGAGGGATTGTTGCCCCCCCCCCCCCTTTCTGCATCAAGGCGGGGGCTTCCGTCTTTTTGGAGCTATTGCCCCCCCCCCCCCCCGCGGCGGGGGCCTATTTTGTAGTGAGATTTTCAGGCCCCCGCCGCATCAGGGCAGGGTCTTCTTTCACAGTAGAATAGTCCCCCTCCCTTGCGCCTCTTTCAGACAGGGATGGCCGGGCCCCCTGCCACATGAGGGCAGGAGCCATTGGGGGCCCCTCCACATCATGGCACCGGCCTGTTTTGCAGCAGGATTGGCGGGCCCCGCCGCATTAAGGCGGGGGGCTCCTTTGCTTTTCGTGCCGTTGGGGCCCCCGCCGCATGAGGCCCAGGGCCTCTTGCGCAGTGGGATTGCCAGGTCCTCCGCCGCATCCGGGCGTAGGCCTCTTTCGCAAGGGGCTTGCTAGTGCCCTCGCCGCATCAAGGAGGGGCCCTCTATTGCTTTGGGAGCATTGTGGTCGGCGCCATATTTGGGTTCTGGCCTATATGCACGCGTGTTGCCGGGGGGCCCGCCGCGTGCAGGCAAGGGCCACTGTTGCTTTGGAGCCATTCGGGCCCCCGCCACATCATGGCGGGGGCCTCCTTTGCAGTGGGATTGCTTGCACGCCCCTTGCATCAAGGCACGTGCCTCCGTCTTGTTGGACCCACTGGGGCCCCCGCCGCATCACGTCTGGGGACTCCGTGACATTGGGATTGCCGGGGCCCCTGCTACATCACGATTGGGGCCTCTTTCGCACTGGGATACTCGGGGCCCCTGCCATCTCGGGGCGGGGCCTCTTTCGGAGTGGGATTGCGAAGGCCCCCACCGCATTGCGCCACGGGCCTCCATTGCTTTGGTGCCATCGGGGCCCTCGCTGCCTCACGGCAGGGGCCTCCGTCCCTTTGGACCCATTGGGGCCCTCGCCGCATCACGGCGGGGGACCCCGTGGCTTTGGAACCTTTGCGGCTCCCGACGCGTTCGGGTAGGGCTCTCTTTTGCAGTGGAATCCCGGGCCCCCGCCGCATCGTGGCAGGGGCCTTCATCGCTTTGGAGCCATTGGGGCCTTGTTGCATCGGGGTTGGGGCCTCTTTCGTAATGGGTTTTTGCAGCGGCCTCCATTGCAGGAGGGCGGGGCCCTTCGTCGCTTGGAGCCATCGGGGCCCGCAGTACATCAGGGTCGGGGCCTATTTCGCAGTGGGGTTGCCGCCCCCACGCCGCATCACGGCGGGGTCCTCCGTCGCTTTGGAACCCTTGGGGCACCGTTGCACCGGAGGTGGGGCCTCCTTCGCAAGTGCGATAGCCGGGGCCCTCGCCGCATTAGCGCGGGGGCCTTAATCTTTTTGGAGGCATTGCAGGCCGCACTTCATTAGGGCGGGGGACTTTTTTGCAGTGGGTTTGCCGGCCCCCCGCTGCAATAGGGAGCCTCTGTCGCTTTGAAGCCATTGGGGTGCCTGCCGCATCATCCGCGGGGGGGGGGGGGTTCGCAATGGGATTGGCGGGGCCCGGTTGCATAAAGGCAGGGGCTCCGTAGCTTTGGCGCCATGGGGCGAGTTGTTGCATTAGGGCGTGGGCCTCTTTCATATTGGGATTGCCGGGCCCCCCGCCGCATCACGGCGGGGTCCCTCGCTTTGGTGCCGTTGGGGCCCACCGCCGCATCAGGGCGGGCGCCTCTTTCGCAATGGGGTTGCCAGGCCCCCCCGCATCACGACGGGGGCTTCCGTCGCTTTGGCGCCATTGCCAGGCCCCAACGGGTCCAAAGCAATGGAGTCCCCCGCCGGATCGCCGGCAATCCTAGCGCAAAAAAGGACCCCGCCCTGATGTGGCGGGCGCCCCAATGGCCCCAAAGAGACAAAGGCCCCCGCCGTGATTTTGGGGTTGCCGGGGCAGCAATCGCATTGTGAAAGAGGCCCTTGCCGTAATGCGGCGGTGGCCCCGCCAATCCCATTGCAAAAGATGCCCTCGCCGTACGGTGGTGGTTCAAACAATCGCACTGGTGAAGAGGCCCGGGCCAGCTATGTGTATAGCGACCTAGTCGGCTATCAGACATCAGACATCAGACTTTTATGGACCCCCACCCCCCACCCCCCCCCCCCCACCCCAACACCCTTTCTCACCCCCCCCCCCCTTGTGTCAGACTTCGCCCCCCCCCCCCCATGTGTCCCCCCCCAATATGAGACTTGTCCCATTGTCACCACACCCTTGAGGTGTAGGGGTGGGTTGTGGTCTCGACCCTAGCGTCTGAAACCCAACCAGTGCTTGCAACCCCTTCAATGATGGTACGTGCCCCCCCCCCCCCACCCCATCCCACCCCATCTCTGTGACTACAAGCGATCGGGGGGCTCATATGTGACTGAAGACAAGTGGGAACAGAATCCTGATGTCTGGCCCAAGCAACCTCACCTCAGCTAATCGGGTCAGTTTTGCTGGAGGGGTGGGTGGGTGTGGGTTCATCGGGTTGGGCCGGAACTGTGGAGAGGGGGGGTAGTGGGTTTCGAGCACGGCACAACACAGCACGGCACAGCACGGCACATCCCAGCACATCACATCACAGCACACCAAAGCACAACATACAGCATAGCACAACATATTACAGCACAACACAGCACAACACAGCCCCTATGGCCGCCCAAGAGAGCCTCCCTCCCTCCCTCCCTCCCTCCCTCCCCTCCCTCCCTCCCCTCCCTCCCTCCCCTCCCTCCCTCCCTCCCACCCTGTCATTTCCCTGCTTGTGTGGTTGAGGTTAGGGAGGGTATGCCTGTTTTTCTTTTTCAGGTTTTCTTTTCCAGTAGAGTGTTTTCCCATCAGCTTACCAAGGTCCGAACCCAAAAAAAATTCAAATGCCAGGTATGTTACTCCGTTCCTTAGTTAGTTCCGGTGGAGGGTGGATGGGGCACCGCTCCCCCAAGCGCCCCCTTGACACTTATTTACCCCCCCATCAATTTCATATGCCCCCCGTATCAATTTCATAGCCCCCCCCCATCCATTTCATACCCCCCTTCCACATCCATTTCATAGCCCCCCCCCATCAATTTCATAGCCCCCTCCCATCAATTTCATAGCCCCCCCCCACATCCATTTCATAGCCCCCCCTATCAATTTCGTAGCCCCCTCCCATCCATTTCATAGCCCCCCCCTATCAATTTCATAGCCCCCCCCCCTCCATTTCATAGCCCCTCTCGCATCAATTTCATAGCCTCCCCCCTATCAATTTCATAGCCCCCCCCCCCTTATCAATTTCAAAGCCCCCCCCCCATCAATTTCATAGCCCCCCCCCCATCAATTTCATAGCCCTACCCCCCATCAATTTCACAGCCCTACCCCCCATCAATTTCATAGCCCCACCCCCATCAATTTCATAGGTCCCCCCCATTCAATTTCATAGCCCCCCCCCATAGATTTCATAGCCCCCTGCCCTATCAACTTTATAACCCCCCCTTTATCAATTTCATAACCCCTCCCCCATCATTTTCATAGCTCCGCCCCCATCCATTTCATAGCCCCCCCATCAATTTCATATGCCCCGCTATCAATTTCATAGCCCCCCCCCCCATCCAATACATAGCCCCCCCCCCTATCAATTTCATAGCCCCCCCCCATCAATTTCATAGCCCCACCCCCATAAATTTCATAGGTTCCCCCCATTCAATTTCATAGCCCCCCCCCAATCTATTTCATACCCCCCCCCTTGACTTCATAGCCCCCCCCCATTGATTCACACAGGGGTGTAGACCCCTGTTAGGAATTGGCGCGTGGGCACGCTCCGATTCCTAGAGGGGTCTTATTTGGGGGGTCTAGACCCCCCAAATAATTGACGCATGGGCATGTGTCAATTATTTTGGGGGTCTACCCCCCCCAGATAACTGACGCATGGGCATGCGTCGAATACTTGACGGACATGCATCCGTCAAATATTTTGGGGGTGTAGACATCCCAAATATTTGACGGATGTATGTCCGTCAAACATTTAGGGGGTCTACACCCCCCAAATATTTGACGGAACCCTTTCCGTGAAATATTTTGGGGCTGTACACCCCCCAAATATTTGACGGAACCCCTTCCGTCAAATATTTGGGGGCTGTACACCCCCCAAATATTTGACGGAACGCCATCCGTCAAATATTTGGGGGCTGTACACCCCCCCAAATATTTGACGGAACCCCTTCCGTCAAATGTTTTGGGGCTGTACACCCCCCAAAAACTTGACGGAACCCCATCCGTCAAATATTTGGGGGCTGTAGACCCACCAATTCTTTGACGGAACCCCTTCCGTCAAATATTTGGGGGTTGTACACCCACCAAATGTTTGACGGAACCCCTTCCGTCAAATATTTGGGGGCTGTACACCCACCAAATATTTGACGGAACGCCATCCGTCAAATATTTGGGGGCTGTACACCCCCCAAATATTTGACTGAACCCCTTCCGTCAAATATTTGGGGGCTGTAGACCCCCCAAATATTTTACGGAACGTCATCCGTCAAATATTTGGGGGCTGTACACCCCCCCAAATATTTGACGGAACCCCTTCCGTCAAATATTTTGGGGCTGTACACCCCCCAAATATTTGACGGAACTCCTTCCGTCAAATATTTGGGGGCTGTAGAACCACCAAATATTTGACGGAACCCCTTCCGTCAAATATTTCGGGGCTGTACACCCACCAAATGTTTGACGGAACCCCTTCCGTAAAATGTTTGGGGGCTGTACACCCACCAAATATTTGACGGAACGCCATCCGTCAAATATTTAGGGGCTGTACACCCCCCAAATATTTGACGGAACCCCATCCGTCAAATATTTGGGGGCTGTAGACCCCCCAAATGTTTGACGGATGTGGTTCCGTCAAATATTTGGGGGCTGCACACCCCCCAAATATTTGACGCAACCCCTTCCGTCAAATGTTTGGGGGCTGTAGACCCACCAAATATTTGATGGAACCCCTTCCGTCAAATATTTGGGGGCTGTACACCCACCAAATATTTGACGGAACCCCTTCCGTCAAATGTTTGGGGGCTGTACACCCCCCAAATCTTTGACGGAACGCCACCCGTCAAATATTTGGGGGCTGTACACCCCCCAAATATTTGACGGAACGCCATCCGTCAAATATTTGGGGGCTGTACACCCCCCAAATATTTGACGGAACGCCATCCGTCAAATATTTGGTGGGTCTACAGCCCCCAAATATTTGACGGAACTCCTTCCGTGAAATATTTTGGGGCTGTACACCCCCCAAATATTTGACGGAACGCCATCCGTCAAATATTTGGGGGCTGTACACCCCCCAAATATTTGACTGAACCCCTTCCGTCAAATATTTGGGGGCTGTAGACCCACCAAATATTGGACGGAACCCCTTCCGTCAAATATTTGGGGGCTGTACACCCACCAAATATTTGACGGAACCCCTTCCGTCAAATATTTGGGGGCTGTACACCCCCCAAATATTTGACGGAGCGCCATCCGTCAAATATTTGGGGGCTGTACACCCCCCAAATATTTGACGGAACCCCTTCCGTCAAATATTTGGGGGTCGTAGACCCCCAAAAACTTGACGGAACCCCATCCGTGAAATATTTTGGGGGTCTACAGCCCCCAAATATTTGACGGAACCCCTATGGGGGCCTATGGGGACCTATGGGGGTCCATGGGGACCTATGGGGACCTATGGTGGCCCATGGGGGTCTATGGGGACGTATGGGGACCTTTGGGGGCCTATTGGCACCTTGGGGTCCAATGGTGGCCCACGGGGGCCTATGGGGGCCTCTGGGGACCTATGGGGGCCAATGGGGACCTATGGGTGCCTATGGGGACCTATGGGGGCCAAGGGGGGCCTATGGGGGCCTATGGGGACCTTTGGGGGCCTATGGGGGCCTATGGGGACCTTTGGGGACCTATGGGGGCCAAGGGGGCCCTATGGGGGCCTATGGGGACTTATAGGGGCCTATGGGGACCTTTGGGGGCCTATGGGGACCTTTGGGGGCCTATGGGGGCCTATGGGGACCTTTGGGGGCCTATGGGGGCCTATGGGGACCTTTGGGGGCCTATGGGGACCTTTGGGTGGCTATGGGGGCCTTTCGGGACCTATGGGGGCCTATGGGGACCTTTGGGGGCCAATGGGGACCTATAGGTTCCTATGGTTACCTATGGGGGCCTATTGGCGCCTATGGGGACCTATGGGGGCCAAGGGGGGCCTATGGGGGCCTATGGGGGCCTATGGGGGCCTATAGGGGCCTACGGGGACCTTTGGGGGCCTATGGGGACCTTTGGGGGCCTATGGGGGCCTATGGGGACCTTTGGGGGCCTATGGGGACCTTTGGGGGCCTATGGGGACCTTTAGGGGCCTATGGGGTACTTTGGGGGCCTATGGGGGCCTATGGGGGCCTATGGGGGCCTATGGGGCTCTATGGGGGCATATGGGGACCTTTGGGGGCCAATGGGGGCACGTGGGGACCTATGGGGACCTATGGGGACCTATGGGGACCTATGGGGGCCTATGGGGACCTATAGGGGCCTATGGGGGTCTATGGGGACCTATGGTGGCCTATGGGGGTCTATGGGGACCTATGGGGGCCTATTGGCACCTTTGGGGACCTATGGGGACCTATGGGGGCCTATGGGGACCTATGGGGGCCTATGGGGACCTATAGGGGCCCATGGGGACCTTTTGGGGGCCTATGGGGACCTCTGGGGGCCTTTGGGGGCCTATGGGGGCACGTGGGGACCTATGGGGACCTATGGGGGCCTATGGGGACCCTTGGGGGCCTATGAGGGTCTATGGGGGCCTGTGGGGGCCTATGGGGGCCTATGGGGACCTTTGGGGGTCTATGGGGACCCATTGGGCCTATGGGGGCCTATGGGCACCTTTGGGGGTCTATGGGGGCCTATTGGGGCCTATGGGGTTCTATCGGGACCTATGGGGGCTTGTGGAGGCCTATGGGGGCCTGTGGGGACCTATGCGGACCTATGGGCACCTTTGGGGACCTATGGGGACCTCTGGGGGCCGATGGGGACTCATTGGCATCTAGGGGGACCTTTGGGGACCTATGGGCACCTCTGGGGACCCATGGGCACCTTTGGGGGCCTATGGGGACCTATGGGGACCTATTGGCACCTTTGGGGACCTATGGGCACCTTTGGGGGCCCACGGGGGCCTATGGGGGCCTATGGGCACCTTTTTGTTTGCCACTTTCCTTGCTCACACATTTTCCCCATTTTCCCATTTTGCTGTTCAAAGTCTTTTTTACTTTTGTACTGCCGTGTTTCTGATTGTCCAAGGTGGTTCGCCAATGATTTTTCAATTGTGTACTCCCTTTTGTTTTTTTCATTCGGGGGGGGGGGGGGGTTTATTTAGATATAGGCATAGTTTCTCACAATTTCCTCTGGGCATTAGACCCCTAGTCCCACCTCCAATAGATAAGAATATCAGACATCTTCTTGGACAGACCGCACACACAACATCCCTTATCAGACATCAGACATCAGACTTTATACACATAGCTGGCCCGGGCCAGCACGGCCCCAATGCCCAAAGCGAGGGAGGCCCCCGCCTTGATGCGGTGGGGGCACCGGCAATCCTATTGCAAAAGAGGCCGCCGCCCTAATGTGGCGCTGGCCCCAGCGGCTCCAAAGCAACGGAGTGCCCGACCCTAATGCGGCGCCCGGCTATCTAGGTTTGAAAGAGGCCCCCTCGCGAATGCGGCCGGCCCCGGCCCTAATGCGGCGGGGGTCCCGGTAATCCCACTCCGAAAAAGCACCCCGCCCTGATGCGGCCGGGGTTTGCGAGGTTTGCGCCACATCAGGGCGGGGTCCTCCGTTGCTTTGGACCCACTGGGGCCCCCGCCGTAGCGGGGTCGGGGATTCTTGTGTAATGTGATAGCCCAGTCCTCCGCAGGATCAGGGCGGCGGCCTCCGTCATTTGGATTCAATGGGGCCGCCGCCGCATTAGGGTATGGGCCTTTTACGCAGTGGGATTGCCAGGGCCTCCGCCGCATCAGGGTGGGGGGCCTCTTTCAGAGTGGGATTGCCGGCGCCCCGGCCTAATTCGGGTGGGGGCCTCCGTCGCTTTGCAGCCAATGGGGCCTCCGCAGCATCCTGGCCATGGCCTCTTTCGCATTGGGATTGCCAATGGCCCCCACTGCATCAAGGCCTATGTCACTTCATATGTACCCACTGTGAACGGAACTTTTGAATGAGTACGCTCACTTTGCTGATTTTCAGCCCGTTTTGCCTGTTGTGCCTTGTCTTTGTGCCCGTTTGCGGTGCTTACTTCACCTAAAATTCATAAAAACTCGTAGCGCGCAATTTGTAGCTAGAATAGGTCATAATGTAGCTTAAATTCACAAATAAAATTCGAATTCAGTTCGCATTCGCAACCTAAATTCGGCACTAAATTCGCATTCATATGTACCTTCACATTCGCGCGAACTTCGCGCGAAGTTCGCGCGAATATCCTTTGCTTTTCGCGTCAGCATGTTGTTCTTGTTGTATGTCTTTTGTTCAGACCTCACTTTCGCTTTTTCTGTGACCATGTCCACCCAGCAGTCGATCCCCATGTCCCAGATCGGGTCCCTCTTCCTCCCCGACCCGGCCGACGGCACCCTGGGCCACTACCAGGGCCTCGCCCTTCGCGCCGGCACGTTGGAGGAGGCCACGTACACGGGGGGCCTTGCAGTGGAGGAGGTGGTGGGGTGGGCGAAAGGGTTGGCCATGCCCCCCCAGGTGATCATGTGGACATGCGGACCCCCGAAAGGGCAGGATGGTTTTGGAAAAAAGGTTGGGCCACTCACCTTTTCCGGGAGTTGCAGGTGGCCCTCCCGGGGTTGCGGGCCAGCCGGCTCATTCCCGCCCGCGACGTGGTGGAGAGCCTTTTGGGAATCATGGCCACGCACACTGTGGGCAAGCCCAAGCCTGCCCTTTGGCCCATCTACCCCACCACTGGCCTCGTTCACTGCCCCATGAGGATGGACATGATTGCCATCAATAACTATTTTCCTGCCGGTGAGCTGCAGGTTGACCATGCTAACCTTCCTTTTTAATGGCAGGCAGTGCAGGCACAGTGGTGGGACGATATGGGCATCTTGCCCAGCCACCCGACCGTGCCCCCTCTCCACCACATCCCCGATATCAGTGTGCCCACTCTCCATAGGATGAAGGGGCTCGGTTGGTATCGGGGAATTGCGGACCCCCCCCCCCCTTCATTACGCCCAAGCCCCCCTTGCGCACGGCACCCCTGCAGGACCCCCCCTCGTATGCCACCGCTAACCCCTCCATGAAGGCTGACCGCCCAGCCCCCCCGATGGCTCGCAACTTCGTGGACGGCCTCGGCTACACAGTCCACCGCGACATTCTTCTCGCGGAGGACTGCAAGACCACCTGGGGGAAGGTGGAAAAAATTTGGGGGGGGGGAACCAAGTTCCTCAATACTTTGACCCGGTGTTCAATGTGAAACCGGTGCAGGAACAGAGGAAGGACCCCACCCTCCCCCAGCGGTACCACTCCAAGCCCTCCGAAACCGGGGGGCTGGCTGGTGCCCTTATTAAAAATTTTATTAACTCCATGCAGAACCGTGTCCCCAATCCGTTCAAGGACTTGTTTGAGATGCCGTGTTCGGTCATCGTGTCGGGTGCTGAGTCGGGGGACCAGCTCCCGCACACGGATGTCTCCACCGCCCCCGACATGCTCCCCCCCCCTTGACCGCCACCCCTCCAGCTGCCACATCTCCACCTTCGTGGCCCTCTCCCCCCAGTACCGCCTCAACATCCAGGCGGGAACGGCGCTGGGGGAGGCCACGGAAGAGAGGTGGGACGAGGTCCTCCTCGAACAGGGGGAGGTCCTCGTCATGGTCAGCACTGCCCGGCACCACGGGCTCCCCTCTCCCCCCGGGCAAAAGATGCAGGGGGCACTGTTTACGCAGTGGACCCCCGATTGGCGTCGTTCAGGGGTTAAGCCAAACACGACGCATCTGGACCCCCCCAACCCAGTGGAGCTCAAGGACTACCTTGGCCTGCTGGAATGGGGGGTGGGGGAGGACGTGCCCACGTTTGGGCAACTATTGCTGTTGGGTGTTGGATTGGAGGCTCGGGTGGAGCTGTCCAGCAGGGACGTGGTGGACGACGTCTTCAGCCCCCCCGAGGTGCAGTCAAGCCCCTCGGTGTGCACACACCATCCCCTGTTCCTCTCCCGCTCCGCGCACGGCATCTCCCCTGTCACCGTGCGCGAGGGGGAAATCTCATGTGGAACGGGGCGTATGAGATGGAGGTGGTGAAGGCGGACTCGACGGACGGGGACGCGGAGGTGACATGGGCACTTGGGGCTACGCTGCCCCCCAGGCGCCCTGCCCCCGCCTGGCGGCTGCTGCACGCTGTGCCAGAGTCGAAGCGGGCGAAGGAGTCCAAGAAGGGGACGTGGACTGTGACCTGCCCGTCTGCATGTGAGGTATGCATTGTTTTCTACCCCGTATTCGCGCGAAATTCCCGCGAAGTTCGCAACTGTGTGCTTCGCATTCGAATATGCGCATTGACGATTTTCTCGCGAAGTTCGTGCGAACTGCGTGCGTATTTCACATGAATATTTACATTTTTCCATTTCATCTCCTTGTCAGGAGCCATGGCACTGCTGGCTGCCCGACCCCCGAGCGGCCGTGGCCGCCCGGAAGCGATTCCGCCCGGCCGGGCATACCAGTGGCCCTGCACTGCCGGACACCGGCACGGACACGGGCATGGGCCCGGGCACGGGCGTCCACGTGTCCTTCGACGTGCCCTCGAGTTCGGCCGGCGCCCCGCCCGCAGACATCCGGCCGGCCGTTCCCGCGGCCCCCCCTCCAGCCCCGGGCCCCGACCCCGTGGTCGTCGCAAACCCGGTGGCAGGAACCGGTGCCACGGCCTACCCGTCCGACCTCCCCCCCATCACCACCCTCTCCATGCTGCGGACCCGTCCTCCCTTCGCATGGAAGCTGGACCTCCCGGGACGGAAGCGGGCAAGGGAGGGGTTGGTGGCGACAACGTGGGAGATCGAGGTGGAGACGCAAGATGGGGCGCGGGAGCCGCCCCTCAAAATTTCCTTCCCTTGCGCCATCACCCACCCCGACCCTGGGGGAGGTTGGAAGGAGGGGGAGAGGGTTATTGCCCTCTACGCATACCGGCTGCGTGGAGGGCATTGCAGGATGGATTGTTCCGTGCAGGGTAGGGCGGGGGTGCCAGTGGGGCAGCTGAGGCGGTTGGCAGCGTTGGCGGTGACGGGGGTGAGGGGATTTGGGGACCGGGTGGAGGAGCACATGAGCTACGCCTGGCTCCAAATGCTCACCCAGGCAAAGGAGGAGCAGCGCCGGCATTTGGGGGAGGTGGGGGGAGTGGTGGACGTGGATGCGGAGGAGGGGGAGCCGTGCTGAGCTCTAGGAGCGGCGGGTCCAGGGGCAAGATGGGCCGGCCCCGCAAGGCCCCCAAACTGTCCGCGAAGTCGGGGGGCCAGCCCTCGGCAGCAAAGCCCCCGCCGGCAGCGCACGTGGACGCGTGGGTGTCGGCGCAGGCGGGGGCCATGGCCGAGTGGCAAAAGCGGGCGGTGGCGGCGGAGGGGGATGTTCTCCTCTTGCGGGGCAAACTCCAGAAGGCAGAGCAGCGGGCGCAGGAGGCGGAGCGGGGGGCAACGGCAGCGGAGCGGGAGCGGGCCGTGCTGCGGGCGCAGGCCGGCAAACCCAAGCCCAAGCTGGGGCACCAGCAGGAGGTGGAGGGAGCGGAGGTGGGGGGGGGGCAGCGGCGGGGGGGGGGGGTGAGCGACGGGGTGAAGTACCTCATGGCGAGGAATGGTCTGGAAGTCCCAGGCAGAGAAGGTGAAGGGGGAGCTCTTAGCAATGGCCGCCAACGCGCGTGTGCTGCTTGGCCAGGAGGAGGGGGGGGCGTCCCTCGAGGCGGTGGTGCCGGGGTATAAAGCTGCCTTGGACAGCCATGACGCTGTTGAGAAGCGTTACCCGGGGGACGCCCTGGTAGAGGCCGCCACTAATCCTGCCTTCAAGCCCCCCACGCCCGCCGAGGCCCAGGGCTCTGGGAGCTCCATAGGCACTGCAAGCCTGTAGTGTCACCCTGCGAACGGCCCTTTTTAACCCTTGTAAATTACACCGCGGCCAACCACTGTCCTGAACATGCTGCGAACTTCGCGCGAACTTCGCGCGCTCTTCCGCGATTCCTTGCAATTGCGCGACCGACCCAGCCGACTACCGTCCTGGGGTTTTTTGCGAACTTGGCGCGCCTTTCGCGCTAACTCATATAGTATTTGTGTTTAATAGTGGTTCCCAACACATGGGGTGTACGAATGTGTTGTACAAATTTTTTGTTGTGCGGTGGATGCCAATGGGGCTGACTTTGTGTGACTTTCTTGACTTTCATAATCAACATGCATTGCCTTTTGCCTATTGTAAGTGTTTTTTTTCATGGGACGTGGGAGTGGCGACAAGGGGAAGAAGGCCTTTGCCCATGTCAACTCCAGGCAGCACCGGGCCCGCCGCTTGAGGACATTGCAGGAAGTTGTATTGGGTGAACTAGGAGCCGAGTACCTGGTGAGGCACCTTCCGGACACGGGGCAGATTGTCCTCACGCCAGTAGACGAGGGGGGGAGTGGTGCGCTACCCACTGCACCATCCATGTGGGAGAAGACCGTCACAGCGGTGTGGCGCATCCGATCGCTGCACCTGTCCAGGACGGAGGCGCAGTACCTCACTCCCCATTTAGTGGAGGGAGTACCATGGGAAGACGTGTGGGTCACCATGCAGCAGCTTGCGCAGCCCGCATCGGAGGGGTTTGTAGCCAAGACGGGGGATGACACAGAGCTATACAGAGCCTTCTGCCCGTTACCGGCGCGGTTGCAACACTTGTACCGTTGCTGACTGGTTGAACCCGATGACGTCCAACAACCGGGCAATCCAAGGCTGCATTGTCATGCCACTGACAGTGGACGGCACGTCGCGGCACGAGGCGTCCTTCGTGCATTGCACCCTCGGGCTAGCCCTGATCAACTAGCAAGTTGGTGGCTATTGGGGGGTAGTGAGGAGTGGTCGACCTTGTACGCGTCTGCTCAAGAGGTTGACTTCCACCAGCAGTTTTGGGATGCTAGTAAGGTTGTCTTCCAAAACACTTCCGGTGCCGACCAGGAAACACTTTTCTTCCTTTGTGCCGATGGCAAGGCACAAATTTTAATGGCCAATTGTAAAAATTTTAAAGCCGAGGCTCCACGAGCCATGGTTTGTTGGGTTTGCGGCCGCAATAGGCCAGACTGCCTTGCCAATTTTGGCTTGGAAGCCACCATTGACGGGTGGTGGGAGGTTGTGCTCCCCATGGGAGCCATATATAGACACATCCCAGCCAAACGTCGCATTCCCGACTACGGGTTGCACGGGGTGCTGCGGGTAACTATTTTTGGTATTTCCGGCATGAGGGATGCGGTGTCGGCTGCCACTGGCAAGTCCGCGGCGGTGGTCGTCCGCAATTTTTTCCCACCGATCCTAGATGTTGCCCGCATGGCAGCCAAGATGGTAACAAAGGGTAAAATGGCAAAGGGCAATGACACCGCCAACACAAAGGGAAACGTTAGGCTAGAGTGTGCCGCGGCTGTGCAACTCATGCGCACCCGGAGGTGGGAGGCACTCATAGCCGTGTGCCTTGAAGAGGGGGGAATGAACAACAAGCGGGTGGGGGGAAAAACACGGGGGGATGTTTGTAGGCAGTGGTGGGACAATTTTGCCAAGATGTGTATATATGCATGGCGGACATCTTGGCTGTCCGGGGCAGACCTAGGAAGGTTACGTGACTGTAGCATAGAAATGGGCAAAGCCCACTTACTCTTGGAATGGCCTAAGCTGTTGTGGTCACATTTGTGGATTGACCACATGTATTTTTTCGCCAGCTAATGGAGAAATCTCTCCCAATTTTCATGCTTCACCATGGAAGGCAGCCACCGTAGGCTCAAGCGCATGTTGTGCAACAGCGGGGCCCAAGCTTTCTGCGTGGGCGGCTAGGTGTGCAGGTTGTCGTTGACAACCACACCATAGACGACAGCCTCCATGCGGAGGGGTGGGACGTCACAAAGAGGTCCATGCGTGGGCAAGGCCCAGTGACCGTACAACAATTGGCTAGGTGGGCCCGCAAGAGGGCCCTTAGTGACCTCAACTATGTACATACCCTTACGCAACGTTTTAGACGCCGCAAACAGCGCAACCAACGAGCATAGGACGTTTGGACAGTTCATGGCCGGCGAAGTGGACGTGCGTGTTATTGTGAATTAAGATGTGCGTGCATACCTGTACGCGAATTTGTCCCAGATTCGCATTCGCAAGTGTCGCAGCAGACACAGGCGAACGGCACAATACGAATAGGGTATTGAACGGCTACCATGGCCACGCAGTGTATGGAAACGGGGTGGTTTTTTCTTGCAGGGACCTGTATTTTATTTTTTTAGAATTTTTGAAACCATATCCTCCATTCCAACCCATTGAAAAAGTCCTTTTTTCGGACAAAATAGTTGTTTTGGGTACCCATATTCGCTCTCTCATTCAAAAGTTCCCTTAACGGCAATTCGCAAAGGGTAAATAGCCATTGGGGCCCCCGCATTACCGCACGTGCGTCCGTTGCTTTGGAACCATTGGGGCTTTCCGCCGCATCAAGGCGGGGGCCTCTTTCGCAGTGGGATTCCCGGGGTCCCCGCCGCATCAGGACGGTGTCCGGTTACGCAGTGGGCTGGGTGGGCCCCCGCCACATCTTAGCGGGGCCTTTTGTCACTTTGGAGCCATTGGGGCCCTTGCCGCATTAGCGGTGGGGTGCCTTTCGAGAGGGTTTGCGGGGCCCCGGCCCTAGTATTAGGGGGGGGGGGGGGGCTTCGTTTTGACACCATTGTGGTTTTGTCGCATCACGGCGGGGTGCTATTGTGCAATGGGATTGCCGGGGCCCCCGCCGCATCATTGCGAGGCCGGCAGTCCCATTGCGAACGAGGCCCCAGCCCTCTTGCGGCAGGGGCCCTGGTGGCTCCAAAGTGGCGGAGGCCCCCGCTTGCATGCGTTGGAGGACATGGCAATCAAATTCCGAAACAAGCCCGCAACGAGCAACGGCATGGGCCCCATTGGCCCCAAGGCGACAGGGGCCCCCGCCGTGATACCGCAGGGGCTTTGGCAATTTCACGGTGAAAGAGGCCCCGGCCCTGATGTCGCAAGGCCTCAATGCCTCCAAATGGACGGACCCCCCTGCTTTGATGTGGCGGAGGTCTTGGCAATGCCATTGCAAACAGGCCCCTACCCGGATGTGGCGGGGAAGTTGGCCGTTCCACTGCAAAACACGGTCCCAGCCCCGATGCATTGGGCACCCCAATTGCTCCAAAGCGACGGAGGCCCTTGCCGGGATGCTCCGGAGCCCCCTGCAATCCCATTGCCAAGGAGGCCCCCGCACCGATGCGGCCATGGCCCCATGCGCAAGGCCAAGCTGAAGGTGGCCGAGAAGCAGGAGGCGATCGAGGGGTTCGATCGGGCGGTGAGGCAGAGCGAGAGGGAGTTGGCGGCGGTGGTGGTGAGGGTGAAGGACGAGGAGGTGGACGAGGTGGTGGAGGTCGACGTGCAGGGCGAGATGGAGGAGGCGAGCGTGAAGGAGAAGGAGGAGGAGACGAAGGTGGTGGAGGCAGCGCCGGCGAGGGGGGGGACGAGCCAGTGGCTCAAGGGGGTTGATGGGGTCGAGGGCTGCGGGGGCCATCCAGGACTGCCATGGGACCTGGCAGTCCTGGCTGGCCCCCACCCCCCAAACATGGACACCTCCCTCCTCGTCGCCCCGGAGAGTCCGGTATGGACTCTCCGGTTTTTGTTGGTGCGGTTGCACCACCGGCTTCTGGGGGCGGGGCGGTGGGTATGGGTGGACGGGGGGGGGGGGGGGGGTTGTCCACCTGGACAAGCCCCTGCGCCTCGGGGTGGTTGAGGGGTCGTGGGGGTTGCAACGTGAGTTGCCGGGGCCGGGGAATAAGCGATGGGGGAGGTGCCCCCCCCCCCCCCCGAAAGGGGGGTGAAGATGTTTGAGTTGTCGAAAACCAACATCTTCACCCGCGAGGCAAGAAAGGGGGGGCCACCCACTGGCGATTCGTCGCGCACTGCTGGCAGGGGTTACCTTGGGGGGGGGTTGATTGGGTGGGGAAGGCCTCGATGTGGACGCCGACCTGGTCGACGCTGCTAGACTTCGGGGGTTTCAACCCCGAGGCGGCCAACCGGGGCGTGTATGCCGGGGTGGTGCACGGCATCGCCACCCGGCCCAAGTCCAAGCCCCAGTCCGCCGCAGCCCCCGCTGGGGGCCCCCCGCAGCTGCACCCCCCCAACCCCGTGGACGCCTTGACAAAGGCACACGGGGCCACCTCCCCCGCCCTGGACCGCCAAGCACAGTATGTCGATTGCATTCGAGCGGTGATGTAGCGAACCGTTCTAGCGTTGATCTAGCCACCGCCGTGCCGTCGCGGTTGGAACGTCGCTAGAACGCCGCTAGAACCGTTGCCTAGAACGCCGCGAGAACGCACCTGCATTTTGTTTGTGTCTTCAGGTTGTCAACGTGCAGACGTGTGGAGGCGACCGCGGACTGCGCGTGGAGTGGCGCAATGGTGGAGGGCGGGCGCGCCTCGCGGGGGTCACCGAGTTTAGCCAGATATTGGGGACCCCGGGGCGGCGGCCGGGCCCGGTCCTTGTATGCGACCCCCCCCAGCCCCCCCCCCCCCCCCCCGGGTTTTGAAAGAAAGTGGTGCCGGTTCAGCCACCAACAAGTGTCTCTAGAGAAAACTGTCCGGTGCCGAAGGCGCCAATATTTTTATTCATACTATATGTTTATACTCAAAATACTCAAAATTTTGTAGAGAATTCATATTTGTGTTAAAACAACAAGAAAAAATTTTGACCTGAAGGAGGGCTACAGGAGGGCTGCAAGCCCTAATAACAACCCTAGCCCTAATCAAGACGGAATATTGGGACCGAGCTGGTGGGGGAGGGAACATCAGCTATGAGTGGTGACGGACATCAAGAATGATTCACACATTGATGGCTCTTGACAAAGTGAAATCAGCTTGCAAGTCAACCCCATCACCACGAGGCCCACTTTCAAGGCTTTTTGGACTTCTGAGGGGCCAACATGCCCCAAAATGGGCTCAAAATGGGCTCATTTCACCCGTTTGTGCAACCCAAATGGTTTGGGATGAGGTTTGGAAAAATGCGTTTTTGACCCATTTTTGACCCATTTTTGGTCCCAAAACAGCCCATTTTCAGGGCATTTTGGGATTTTCAGAGGACCAAAATGCGCCACCACAAGCTCAAAACGGTCCAAAAACACTTGTTTTGGCGTCGCACATGGTCTAGGATCATTTTTGAGAAAAGTCATCTTTTTGCCCGTACTGGACCTTGTTGACCCATTTGGGCACCCACCTGTTTGGGCTTGAGCTTGCAGCTTGCCGCAGCCTAGTGGGCCTAGGTATTTGGGTCTAGGCGTCCGTTTGGGCAATTCTGAGGGGTGAAAACTACAAAAAGTGGGGGGTTGCGGGTGGAGTAGGTGCCCTCGGAATCGCATTTTGAGCCATGTAGCCAAAGATATGGCCTATTCTTGGTTTGTGGTTGTCGGCATTTGGAGCTTCTGGGGGGCTTTTTGGGCCGTTTCTGGGACATATCTTGGAGTTAGAGGGCCGCAAAGAGCTCGTTGACACGGGGAAGTCAAGCTGCATGTGGAGTGTACCCACCGTTTCCCTTCGTTTGGCCGTTTTGAATGTGTTCCAGGGCTTTTTTGGCCCAAAAATGGCTGTTTTTGGCCGTAAAATGCAGCTTTTGAAACTGAGGTCCGGCACTTGCGAATCCCGTTCCTGGCCGCCACCGTTGAGTTTCTTGCTCAAACTTTGTGTGATTGTACTTCACACCCATAGGTATCATCCACCAAAATTTCACTTGAATCCGAAGCACCACCGCGGAATTCTAATTTTTAGCCATTTCGCGCGTGCTGCTTGCTACTTGCTTGCTTGCTTGCTTGCTTGCTTGCTGCTGCTAAACCTATTAGGTCCACCCTAGACCCTAAAGAGGGTTATAAAACCAAGACTGGTTCCACCAGCTCGGTGACCCTAACCCTAACCCTCACCCTAACCCTAATCAAGACTGAATATTGGGACCGAGCTGGTGGGGGAGGGAACATTAGCTATGACTGGTGAAGGACATCAAGAATGATTCACACATTGATGGCTCTTCACAAAGTGAAATCAGCTTGCAAGTTAACCGCATCACCACGAGGCCCACTTTCAAGGCTTTTGTTGGACTTCTGAGGGGCCAAAATGCCCCAAAATGGGCTCAAAATGGGCTAATTTCACCCGTTTGTGCACCCCAAATGGTCTAGGATGATGTGTGGAAAAATGTGTTTTTGACCCATTCCTCACCCATTTCTGGTCCCAAAATAGCCTTTTTTCAAGGCATTTTGGGATTTTCGGAGGACCCAAATGGGCCACCACAAGCTCAAAGTGGTCCAAAAACACTTGTTTTAGCGTCGCACATGGTCTAGGATCATTTTTGAGAAAAGTCATCTTTTTGCCCCTACTGGACCCTAATGATCCATTTGGGCTCCCACCTTGTTGGGCTTGAGCTTGCAGCTTGCCGCAGCCTAGTGGGCCTAAGTACGAGGGTGTAGGCGTCCGTTTGGGCAATTCTAAGGGGTGGAAACCACAAAAAGTGGGTAGGTGCCCTCGGAATCGCATT
>OZ038378.1:113413280-113543231 GCA_964036045.1 Eutreptiella sp. 'Long Island Sound 2002'
CAAGAAAAAACCCCGCCCCCCGCCACTTCAAGAGTAGCGACGAAGAGGCGCCCCCCCCCCCCCCCAAGGGCAGCAGGGCAAGCCCAAGCCCAGGGCCAAACCGCAGGCCAAGGGCAAGGGCAAAGCCACCCCCCCCCCCCCCCAAACCCCGACCCCCCCCCAATGCAAGAAAGGGGCCGGGACCCCTATGGGAATGTGCCGGGTGTGGGGGACACCCGGTATGTCCCTTGGGCGGAGGGGGGCAATGGGGGGACCGTCAGCCAAGTGACGGTGTTGGGGGATTGGGATGAGGAGTTGGACCCAGGGGAGTGGTGGGTGGTGTCGCAGGGGTCCAATGGGGAGGGGGAGGGGGGGAAGAAGGGGAAGAAGAGGAAGCGGGAGAAAGAGGGGCGCACCTTCCGGGTGGCGGGGGACCTCCTCTTACTCACCCGGGAGGAGGCGGAGGCCCACCTCGGGGAGGCCTTGGAGGCCGGGGACGACAGGGATGACGGGGATGATGAGGGGGACGAGGGTGGTGACAAGGGGGAGGGGGGTGACAAGGGATTTGATTTGATTTGATTTGATTTGAAGGCAGATCTTCAGGCTCACAGGCCGCCCGGGGGGCGCTCGATGGCTGTCCCGACGACTCTGCATATCGGCCGGCCATGCATGTTGCGCGCCCCCAGCCGCCGCCGCGGCTGGGGGGGGGGGGGGGGGGGGCAGCCTCGCCGCCGTGCCACGGGTTGGGCGGGGAGGGGGGGGGGGTGGGGGGGTGGGGAGGGAGGGGGGCGCATTGCACTGCACTATGTGTGCTGCGCCACACTGCATTGTGCTGCGCACTGCACTACATTGCGTGTGTTGTGCCGCGCTGCACTGCACGGTGCTGTGCAGTGCTGCAAACTGCGCTTTGCGTGCTCTGCTACACTGCTGAGTGCGGCGCACCGCCCTGCTCTCTGCGTGACGTGCTGTACTGCACCGTGCATGTTGCGCTGCTCCGTTCAGAGTGTGGCGCGCCGCACTGCACATGTGTGTTGCGCCCCTTTGCACCGTGTGTGCTAGGTTGTGCCACTGCACACTGTGCGTGCCGTGCCGCACAGCACTGCGCGTGCGGCGCTGCACTGCCTCGGTCGCGGCTAGTTCGCGCAAGCCGGGGCGGGATGGGGACACGTGACAGGCAGCTCGCCTCGGTCGTGGCTGGTGCGCGCACGCCGGGGCGGGAGAGGGACGCGTGACAGGCTGCTCGCCCTTGTCGTGGCTGGTGCGCGCACACGGGGGCGGGAGGGGGACACGTGACAGGCAGCTCGCCCCGGTCGTGGCTGATGCACGCTGGGGCGAGAGGGGAACACGCGACAGGCAGCTCGCCCCGGTCGTGGCTGGTTGGCGCACGCCGGGGCGGGGGGGGGGCACATGACAAGCAACTCGCGCCGGGCGTGGCCAGTGCGCGCACGCCGGGGCGGGAGAGGGCTAGGTGAGTGGCAGCTCGCCCCCGTCGTGGCTGGTGCGCGCACACCGGGCGGGAGGGGGTACACTAGACAGGCAAGGTGCCCTGGCCGTGGTCCGTTCGAACACTTTGGGCGGGGGACGAGCTACCTGACGGCGGAGACGCCCCAGCCAATGCCCTGGCTGTGGCCCGGTCGTGCACACCTGGGCGGGAGGATAGGCGCTAGACAGACAGAGCGCCCTGGTCGTGGCTTGTTGGCGCACGCCGGGGTGGGAGGATGGGCGCTGGACAGAGCAGCACGCCCCGGTCGTGGCCTGTTGGCGCACGCCGGGGCGGGAGGATGGGCTCTCGACTAAGCAGCGCGCCCTGGTCGTGGCCTGTTGGCGCACGCCGGGGCAGGTGGTTGGGCACCGGACAGGGCAGCGCGCCCTGGTCGTGGCACGTTGGCGCACGCTAGGGCGGGAAGTTGGGCGACGGTCAGGGCAGCACGCCTTGGTCGTGGCCTGGTGGCGCATGCCAGGGCGGGAGGATGGGCGCTGGACAGGGCGGCGCGCCTTGGTCGTGGCCTGTTGGCGTAGGCTAGGGCGGGAGGATGGGCCGCCGGCCAGGGCAGCGCACCATGGTCGTGGCCTGGAGGTGCACGGTGTGGCGGGTGGTTGGGCGTTGGACAGGGCAGCGTGCCCTGATCGTGGCCTGGTGGATGGACAGGCAACGCGATTTGTTTGTGGCCTGTTGGCGCACGCCGGGGCACGAGGTTGGGCACTGTACAGGGCAGCGCGCCCATGGTCGTGGACTGTTGGCGCATGCTGGGGCGGTTGGTTGGGCGCCGGACAGGGCAGCGCGCCCTGGTCGTGCAGTGTTGGCGCACGCTGGCGCGGGTGGTTGGGCGTTGGACAGGGCAACGTGCGTGGCCTGGTAGCGCACGCCGGGGCGGGAGGTGGGCCGCCAGACAGGGCAGCGCGCCCCGGTTGTGGCCTCTTGGCACACGCCGGCGCGGGGGGTGGGCCGCCGGACAAGGCAGCGCGCCCCGGTCGTGGCCTGTTGGCGCACGCTAGGGCGGGTGGTTGGGCGCTGGACAAGGCAGCGCGCCCTGGTCGTGGCCGCTTGCGCACGCCGGGGCGGGAGGTTGGGCGCTGGCCCGGGCAGCGCGCCCTGGTCGTGGCCTGGTGGCGCACGCTGGGGCGTGCGCTGGGCGGCCGGACAGAGCAGCGTGCCCTGGTCGTGGCCTGTTGGCGCACGCCGGGGCGGGAGGTTGGGCGCTAGAGAGGGCAGCGCGCCCTGGTCGTGGTATGTTGGCGCACGCCGCGGCGGGAGGATGGGCGGTGGACAGGGTAGCGCCCTGGTCGTGGCCTGTGGGCTCACGCCAGGGCGGGAGCTGGGCCGCCGGACAGGGCAGCGCGCCCTAGTCGCGGCCTGTTGGCGCACGTTGATGAGGGAGGTTTGGCGCTCGAGTGGGCAACGCACCTTGGTTGTGGCCTGTTTGTGCACGCCAGGGCGGGAGGTGGGCCGTTGGGCAGGGCGGCGCGCCCTGGTCGTGGCCCGTTGGCGCACGTTGGGGCGGGAGGTTGGGCGCTGGACAGGGCAGCGCGCCCTGGTCGTGGCTTGTTGGCGCACGCCAGGGCGGGAGGTTGGGCGCCGGACAGGGCAGCGCGCCTTGGTCGTGGCCTGTTGGCGCACGCCGGGGCGGGTGGTTGGGCGTTGGACAGGGCAGCGTGCCCTGGTCGTGGCCCGGTGGCGCACGCCGGGGCGGGAGGTGGGCCGCCGGACAGGGTAGCGCGCCCTGGTCGTGGCCTCGTGGCGCACGCTAGGGCCGGTGGTTGGCCGCTGGACAGGGCAGCGTGACATGGTTGGGCCTAGTTGCGTAGCCGGGGCGGGAGGTGGGCGGCCGAACGGGGCAGCGCGCCCTGGTGGCCCGTTGGCGCACGTCGGGGCGGGTGGGTTGGCGCTAGACAGGGCAGCGCGCCTTGGTTGTGGCCTGTGGCGCACGCTAGGGCGGGAGGTTGGGTGCTGAACTGGGCAGCGCGCCCTGGTCGTGGTTTGTTGGCGCATGTCGGGGAGGGTGGTTGGGCGCTAGACAGGCCAGCGCGCCCTGGTCGTGGCCTGTTGGCGCACGCTAGGGCGGGAGGTGGGGCGCGTGACAGGGCAGCGCGCCCTGGTTGTGGCCTGTGGGGTCACGCCGGGGCGGGAGGTGGGCCGCCGGCCAGGGCAACGCGCCCTGGTCGCGGCCTGTTGGCGCACAACGAAGCGGGAGGTTGGGCGCTCGAGTGGTCAGCGCGCCTTGGTTGTGGCATGTTTGTGCACGCCAGGGCGGGAGGTGGGCCGCCGGGCAGGGCGGCGCGCTCTAGTCGTGGCCTGTTGGCGGACGCCGGGGCGGGAGGTGGGCTGCCGGACAGGGCAGCGCGCCCTGGTCATGGCCTGTTGGCGCACGCCGGGGCGGGTGGTTGGGCGTTGGACAGGGCAGCGCGCGCTGGTCGTGGTTTGTTGGCGCACGCCGGGGCGGGTGGTTGGGCTGCCGGACAGGGCAACGCGCCCTGGTCGTGGCCTGTTGGCGCACGCTAGGGCGGGAGGTGGGCAATGTATAGGGCAGCGCGCCCTGGTCGTGGCTTGTGGGCTCACGCCGGGTCGGGAGGTGGGCCGCCGGACAGGGCAGCGCGCCCCGGTCGCGGCCTGTTGGCGCACGCTGGGGCGGAAGGTTGGGCGCCGGACAGGGCAGCGCGCCGTGATCGTTGCATGTTGGCGCACACCACGGCGGGAGGCGGGCCGCCGGGCAGGGCGGCGCGCCTTGGTTGTGGCCTATTGGCGCACGCTGGGGCGAGAGGTGGGCTGCCGGACAGGGCAGCGCGCCCTGGTCGTGGCCTGTTGGTGCACGCTGGAGCGGGAGGTTGGGCCCTGGACTGAACAGCGCGCCCTGGTCGTGGCTTGTTGGCGCACACCAGGGCGGGAGGTGGGCTGCCGGGCAGGGCGCCACGCCCTGGTCCTGGCCTGTTGGCGTACGCCTGGGCGGGAGGTGGGCCGCCGGACAGGGCAGCGCGCCCTGGTCGTGGCCTATTGTCGCACGCCGGGGCGGGTGGTTGGGCGTTGGACATGGTACTGCGCTCTGGTCGTGGCCTCTTGGCGCACGCCGGGGCGGGAGGTAGGCCGCCGGACAGGGCAGCGCGCCCTGGTCGTGGCCTCGTGGCGCACGCTCGGGCGGGAGGTGGGCGGCCAGACAGGGCAGCGCGCGCTGATGGCCCGTTGGCGCACGTCAGGGCGGGTGGTTGGGCGTTCGACAGGGCAGCGCGCCCCGGGGCGGCCTGTTGGTGCACGCCGGGGCGAGTGGTTGGACAGCGCGCCTTGGTCGTGGCCGGTTGGCGCACGCTGGGGCGGGAGGTTGGGCACTGTACAGGGCAGCGCGCCCTGGTTCTGGCCTATGGGCGCACACCAGCGCGGGAGGTTGGGTGCCGGACCGGGCAGCGCGCCCTGGTCGTGGCGTGTTGGTGCACGCCGGGGGGCGAGGATGGGCGGTGGACAGGGTAGCGCCCTGGTCGCGGATTGTGGGCTCACGCCACGGCGGGAGGTGGGCCGCCGGACAGGGCAGCGCGCCCCAGTCGTGGCCCGTTGGCGCACGCTGGGGCGGGAGGTTTGGCGCTGGAGTGGGCAGCGCGCCTTGGTCTTAGCCTGTTTTTGCACGCCAGGGCGGGAGGCGGGCCGCCCGGCAGGGCGGCGCGCCGTGGTCGTGGCCTGTTGGCGCACGCCGGGGCGGGTGGTTTGGCGTTGGACACGGCAGCGCGCCCCGGTCGTGGCCTGTTGGCGCACGCTGGGCCGGGAGGTTGGGCACTGTAAAGGGCAGCGCGCCCTGGTCGTGGCCTATGGGCGCACACCGGGGCGGGAGGCTGGGTGCCGGACCGGGCAGCGCGCCCTGGTCGTGGCCTATTGGCGCACGCCGGGGCGGGAGGATGGGCGGTGGACAGGGTAACGCCCTCGTCGTGGCCTGTGGGCTCACGCCAGGGCACGAGGTGGGCCGCCGGACAGGGCAGCGCGCCCTAGTCGTGGCTTGTTGGCGCACACCGGAGCGGGAGAGTGGGCAGCGCGTCTTGGTCGTGGCCTGTTTGTGCACACCATGGCGGGAGGTGGGCCGCCGGGCAGGGCGGCGCGCCCTGGTCATGGCCTGTTGGCGCACGCCGGGGCGAGTGGTTGGGCGTTGGACAGGGCAGCGCGCCCTGGTCGTGGCTTGGTGGCGCACGCCAGGGCGGGAGGTGGGCCGCCGTACAGGGCAGCGCGCCCTGGTCGTGGCCTCTTGGCGCGCGCCGGGGCGGGTGTTTGGGCGCTAGACATGGCATCGCGCCCTGGTAGTGGTGTGTTGGCGCACGCTGGGGCGGGAGGTTCGGCGCTGGACAGGGTAGCGCTCTTTGGTCGTGGCCTGTTAGCGCACGCCGGGGCGGGAGGTGGGCTGCCGGGCAGGGCAGCGCGCCCTGGTCGTGGCTGTTGGCGCACGCTGGGGCGGGAGGTTGGGCACTATACAGGGCAGCCCGCCCTGGTCGTGGTCTATGGGCGCACGCCGGGGCGGGAAGTTGGGCGCCGGACAGAGCAGCGCGCCCTGGTCGTGGCCTGTTGGCGCACGCCGGGGCGGGAGGTTGGGCGCTCGACTGGGCAGCGCGCACTGGTCGTGGCTTGTTGGCGCACGCCACGGCGGGAGGTGGGCCACCGGGCAGGGCGCCGCGCCCTGGTCCTGGCCTCTTGGCGCACGCCGGGGCGGGTGGTTGGGCGTTGGACGGGGCAGCGTGCCCTGGTCGTGGCCTGGTGGCGCACGCCGGGGCGGGAGGTGGGCCGCCGGACAGGGCAGCGCGCCCTGGTCGTGCCCGGTTGGCGCAGGCTACGGCGGGTGGTTGGGCGCTCGACAGGGCAGCGCGCCTTGGTCGTGGCCTCGTGGCGTAGCTGGGGGGGAGGTGGGCGGCTGGACGGGGAAGCGCGCCTTGGTGGCCCGTTGGCGCACGTCGGGGCGGGTGGTTGGGCGCGCGACAGGGCAGCGCGCCTTGGTCGTGGCCTCGTGGCGTAGCTGGGGGGGAGGTGGGCGGCCGGACGGGGAAGCGCGCCTTGGTGGCCCGTTGGCGCACGTCGGGGCGGGTGGGTGGGGGCTAGACAGGTAGCACGCCTTGGTCGTGGCCTGTGGCGCACGCTAGGGCGGGAGGTTGGGCGCTAAACTGGGCAACGCGCCCTGGTTGCGGCCTGTTGGGGCACGCTGGCGCGAGTGGTTGGGCGCTGTAAAGGGCAGCGCGCCATAGTCTTGGCCTCTTGGCGCACGCCGGGGCGGGTGGCTGGGCGTTGGACAGGGCAGCGCGCCCTGGTCGTGGCTTGTTGGCGCACGTCGGGGCGGGTATTTGGGCGCTAGACAGGCCAGGGCCCCCCGGTCGTGGTTTGTTGGCGCACGCTAGGGCGAGATCCGGGCTGCCGGACAGGGCAGCGTGCCCTGGTCGTGGCCTCTGGGCTCACGCCAGGGCGGGAGGTGGGCGCCGGCCAGGGCAGCGCGCCCTGGTCGCGGCCTGTTGGCGCATGCTGGGGCGGGAGGTTGGGCGCTCGACAAGGCAGCGCGCCCTTGTCGTGGCATGTTGGCGCACGCCGGGGCGGGAGGTGGGGTGCCGAACATGGCAACGCGCCTTGGTGGTGCCCTGTTGGCGCACGCTGGGGCGGGAGGTTGGGCGCTGGACAGGGCAGCGCGCCCTGGTCGTGGCCTGCTGGGGCACGCCGGGGCGGGACGTTGGCTGCCGGACATGGTAGCGCGCCTTGGTCGTGGTGTGTTGGCGCACGCCGGGGCGGAAGGTTGGGCGCTGGACACGGCAGCGCGCCCCGGTCGTGGCCTGTTGGCGCACGCTGGGCCGGGAGGTTGGGCACCGTACAGGGCAGCGCGCCCCGGTCGTGGCCTATGGGCGCACACCGGGGCGGGAGGTTGGGTGCCGGACCGGGCAGCGCGCCCTGGTCGTGGCCTGTTGGCGCACGCCGAGGAGGGAGGATGGGCACTGTACAGGGCAGCCCGCCCTGGTCGTGGCCTATGGGCGCACGCCGGGGCGGGAAGTTGGGCGCCGGACAGAGCAGCGCGCCCTGGTCGTGGCCTGTTGGCGCACGCCGGGGCGGGAGGTTGAGCGCTTGAGTGGGTAGCGCCCTGGTCGTGGCTTGTTGGCGCACGCCAGGCGGGAGGTGGGTGCCGGGCAGGGCGCCGCGCCCTGGTCCCGGCCTCTTGGCGCACGCCGGGGCGGGGGTTGGGCGTTGGACAGGGCAGCGTGCCCAGGTCGTGGCCTGGTGAAGCACGCCGGGGCGGGAGGTGGGCCGCTGGACAAGGTAGCGCGCCCTGGTCGTGGCCTGTGGGCGCACGCTAGGGCAGGTGGTTGGGCGCTGGACAGGGCAGCGCGCCTTGGTCGTGGCCTGGTTGCGTAGCTGGGGCGAGAGGTGGGTGGCCGGACGGGGCAGCGTGCCCTGGTGGCCCGTTGGCGCACGTCGGGGCAGGTGGTTGGGCGCTAGACAGGGCAGCGCGCCTTGGTCGTGGCCTGTGGCGCACGCTAAGGCGAGAGGTTGGGCGCTAAACTGGGCACCGCGCCGTGGTCGGAGCCTGTTGGGGCACGCTGGCGCGAGTGGTTGGGCGCTGGAAAGGGCAGCGCGCCATAGTCGTGGCCTCTTGGCGCACGCCGGGGCGGGTGGCTGGGCGCTGGACAGGGCAGCGCGCCCCGGACGTGGCATGTTGGCGCACGCCGGGGCGAGTGGTTGGACAGCCTGCCCTTGTCGTGGCCTGTTGGCGCACGCTAGGCCGGGAGGTTGGGCACTGTACAGGGCAGCGCGCCCTGGTCGTGGCTTGTTGGCGCACGTCGGGGCGGGAGGTTGGGCGCCGGACCGAGCAGCGTGCCCTTGTCGTGGCTTGTTGGCGCACGCCGGGGCGGGAGGATGCGCGGTGGACAGGGTAGCGCCCTGGTCGTGGCCTGTGGGCTCACGCCAGGGCGGGAGGTGGGCCGCCGGACAGGGCAGTGCGCCCTAGTCGCGGCCTGTTGGCGCACGCTGGGGCGGGAGGTTGGGCGCTGGCAGGGCAGCGCACCTTGGTCGTGGCTTGTTGGCGCACACCGGAGCGGGAGGTTGGGCGCTCGAGTGGGCAGCGCGCCTTGGTTGTGGCTTGTTTGTGCACGCCAGGGCGGGAGGTGGACCGCCGGGCACGGCGGCGCGCCCTAGTCGTGGCCTGTTGGCGCTTGCCGGGGCGGGAGGTGGGCTCCCAGACAGGGCAGCGCGCCCTGGTCATGGCCTGTCGGCGCACGCGGGGGCCGGTGGTTGAGTTGGACAGGGCAGCGTGCCCTGGTCGTGGCCTGGTGCTTAGGCGTCACAAGTTGCCCACCCTCTAGGACCCCATATACGCGCGAATTGACAATATTCTACATTTCTACTTTGAGTATGTTATTTGACGTATGGGACCAAATTTGTTGGCAGAGCTGTGTGACACCCGTTGAAATACGTGTTGATGTGTTAGCCTTGTGTATCCCCGTTTTCTAGTGTGTTGTATTTGACGTTTTTTCTGAAGCTGGCCGAAATTTCGGCCAGGTTTTGGGTAACATTGCAAAAAACTATGTGTATATGCAGTTTTTGACCCTTCTGGCCGAAATTTCGGCCAGCTTTTTGTTTTCGTGGTGAATAGGCATAGTTATTTTCATTTTTCTTAGGGCTGGCCGAAATTTCGGCCAGCTTTTTGGTCTATTCACTATTCAAGCACTTATATTTTGGTTTTTGGGCGGTCTCGCCGAAATTTCGGCCAGCTTTTCCTATTTTTGAACATTTAAGCAATTATTTCCCCTGTGAACACACCTGGCCGAAATTTCGGCCAGCTTGCAATTGTCGTTGTTCATGAGTATTACACCATACACTCCTACATAACTGTTTTCTTGTCTCAGCATTAATGTCTTCTGCTATTACTGTCAATGTTGTACATGCTGCAGTTACTGGTGCTTTTGCTACTACAGCCAAAGGGCTGTTGCGAAATGCATTACGTGGTGGGACTCTGCAAAAGCTTTTGCAATTGTGCCTCTTGTTGCGGAAGAATCGCATGAGCCGGCACTCCCTGACACAGTTGAAGGCTGCCGCCACTGAGAAGAAGCCCCCACGATGGTACATGACATTTTTGTCACAGTTCCATGCCCTATGCTGCCTGCTGCGCCGTATGGCCCTCCCATACTCTAACTGTGGGTCTGGTTACAACTAGGGTATTATGTCCTGCCGCCAACGCCGTAAGGTAGGAGTCCTTGGTCAGTGTAACACTAAGCAGGAATCCTTTCACCATCGTGCTGGACTAGCAGCACACAACTTGTGGAACACCATGCACCGTAGGCAAGTGTGTATATGGTTTGATAACTTGAGGCGTTACAGGTCGGGAGCTGATCCCCATTCACCCGACTTAACCCTAAACTGTACAGCTGTTGCTGTTTTGCACACTACTGCCCTACTTGCATACCGGGGTCTGCCGGAGCTGGCCGAAATTGAGGCCAAGGTACCAAAGGTTGGTGATGACATCTTCCGCTCACATACAGCATTGTTTGATCGTATTGATGTTGCCAACCAAGGTATTCAGAGAGTTTGGGTTCGTGCTCCTTTGGATATTGCCAGAAAGGATGTTCGTTCCCTCAACTGGAGACCCTTTTTCCTGTCTGAGCTCCGCTCCGGCACACACAAAGAGCTTTTGCAACTCGTGGTTGATTTGTCATGTGTGGAACACCGCACCAGACACTGTGTTCCGCTGCTTGTGGACATGAAAATACACTTTGCTCTACTTAAGCTGTGTTATGGTGCTGCTTATGTTCCCTGGAATGTACCACAATTACTGTTGGGTTTTCCTTTGGTGTACGGAGTATGGCATAGCTGTAAGTATTGCGTTGAATTGATCTACAGGGCGTTCCTGCTGTTCATTAAGTTTTTGGAGCAGGGGAACAGCCTTCAGGTTGGGTCTATCCTCCCTCGCAAGGTTAAGGTCATCCATATGGAAAAGACGTTGCTTGGACTCATGCTAGCCACATCGTCCAATAGAGGCACACTAGATGAGCGCGTCACTTCCCTGCTGAATAGCCAGCAAAACTTAACACCCATTCAGCGCAAGGGTTTGCGTATGTTATTAGCCCTTCAGGCTTTGCTTTACACGTACTGTCCAGCTGCTTTCAGCATTGGGACTTTGGTTCGTGAGTGCAACTGGGAGGGACGGGGGGCAGGTTCCGGTATTGTAGCTAAGCAGGCACTTGAGATGTCCCTACTGCTCATGCGGAACATCCTAAAGCCCGAGGAACAGTTAACCACGGAGTATGTGAAAACCACCGCTGTTGCTCTTTTGTTTTGGAGTCAGTGGCATTCCGCCTCCCTAGGGTGTATCCACTCTGAGGAGCTGGGTGAGGCACTTCTGAGTCGGTTCTCAGCCCACTGTCGCCGCAACACTGCCTGTACTAGTGTCCAACGGTCGTCTGATTTATTCGTGACGGTTCCCCCTGTCCAACCCGGAGAGAAAGTTTTGCGTGGTGTGCTGACTGGGAGATCCGTGGCAATGTTCTCTGCCAATCTTAAACAATTCATCTTGACAGCCCATACACAGAGCCTGCCCATTTGTGTTCCCGTTCCGGACTATAAAGTTGAGGTGAGAAGACTGGATGCAGTTGAGGATTTGACGTTCCCCGGTACCATGTCTAGGACACGAATCACCACAGACCGTTTAAAAGTGGTTTTGCTGCATGCAATGCAAAATCTGGTTGCGCGTACCAGGGTTCCTGAGGGTGTTGAGGATTTTTTACAGACAAATGCACCTGCCCGCACTGCTGCCGAGCAAGGGGTGTTGCGTACTGCACATGCTTCTATTCGCATTGCCAACCGTGCACCGCCTGCTGCTGCTGCTGCTTCTCCTGGTGGAATTGCCTTGCCCCCAAAGCCACCCCCGAAGCCCCGAGCCGGAGTCCCCCCAGTACCCCCCCCGCCCCCCCCCCCCCCCCCGCCCAGTATCCCCCCCCGCCCTTGATGATTCCATTGCTGTCGACTCTTGTGATAGTGACCAGGATATTGATTGTGATGCAGAGAGCGTTGCCTCCTTTGAAGCCCTAGATGAGGCGGAACACATCGGTGTGGATACCCAGGACTGGGACTGATTTTTGTTTGCAGCTGTGTTTGTCACTGTGGTATGGGTTCTGCCACGCATTGCCAGTGATTTTGGTGTGTCTATTTGCTGTTTCATGTTTTTCTGGCCGAAATTTCGGCCAGACTTGTTGTTTTGTCATATGGCTACCCCCAGAACACAAATGACATAAGGTTCTGGCCGAAATTTCGGCCAGCCTCTCAGAATGGTATTTGTACACAATGGTTTGACATGCAGAGCAGTGCTGGCCGAAATTTCGGCCAGGTTATCCGATTTTCCTGTGAGGCAGTCCGTTTTGGTTCTTTTTTGGTTGATCTGTGCTTGTTATTTGCTATCTGGGAACTCTCCCCTTCATGAAATGTTGCCCTGTAGCCCTTTATTTTATGACTGAGCCTGGAGGGGTATCACAGGACATGGCTGTTTCGCCAGATAGTGAGCCTGCAGCAGACAATGGGCAATCTCAAGTGCAATCCCAGTCTCAAGAGGACCAGGCGAGCACAGAGGGACTTCAAAAGAAGCCTAAGGCCGCACCAAAGAAAAATTCATCATCCTCCATCAAGTTATCCGACTGGGTTACGTCAACGACGAAAATAAAGGTTCGGTGGGATGAGATTATTATCGACCACGACCGAAAATTTGGGTAGGTCCGTAGGATTTCGGATGATCGCGTGCAACGCCGCTACGACGAGCTGAAGGCAGCCCCGCCTGTGGATTACATCCAGAATCTTCTTTTTTATAAAGTCACTGGTATGTGTGTTGTGGTATTCTTCTCGATAGTACCGTTTTCGCGTCTGAATTTTGGACCCTGCTGTTACGAATATTCCTGTTGCACAGCCACTCGCTGGGTTCTGTTGGGGGGTCAGCATGTTTACACTGCTGCCCAAAAACACAAGACCGAATTTGAGATGAAAAATATGGAGACTCCGGATTGGACCCTGGTATTTGGTGGTTATGAAGTCAAACAGGACTGCCCCTTGCGGACTAGGCGCCGGCTTGCAGGCTTACATCAAATCCAGACCACTGCTGGCTCAGCATCCACCACATCAGAGCGAATGTCCCTACTCCTGGATAGGCTTGAGGATGAGGATGCCAATGAGTACACCCTGTACCATCACATTACTGTTATGCTTGAAGAGTGTGGTGTTACTGCCGAGGAAGGCACTGTGGTGTGTTTCGTTTATTAATTTGGTTTTGTCGATCTACCTGGCTGAAATTTCGACCAGCTTCTGTGTTCCACATGTTCTCCTGTGCAGGGTGCTGTTGCCAAACGGTGGGGTGGCGTTGGGCGTTTGGTGAAATTTGTGGGTCTTCCTTCAGTAGACGCCATGGCAGCCATGGAAAAGCGTGGACTACATCCCGCACTGGGTACGTTCAAGGAAGTGGAAGGCATCACGCCTTACCGAAATCGCGACATCGTAGGTTACATGGATGGGACAAAAAGTACCCTACCTGGTCTCAAAAAAAATATAAAAGATGTTAAAAAGGCCCAGAGATGGTCCTGGCACATTCTTCATCCCGAGGCGGTTACCAATGGGCTTGTGAACAACACCAGAGGTATGTTTTGGTCAAACAGGGGTTTGTATTCGAATAAATCGACCGACCTAGCCGAAATTTCGGCCAGCTTGTGTGTCGTTCAATTAATGCACAATAGGAGCCCACCCTGTGCTACCACCTGTCTGCAGCTACACTTGGTACTATCGAGATGGCCAAAAGGTAGTGCGCTATTGCATCACACCTGAAGGTAGCCTATGGCAGTTGGACCGGGACTGAAGAAAATCCCTGGCCCCAGTGGTCAGCAGTAATTAAGGCCCCTCTTTGGAAGGAACCCAAATATGAGGGGTTGCGGGGATTGTTGCAGAAGCCTGTTGCTAAGCCTGTTTGTGAAAAATCTGATACTGGTCTGGTCAGTATCCAGTGTGCTAGGGAGTCCCTCGTTGAGTCAAGCACAGGCAAACTCATTGCAGAGTCAGGCCGTGTGGAACTGATGGCAATCCGTTGTGGAGTCCCTGTTCCCAGTATCATTAGTTCACTGCCCTTTGCTGCTTGTGTCATTGAGGTGCCCCGCCTCTATACAGCTGGTTTGCATAACCTGGTTGCGCAGCTGCTTTTGTCCGGTGTGCCTGTGTTCATTGCGGGTGAGTCTCCTGATGTGAAAGCCACTGTTGCTGCTTTGAAGGCCACTGTGGCTGAGGATATGTATCAGTGTGATGTTGCACTTTACAATTTGTCAAGCAAGACCCCGCTGTACACTTCTACGTCCCATCTGGTTTCCGTTTGTTCTGCCACTGCCTTTGATAACAGGCTGCCCCGTTACGTGGCTTTTACTAAAGGACCCATGTCGTCTGTGATGCCTGTTCAGATATTCTCATTTCTTTTGAGCCTGGTTCCGGTCCCAGAACGGGCAGGCAACTGGTTTTTGCTGGGGACTCTGTCTGTGTATTTTGCAAGCATGATGTCTACCAGGTTTTCCAAGGGATGGTATGTTGTGTGTGCCCTTTTGGGTGAGGAGACTGTTGTGCCTGATGAGTTTGTTCAGCTCATTAGAGCAGGTATCACCAACGCCGACACGTGCCCCCCCAAGTCATGGGAGGATGTGTACCACGACTTGGGGGCAGGTTTTCCTGTGGATTGTTCTAGGGTTAGGTATGTAGATGAGGATCTTGAGGAGCAAGATGGGGAGGCAGAGTCGCAACCAGAGACACACACTCCAAAGAAGAAACCCAAAACTGCCCCTGCCCCCTCACCCAGTGGCACGCAGTGCGCTCAGGCCACCCCAGCTTCCTCCTCAGGCACTGTTGCCCCTACTGGCAAAGGTATGAATACTTTTGTGAATCATTTTTCACCATCCCAGGGTGGAAACACACAATCACAGAACTCTGCCACCGCCAAGCCTGGTGGTGCAGCCCCTGCCAAGCAGCCTGCTAACACAGGTGCTAAGAAGCCCCGTGCATCTGGTCTGCGCAAGCGCTAATGCCAGTCCTGCTGCTTATATTGCCTGTCAGCATGAAGTCTGGCCGAAATTTCGGCCAGCATGCAGTCCTCAGCCTCTTCAGCCTTTTATTATTGTGTTTCCCCATAGGCACTGCAAAAGTCTGCTTTGATTCGTCAGGTGGCAAGTATTTGGTTGTAATTGAGTATATTATGTTGCACACCCTGTTCAAATGTCACTGCTCCTGTGTTCCTTGCTCATGTCTATTGTCTTAGGTACCCATTTCAGTGATCATATTCGGAGTTTCGATGGACCTGGCCGAAATTTCAGCCAGCTTAGGCCTGTCTGTCAAATAGGACCATGTGTTTGGACTTTTTCGAAGAGGTGGCCGAAATTTCGGCAGGTTGGTTAAAATAGGAAATACAAGTACATGCTTTGGGATAGTTTTCTGTGTGCTTCAATGAAAGGTATGTTTGGGGTTCCCTCATCAGTGGTGTATAGGGGGGTTTTGTGATCAAGCTGGAACAAAGGGGAGAGAAAAATAGGCAACCCCCCCCCCGACACTGGAATGCAGTGGTCTAAATGTAAAACAACGCTATATTTTGGTGATTGAATGTCTTTAATTTGAAAATCTGTGTGTTTCCAGAAATGCAAATAATGGCATATATTTGAAATACACACCTTGTTTTTGCATGTTGCCACTAGGGGGGTTTGGATACCCAAAAAATAACACCCCTTTTCACATACTTTCCCCCTCATTACAACATGGACTTCCGTGGGCCATAGCGCCAGGTTGGGGGTGGGCAACTTGTGACGCCTAAGTGGTGGCGCACGCCGGGGCGGGAGGTCGGCTGTCGGATAGGGCAGCGCGCCCAGGTCGTGGCCTGTTGGCGCACGCCGGGGCGGGTCGTTGGGCTGCCGGACAGGGCAGCGCGCCCTGGTCCCAGCCTGTTGGCGCACGCTGGGGCGGGAGGTTGGGCAACGTATAGGGCAGCGCGCCCTGGTCGTGGCCTGTGGGCTCACGCCGGGGCGGGAGGTGGGCCGCCGGACAGGGCAGCGCGCCCTGGTTGCGGCCTGTTGGCGCACGCTGGGGCGGAAGGTTGGGCGTTGCACACGGCAGCGCGCCCTGGTCGCGGCCTGTTGGCGCACGCTGGGGCGGAAGGTTAGGCGCTGCACAGGACAGTGCATACTAATCGTGGCATGTTGGCGCACGCCAGGGCGGGACGTGGGCCGCCGGGCAGGGCGCCGCGCCCTGATCGTGGCCTATTGGCGCACGGTGGGGCGAGAGGTGGGCTGCCAGACAGGGCAGCGCGCCTTGGTCGTGGCCTGATGGCGCACGCCGGAGCGGCAGGTTGGGCGCTGGACTGGGCAGCGCGCCCTGGTCGTGGCTTGTTGGCGCACGCCAGGGCGGGAGGTGGGCCGCTGGACAGGGCTGGAGCACTGGTCGTGGCCTGTTGGCGTACGCCGCGGCGGGTGGTTGGGCGGTGGACAGGGTAGCGCCCTAGTCGTGGCCTCTTGGCGCACGCCAGGGCGGGAAGTAGGCCGCCGGACAGGGCAGCGCGCCTTGGTCGTGGCCTTTTGGTGCACGCTAGGCCGGGTGGTTGGGCGGTGGACAGGGCAGCGTGCCGTGATTGTGGCCTGGTGGCACACGCTGGGGCGGGAGGTGGGCGGCCAGACAAGGCAGCGTGCCCTGCTTGTGGCCTGTTGGCGCACGTCGGGGCGGGTGATTGGGCGCTAGACAGGGCAGCGCGCATTGGTCGTGGCCTGTGGCGCACGCTAGGGCGGGAGGTTGGGCGCTGAACTGGGCAGCGCGCCCTGGTCGCGGCCTGTTGGCGCACGCCGGGGCGGGAGGTTGGGCATTGGACAGGGCAACGCGCCATAGTAGTGGCCTCTTGGCGCACGCCGGGGCGTGCGGCTGGGGGCTGGACAGGGCAGCGCGCCCTGGTGGTGGCTTGTTGGCGCACGTCGGGGCGGGTGGTTGGGCGCTAGACAGGCCAGCGCGCCCTGGTCGTGGCCTGTTGGCACACGCTGGGGCGGGAGGATGGGCGGTGGACAGGGTAGCGCCCTAGTCGTGGCCTGTGGGCTCACGTCGGGGCGGGAGGTGGGCCACTGGACAGGGCAGCGCGCCCTAGTCGTGGCATGTTGGCGCACGCCAAGGCGGGAGGTGGGCCGCCGGGCAGGGCGGCGCGTCCTGGTCGTGGCCTGTTGCCGCACGCCGGGGCAGGAGGCTGGGCCCTGGTCTGGGCAGCGCGCCCTGGTTGCGGCTGTTGGCGCACGCTGGGGCGGGAGGTTGGGCGCTGGAAAGGGCAGCGCGCACTGGTCGTGGCCTGTTGACGCACGCCGGGGCGGGAGGTTGGGCGCTAGACAGCGTAGCGCGCCCGGGTCGTGGCCTGTTGGCGCACGCCAGAGCAGGAGGTTGGGTGCTGGATAGGGCAGCGCGCCCTGGTTGTGGCCTGTTGGCACACGCCGGGGCGGGAGGATGGGCGTTGGATAGGGCAGCGCCCGGGTCGTGGCCTGTTGGCGCACGCCGGGCCGGGAGGTTGGGCGCTGGACAGGGCAGCGCGCCATAGTCGTGGCTTGTCGGCGCACGCCGGGGCAGGAGGTGGGCTGCCGGACAGGCCAACGCGCCCTGGTCACGGACTGTTGGCGCACGCTGGGGCGGGTGGCTGGGCGCTGGACAGGGCAGCGTGCCCTCGTCGTGGCTTGTTGGCTCACGCCGGGGCGGGTGGTTGGGCGCCGGACAGGGCAGCGCGCCTTGGTCGTGGCCTGTTGGTGCACACCGGGGCGGGTGGTTGGGCATTGCACAGGGCAGCGCGCCCTGGTCGTGGCCTGGTGGCGCACGCCGGGGCGGGAGGTGGGCCGCCGGACAGGGCAGCGTGCCCTGGTCGTGGCCCGTTGGCGCACGCTGGGGCGGGTGGTTGGGCGCTAGAAAGGGCAGCGCGCCCTGGTCGTGGCCTGTTGGCGCTCGCCGGGGTAGGAGGATGGAAGCTGGTTTGGGCAGCGCGCCCTGGTCGTGGCTTGTTGGCGCACGCTGGGGCGGAGGGTTGGGCGGTGGACAGGGTAGCGTGCCTTTGTCCTGGCCTGTTGGCGCACGCCGGGGCGGCAGAATGGGCCCTTGTCTGGGCAGCGCGCCCTGGTGGTGGCCCGTTGGCGCTCGCCGGGGCGGGAGGATGGGTGCTGGTCTGGGCCGCGCGCCCCGGTCGTGGCCTGTTGGCGCACGCTGGGGCGGTAAGTTAAGCGCTGGAAAGGGCGGCGCGCCTAGGTTATGGCCTGTTGGCGCACGCCGGGGCGGGAGGATGGGCGTTGGATAAGGCTGCACGCCCGGGGCGGGTGGTTCGGCGCCGGAAAGGGCAGCACGCCCTGGTTGTGGCCTGTTGGCGCACGCCGGGGCGGGTGGTTGGGCGCTGGATAGGGCAGCGTGCCCTGGTCGTGGCCTGTTGGCGCACGTCGGGGCGGGGTGTTGCGCGCTGGCACGGCAGCGCGCCCTGGTCGTGGCCTGTTGGCGCTTCCCGGGGCGGGAGGTTGGGTGCTGGAGAGGGCAGTGCGCCTTGGCCGTGGCTTGTTGGCACACGCCGGGGCGGGAGGTGGGCCGTTGAGCAAGGCAACGTGCCTTGGTCGTGGCCTGTTGGCGCACGCCGGGGCGGGAGGTTGGGTGCTGGACAGGGCAGCGCGCCCTGGTCGTGGCCTGTTGGCGCACGCCGGGGCGGGAGGATGGGCCCTGGTCTCGGCAGCGCGCCCTGGTTGTGGCCTGTCGGCGCACGCCGGGGCGGGAGGTGGGCCGCCGGACAGGGCAGCGCGCCCTCGTCGTGGCCTGTTGGCCACCCCGGGGCGGGTGGTTCGGCGCCGGAAAGGGCAGCGCGCCCTGGTTGTGGCCTGTTGGTGCAAGCTGGAGCGGATGGTTGGGCGCTGGATAGGGCAGCGTGCCCTGGTCGTGGCCTGTTGGCGCACGTCAGTGCGGGTGGTTGCGCGCTGGCACGGCAGCGCGCCCGCGTCGTGCCCTGTTGGCGCACGCCGGGGCGGGAGGTGGGCCGCCGGACAGGGCAGCGCGCCCTCGTCGTGGCCGGTGGACCACCCCGGGACGGGTGGTTCGGCGTTGGAAAGGGCAGCGCGCCCTGGTTGTGGCCTGATGGCGCACGGTGGGGCGGGAGGTTGGGCGCTGGACACGGCAGCGCGCCATAGTCGTGGCCTGTCGGCGCACGCCAGGGCAGGAGGTGGGCTGCCCGACAGGCCAACGCGCCTTGGTCAAGGCCCGTTGGCGCACGCTAGGGCGGGAGGTTGGGAATTGGACAATGCAGCGCGCCCTGGTCGTGGCCTCTTGGCGCACGCCGGGGCGGGTGGCTGGGCGTTGGACACGGCAGCGTGCCCTGGTCGTGGCTTGTTGCCGCACGCCGGGGCGGGTGGTTGGGCGCCGGACAGGGCAGCGCGCCTTGGTCGTGGCCTGTTGGTGCACGCCGGGGCGGTTGGTTGGGCGTTGCACAGGGCAGCGTGCCCTGGTATTGGCCTGGTGGCGCACGCCGGGGCGGGAGGTTGGGTGCTGGACGGGGCAGCGCGCCTTGGTCGTGTCTTGTTGGCACACGCCGATGCGGGAGGTGGGCCGCCGGACAAGGCAACGTGCCTTGGTTGTGGCCTGTCGGCGCACGCCGGGGCGGGAGGTGGGCCGCCGGACAGGGCAGCGCGCCCTCGTCGTGGCCTGTTGGCCACCCCGGGGCGGGTGGTTCGGCGCCGGAAAGGGCAGCGCGCCCTGGTTGTGGCCTGTTGGTGCAAGCTGGGGCGGATGGTTGGGCGCTGGATAGGGCAGCGTGCCCTGGTCGTGGCCTGTTGGCGCACGTCAGGGCGGGTGGTTGCGCGCTGGCACGGCAGCGCGCCCGCGTCGTGCCCTGTTGGCGCACGCCGGGGCGGGAGGTGGGCCGCCGGACAGGGCAGCGCGCCCTCGTCGTGGCCGGTGGACCACCCCGGGACGGGTGGTTCGGCGTTGGAAAGGGCAGCGCGCCCTGGTTGTGGCCTGATGGCGCACGGTGGGGCGGGAGGTTGGGCGCTGGACACGGCAGCGCGCCATAGTCGTGGCCTGTCGGCGCACGCCAGGGCAGGAGGTGGGCTGCCCGACAGGCCAACGCGCCTTGGTCAAGGCCCGTTGGCGCACGCTAGGGCGGGAGGTTGGGAATTGGACAGGGCAGCGCGCCCTGGTCGTGGCCTCTTGGCGCACGCCGGGGCGGGTGGCTGGGCGTTGGACACGGCAGCGTGCCCTGGTCGTGGCTTGTTGCCGCACGCCGGGGCGGGTGGTTGGGCGCCGGACAGGGCAGCGCGCCTTGGTCGTGGCCTGTTGGTGCACGCCGGGGCGGTTGGTTGGGCGTTGCACAGGGCAGCGTGCCCTGGTATTGGCCTGGTGGCGCACGCCGGGGCGGGAGGTTGGGTGCTGGACGGGGCAGCGCGCCTTGGTCGTGTCTTGTTGGCACACGCCGATGCGGGAGGTGGGCCGCCGGACAAGGCAACGTGCCTTGGTTGTGGCCTGTTGGCGCACGACGGGGTAGAGGTGGGCCGCCGGACAGGGCAGCGCGCCCTGGTCGTGGCCTGTTGCCGCACGCCGGGGCACGAGGCTGGGCCCTGGTCTGGGCAGCGCGCCTTGGTGGTGGCCCGTTGGCGCACGCTGGGGCGGGAGGTTGGGCGCTGGACAGGGTAGCGCGCCTGGGTCAGGCCTGTTGGCGCACGCCGGGGCGGGAGGTTGGGTGCTGGACAGGGCAGCGCGCCCTGGTCGTGGCCTGTTGGCGCTTGCCGGGGCAGGAGGATGGGAGCTGGTCTGGGCAGGGATGGCCCTCGTCGTGGCCTGTTGGCCACCCCGGGGCGGGTGGTTCGGCGCCGGAAAGGGCAGCGCGCCCTGGTTGTGGCCTGTTGGCGCACGCCGGGGCGGATGGTTGCGCGCTGGATAGGGCAGCGTGCCCCGGCCGTGGCCTGTTGGCGCACGTCGGGGCGGGTGGTTGCGCGCTGGCACGGCAGCGTGCCCTGGTCACGGCCTGTTGGCGCACGCTGGGGCGGGAGGTTGGGCGTTGGACAGGGCAGTGCGCCCTGGTCGTGATCTCTTGGCGCACGCCGGGGCGGGTGGCTGGGCGCTGGACAGGGCAGCGCGCCCTGGACGTGGCTTAATGGCGCACGCCGGGGCGGGTGGTTGGGCGCCGGACAGGGCAACGCGCCTTGGTCGTGGCCTGTTCGTGCACGCCGGGGCGGGTGGTTGGGCGTTGCACAGGGCAGCGTGCCCTGGTCGTGGCCTGGTGGCGCACGCCGAGGCGGAAGGTGGGCCGCCGGACAGGGCAGCGCGCCCTGGCCGTGGCTTGTTGGCACACGCCGGGGCGGGAGGTGGGCCGTCGAGCAAGGCAACTTGCCTTGGTCGTGGCCTGTTGGCGCACGCCGGGGCGGGAGGTGGGCCGCCGGACAGGGCAGCGCGCCCTGGTCGTGGCCTGTTGCCGCACGCCGGGGCACGAGGCTGGGCCCTGGTCTGGGCAGCGCGCCCTGGTGGTGGCCCGTTGGCGCACGCTGGGGCAAGAGGATGGGAGTTGGTCTGGGTAGCGCGCCCCGGTCGTTGCCTGTTGGCGCACGCTGGGGCGGGAGGTTGGGCGCTGGACAGGGTATCGCGCCCTGGTCGTGGCTTGTTGGCGCACGCCGGGGCGGGAGGTTGGGTGCTGGAAAGGGCAGCGCGCCCTGGTCGTGGCCTGTTGGCGCACGCTGGGGCGGGAGGTTGGGCGCTGGACAGGGTATCGCGCCCTGGTCGTGGCCTGTTGGCGCACGCCGGGGCGGGAGGTTGGGTGCTGGAAAGGGCACCGTGCCCTGGTCGTGGCCTGTTGGCGCACGTCGGGGCGGGTGGCTGGGCGTTGGACACGGCAGCGTGCCCTGGTCGTGGCTTGTTGCCGCACGCCGGGGCGGGTGGTTGGGCGCCGGACAGGGCAGCGCGCCTTGGTCGTGGCCTGTTGGTGCACGCCGGGGCGGTTGGTTGGGCGTTGCACAGGGCAACGTGCCCTGGTATTGGCCTGGTGGCGCACGCCGGGGCGGGAGGTTGGGTGCTGGACAGGGCAGCGCGCCTTGGTCGTGGCTTGTTGGCACACGCCGATGCGGGAGGTGGGCCCCCGGACAAGGCAACGTGCCTTGGTTGTGGCCTGTTGGCGCACGCCGGGGCGGGAGGTGGGCCGCCGGACAAGGCAACGTGCCTTGGTCGTGGCTTGTTGGCACACGCCGGGGCGGGAGGTGGGCCGTCGAGCAAGGCAACTTGCCTTGGTCGTGGCCTGTTGGCGCACGCCGGGGCGGGAGGTGGGCCGCCGGACAGGGCAGCGCGCCCTGGTCGTGGCCTGTTGCCGCACGCCGGGGCACGAGGCTGGGCCCTGGTCTGGGCAGCGCGCCGTGGTGGTGGCCTGTTGGCGCACGCTGGGGCAGGAGGTTGGGCGCTGGACAGGGTATCGCGCCCTGGTCGTGGCCTGTTGGCGCACGCCGGGGCGGGAGGTTGGGTGCTGGAAAGGGTATCGCGCCCTGGTCATGGCCTGTTGGCGCACGCCACGGCGGGAGGTTGGGTGCCGGACAAAGCAACGCGCCCTGATCGTGGCCTGTTGGCGCACGGTGGGGCGGGAGGTTGGGCGCTGGACAGGGTAGCGCGCCTTGGTTGTGGCCTGTTGGCGCACGCCGGGGCGGGAGGTGGGCCGCCGGACAGGGCAGCGCGCCCTCGTCGTGGCCTGTTGGCCACCCCGGGGCGGGTGGTTCGGCGCCGGAAAGGGCAGCGCGCCCTGGTTGTGGCCTGTTGGCGCACGCCAAGGCGGATGGTTGCGCGCTGGATAGGGCAGCGTTCCCCGGTCGAGGCCTGTTGGCGCACGTCGGGGCGGGTGGTTGCGCGCTGCCACGGCAGCGGGCCCTGGTTGTGGCCTGATGGCGCACGGTGGGGCGGGAGGTTGGGCGCTGGACAGGGCAGCGCGCCATAGTCGTGGCCTGTCGGCGCACGCCGGGGCAGGAGGTGGGCTGCCTGACAGGCCAACGGGGCCTGGTCACGGCCTGTTGGCGCACGCTGGGGCGGAAGGTTGGGCGTTGGACAGGGCAGCGCGCCCTAGTCGTGGCCTCTTGGCGCACGCCGGGGCGGCTGGCTAGGCGCTGGACAGGGCAGCGTGCGCTGGACGTGGCTTAATGGCGCACGCCGGGGCGGGTGGTTGGGCGCCGGACAGGGCAGCGCGCCTTGGTCGTGGCCTGTTGGTGCACGCCGGGGCGGGAGGTGGGCCGTCAGACAAGGCAACGTGCCTTGGTCGTGGCCTGGTGGCGCACGCCGGGGCGGGAGGTGCGCCGCTAGACAGGGCAGCGTGCCCTGGTCGTGGCCTGTTGCCGCACGCCGGGGGAGATGGGGCGCTGGAAAGGGCAGCGCGCCCTGGTAGTGGCCCGTTGGCGCTCGCCGGGGCAGGAGGATGGGAGTTGGTGTGGGCAGCGCGCCCCGGTCGTGGCCTGTTGGCGCACGCTAGGGCGGGAGGTTGGGCGCTGGACAGGGTAGCGCGCCCGGTTCGTGGCCTGTTGGCGCACCCCGGGGCGGGAGGTTGGGTGCTCGACAAGGCAGCGCGCACTGGTGGTGGCCTATTGGCGCACGCCGGGGCGGGAGGTGGGCCGCCGGACAAAGCAACGCGCCCTGGTCGTGGCCTGTTGGCGCTCGCCGGGGCAGGAGGATGGGAGCTGCTCTGGGCAGCGCGCCCCGTTCGTGGCCTGTTGGCGCACGCTGGGGCGGGAGGATGGGCACTGGACAGGGCAGCGCCCCCTGGTTGTTGCCTGTTGGCGCACGCCGGGGCGGGTGGTTGGGCGTTCGAAAGGGCAACGCGCCCTGGTTGTGGCCTATAGCGCACGCCGGGGCGGGAGGTCGGCTGCCGGACAGGGCAGCGCGCCCTGGTCTTGGCCTGTTGGCGCACGCTGGGGCGGATGGTTCGGCGCCAAAAAGGGCAGCGCGCCCTGGTTGTGGCCTGTTGGCGCACGCCGGGGCGGATGGTTGGGCGCTGAATAGGGCAGCGTGCCCTGGTCGTGGCCTGTTGGCGCACGTCGGGGCGGGTGGTTGGGCGCCGGAAAGGGCAGCGCGCCCTGGTTTTGGCCTGTTGGCGCACGTCGGGGCGGGTGGTTGGGCGCTGGAAGGGCAGCGTGCCCTGGTTGTGGCCTGTCGGCGCACGGTGGGGCGGGAGGTGGGCTGCCGGGCAGGCAGCGCGCCCTGGTCGTGGCGTGTTTGCACACGCCAAGGCGGGAGGTGGGCCGCCGGACAGGGCACAGCGCCCTGGTCACGGCGTGTTGGCGCACGCTGGGGCGGGAGGTTCGGCGTTGGACAGGGCAGCGCGCCCTGGTCTTGGCCTCTTTGCGCACGCCGGGGCGGGTGGCTGGGCGCTAGACAAGGCAACGTGCCCTGGTCGTGGCTTGTTGGCGCACGCCGGGGCGGGTGGTTGGGCGCCGGACAGGGCAGCGCGCCTTGGTCCTGGCCTGTTGGTGCACGCCGGGGCGGTCGGTTGGGCGTTGCAAAGGGCAGCGTGCCCTGGTATTGGCCTGGTGGCGCACGCCGGGGCGGGTGGTTGGGCGTTGCACGGGGCAGCGTGCCGTGGTTGTGGCCTTTTGGCGCGCGCCGGGGCGGGAGGTGGGCCGCCGGACAGGGCAGCGCGCCCTGGTCGTGGCCTGTTGGCGCTCGCCGGGGCAGGAGGATGGGAGCTGGTTTGGGCAGCGCGCCCCGGTCGTGGCTTGTTGGCGCACGCTGGGGCGGGAGGTTGGGCGCTGGACACCGTAGCGCTCTTTGGTCGTGGCCTGTTGGCGCACGCCGGGGCGGGAGGATGGGCCCTGGTCTGGCCCTGTTGGCGCACGCTCGGGCGGGAGGTTGGGCGTTGGATAGGGCAGCGCCCGGGTCTTGCCCTGTTCGCGCACGCCGGGGCGGGAGGTGGGCCGCCAGACAGGGCAGCGCGCCCTCGTCGTGGCCTGTTGGCCACCCCGGGGCGGGTGGTTCGGCGCCGGAAAGGGTAGCGCGCCGTGGTTGTGGCCTATTGGCGCACGCCAAGGCAGATGGTTGGGCGCTGGATTGGGCAGCGTGCCCTGGTCATGGCCTGTTGACGCACGTCGCGGCGGGTGGTTGCGCGCTGGCGCGGCAGCGTGCCCTGGTTGTGGCCTGTTGCCGCACGGTGGGGCCGGAGGTTGGGCGCTGGACAGGGCAGCGCGCCCTCGTCGTGGCCTGTCGGCGCACGCCGGGGCAGGAGGTGGGCTGCCGGACAGGCCAACGCGCCCTGGTCACGGCCTGTTGGCGCACGCTGGGGCGGGAGGTTGGGCGTTGGACAGGGCAGCGCGCCCTGGTCGTGGCCTCTTGGCGCACGCCGGGGCGGGTGGCTAGGCGCTGGACAGGACAGCGTGCCCTGGACGTGGCTTAATGGCGCACGCCGGGGCGGGTGGTTGGGCGCCGGACAGGGCAGCGCGCCTTGGTCGTGGTTTGTTGGTGCACGCCGGGGCGGGTGGTTGGGCGTTGCACAGGGCAACGTGCCCTGGTCGTGGCCTGGTGGCGCACGCAGGGGCAGGAGGTGGGCTGCCGGACAGGGCAGAGCGCCCTGGTCGTGGCTTGCTGGCACACGCCAGGGCGGGAGGTGGGCCGTCGGACAAGGCAACGTGCCTTGGTCGTGGCCTGTTGGCGCACGCCGGCGCGGAGGTGGGCCGCCGGACAGGGCAGCGCGCCCTGGTCGTGGCCTGTTGCCGCACGCCGGGGCAGGAGGCTGGGCCCTGGTCTAGGCAGCGCGCCCTGGTGGTGGCCCGTTGGCGCACGCTGGGGCGGGAGGTTGGGCGCTGGAAAGGGCAGCGCGCCCTGGTAGTGGCCTGTTGGCGCTCACCGGGGCAGGAGGATGGGAGCTGGTTTGGGCAGCGCGCCCCGGTCGTGGCCTGTTGGCGCACGCTAGGGCGGGAGGTTGGGCGCTGGACAGGGTAGCGCGCCCGGGTCGTGGCATGTTGGCGCTTGCCGCGGCGGGAGGTTGGGTGCTCGACGGGGCAGCGCGCCCTGGTCGTGGCCTGATGGTGCACGCCGGGGCGGGAGTTGGGTCGCCGGACAAAGCAACGCGCCTTGGTCGTGGCCTGTTGGCGCTTGCTGGGGCACGAGGATGGGAGCTGGTTTGGGCAGCGCGCCCCGGTCGTGGCCTGTTGGCGCACTCTGGGGCGGATGGTTGGGCGCCGGAAAGGGCAGCGCGCCCTGGTTATGGCCTGTTGGCGCACGCCGGGGCGGGTGGTTGGGCGCTGGCAAGGCAGCGTGCCCTGGTCGTGACCTGTGGGCGCACGTCGGGGCGGGAGGTGGGCTGCCGGACAGGGCAGCGCGCCCTGGTCGTGGCTTGTTTGCACACGCCGGGGCGGGAGGTGGGCCGCCGGACAGGGCAGAGCGCCCTAGTCACGGCCTGTTGGCGCACGCTGGGGCGGGAGGTTCGGCGTTGGACAGGGCAGCGCGCCCTGGTCGTGGCCTCTTGCCGCACGCCGGGGCGGGTGGCTGGGCGCTGGACAGGGCAGCGTGCCCTGTTCGTGGCTTGTTGGCGCACGCCGGGGCGGGTGGTTGGGCGCCAGACAGGGCAGCGCGCCTTGGTTATGGCCCGTTGGTGCACGCCGGGGCGGGTGGTTGGGCGTTGCACAGGGCAGCGTGCCCTGGTCGTGGCTTGGTGGCGCACGCCGGGGCGGGAGGTGGGCCGCCGAACAGCGCAGCGCGCCCTGGTCGTGGCCTTTTGGCGCACGCCGGGGCGGGAGGTGGGCCGCCGGACAGGGCAGCGCGCCCTGGTCGTGGCCTGTTGGCGCACGCTGTGGCGGATGGTTTGGCGCTGGACAGGGCAGCGTCTCCTTATCGTGGCCTGGTGGCGCACGCTGGCGCGGGTGGTTGGGCGCTGGAGAGGGTGGCGCGCCCTCGTCGTGGCCTGTTTGCGCACGCCGGGGCGGGTGGTTGGGCGTTGGACAGGGCAGCGTGCCCTGGTCGTGGCCTCTTGGTGCACGCCGTGGCGAGAGGGGGGCCGGAGGACAGGGCAGCGCTCCCTAGTGGTGGCCTGTTGGCGCACGTCAGGGCGGGTGGTTGGGCGCTAGACAGGGCAGCGCGCCCTGGTCGTGGCCTGGTGGCGCACGCTGGGGTGGGAGGTGGGCAACCGGTTTGGGCAGCGCGCCCTGGTCGTGGCCTGTTGGCGCACGCTGGGGCGGGTGGTTGGGCGCTGGACAGGGCAGCATCTCCTCATCGTGGCCTGGTGGCGCACGCGCGGGTGGTTGGGCGCTGGAGCTGGCAGCGTGCCCTCGTCGTGGCCTGTTTGCGCACGCCGGGGCCGGTGGTTGGGCGTTGGACAGGGCAGCGTGACCTGGTCGTGGTTTGGTGGCGCACGCCGGTGCGGGAGGTGGGCCGCCGGACAGGGCAGCGCGCCCCGGTGGTGGCCCGTTGGCGCACGTCGGGGCGGTTGGTTGGGCGCTAGATAGGGCAACGCGCCCGGGTCGTGGCCTGGTGGCGCACGCTGGGGCGGGAGGTTGGCGGCGGGACTGGGCAGCGCGCCCCGGTCGCGGCTTGTTGGCGCACGCCGGGGCGGGAGGTTGGGCGCTGGACAGGGCAACGCGCCATAGTCGTGGCCTCTTGGCGCACGCCGGGGCGGGTTGCTGGGCGCTGGACAGGGCAGCGCGCCCTGGTCGTGGCTTGTTGGCGCACGCTAGGGTGGGTGGTTGGGCTCTAGATAGGGCAGCGCGCCCTGGTCGTGGCCTGTGGGCGCACGCCGGGGCGAGTTGGGCGCCGGACAGGGCAGCGCACCCCGGTCGTAGCCTGTTGGCGCACGCTGGGGCGGGAGGTTGGGCACTGTACAGGGCAGCGCGCCCTGGTTGTGGCCTATGGGCGCACGCCGGGGCGGGAGGTTGGGTGCCGGATAGAGCAGCGCGCCCCGGTCGTGGCCTGTTGGCGCACGCCGGGGCGCAAGGTGGGCTGCGGGCCAGGGCAGCGCGCCCTGGTCGTAGCGTGTTGGCGCACGCCGGGGCGGGAGGTGAGCTGCCGGACAGGGCAGCGCGCCCTGGTCGTGGCCTGTGAGCGCACGCCGGGCCGGGAGGTGGGCCGCCGGACATGGCAGCGCGCCCTGGTCGCGGCGTGCTCGCGCACGCTGGGGCGGGTGGTTGGGCAGTGGACAGGGCAGCGTGCCCTGATTGTGGCCTGGTGGTGCACGCCGGGGTGGGAGGTGGGCGCTGGACAGGGCATCGCACCCAGGTGGTGGCCTATTGGCGCACGCCGGGGCGGGTTGTTGGGTGCGGCACTGGGCAGCGCGCCCTGGTCGTGGCCTGTTGGTGCACGCTGGGGCGGGAGGTTGGGCGCTGGACGGGGCAGCGCGCCATAGTCGTGGCCTGTCGGCGCACGCCGGGGCGGGTGGTTGGGCACCGGACGGCAGCGCGCCCTGGTCGTGGCATGTGGCGCACGCCGGGGTGGGAGGTGGGCCGCCGGACAGGCCAGCGTCTCGCCACGGCTTATTGGCGCAGGCTGGGGCGGGAGGTTGGGCGTTGGACAGCGCAGCGCGCCCTGATCGTGGCCTATGGGGGCACGCCGGGGCGGGTGGCTGGGCGCTGGACAGGGCAGCGTGCCCTTGTCGTGGCTTGTAGGCGCACGCTGGGGCGGGTGGTTGGGCGTTGGACAGGGTGGCGTGCCCTGGTCTTGGCCTGGTGGCGCACGCCAGGGCGGGAGGTGGGCCGCTGGACAGGGCAGCGCGCCATGGTTGTGGCCTGTTGGCGCACGCCGGGGCGGGAGGTTGGGTGCTGGAAAGGGCAGCGCGCCCTGCTCGTGGCCTGTTGGCGCACGCTGGGGCGGGTGGTTGGGCGCTGGACAGGGCATCGTGCCCTGATCGTGGCCTGGTGGCGCACGCCGGGGCGGGAGGTGGGCGGCCGGACAGGGCAGCGCGGCCTGGTGGCCTGTTGGCGCACGCCGGGGCGGGTGGTTGGGCGCTAGACAGGGCAGCGCGCCTTGGTTGTGGCGTGTTGGCGCACGCTGGGGCGGTAGGTTGGGCGCTAAATAGGGTAGCGCTCTTTGGTCGTGGCCGGTTGACGCACGCCGGGGCAGGTGGTTGGGCTGCCGGACAGGGCAGCGCGCCCTGGTCGTGGCCTGTTGGCGCACGCCGGAGCGGGTGGTTGGGCGCCGGACAGGGCAGCGCGCCCTGGTCGTAGCCTGTTGGCACACGCTGGGGCGGGAGGTGGGCCGCCGGGAAGGGCGGCGTGCCCTGGTTGTTGCCTGTTGGCGCACGCCGGGGCGAGAGGTGGGCTGCCGGATAGGGCAGCGCGCCCTGGTCGTGGCCTCTTGGCGCACGCCGGGGCGGGAGGTGGGCCGCCGGATAGGGCAGCGCGCCCTCGTCGCGGCCTGCTGGCGCAAGCTGGGGCGGTTGGTTGGGCGGTGGACAGGGCAGCGTGCCCTGATTGTGGCCTGGTGGTGCACGTCGGGGTGGGAGGTGGGCGCTGGACAGGGTAGCGCGCCTTGGTTCTGGCCTGTTGGCGCACGCTGGGGCGGGAGGTTGCGCGCTGGACAGGGCAGTACGCTATAGTCGCGGCGTGTCGGCGCGCGCCGGGGCGGGAGGTGGGCTGCCGGACAGGGCAGCGCTCCCTAGTCGTGGCCTATTGGCGCACGCCGGGGCGGGAGGTTGGGCGTTGGACAAGGCAGCGCGCCCTGGTCGTGGCCTCTTGGCGCACGCCGGGGCGGGAGGCGGGCCGCCGGACAGGGCAGCGCGCCCCATTGGTAGCCTGTTGGCGCACGCCGGGGCGGGTGGCGGGCTGCCGGACTGGGTAGCGCGCCCTGGTTGTGGCCTGTTGGCGCACGCCGGGGAGGATGGGTCTTGGATAGGGCAGCGCGCCCTAGTCGTGCCCTGTTGGCGCACGCCGGGGCGGGAGGTGGGCCGCCGGACCGGGCAGCGCGCCCCATTGGTAGCCTGTTGGCGCACGCCGGGGCGGATGGTTGGGCGCCGGACAGGGCAGCGTGCCCTGGTCGTGGCCTGTTGGCGCACGTCGGGGCCTGTGGTTGGGCGCTGGACTGGGCAGCGCGCCCTAGTCGCGGCCTGTTGGCGCACGCTCGGGCGGGAGGTTGGGCGCTGGACAGGGCAGCGCGCCCTAGTTGTGGCCCCTCGGCGCACGCCGGGGCGGGAGGCGGGCTGCCGGACAGGGCAGCGCGCCTTGGTTGTGGCCAGTTTGCGCACGCTGGGGCGGGAGGTGCATCGCCGGACGGGGCAGCGCGCCGTGGTCACGGCCTGTTGGCGCACGCTGGGGCGGGAGGTTGGGTGCTCGATAGGGCAGCGCGCCTTGGTCGTGGCTTGTTGGCACACGCCGGGGCGGGAGGTGGGCCGTTGGACAAGGCACCTTTCCAGCGCCCATCCTCCCGCCCCGGCGTGCGCCAACAGGCCACGACGTGGGCGCGCTGCCGTGTCTAGCGCCCAACCTCCCGCCCCGGCGTGCGCCAACAGGCCACGACCAGGGCGCGCTGCCCTGCCTAGCGCCCATCCTCCCGCCCCGGCATGCGCCAACAAGCCACGACCAAGGCGCGCTGCCTTGTCCAGCACCCAACCTCCTGCACCGGGAAGCGCCAACAGGCCACGACCAGGGCGCGCTGCCCAGTCCAGCGCCCATCCTCCCGCCCCAGCCTGCGCCAATAGGCCACGATCGGGGCGCGCTGCCCTGTCCGGCAGCCCAACCTCCCGCCCCAGCGTGCGCCAACAGGCCGTGACCAGGGCGCGCTGCCCTGTCCGGCGGCCCACCTCCCGCCCCGGCGTGCGCCGACAGGCCACGACTAGGGCGCGGTGCCCTGTGCAGCGCCGGACCTCCCGCCCCAGCGTGCGCCAACAGGCCACAACCAGGGCACGCTGCCCTGCCAGCACCCAACCACCCGCCCCAACGTGCGCCAACAGGCCACGACTAGGGCACGCTGCCCTATCCAGCGCCCAACCATCCTCCCCGGCGTGCGCCAACAGGCCACAACCGGGGCGCGCTGCCCTTTCCAGCGCCCAACCTCCCGCCCCAGCGCGCGCCAACGGGCCACGACCAAGGCGCGTTGCCTTGTCCGGCGGCCCATCTCTCGCCCCGGCGTGCGCCAACAGGCCACGACCAAGGCGCATTGCCTTGTCCGACGGCCCACCTCCTGCCCCGGCGTGTGCCAACAAGCCACGACCAAGGCGCACTCCCCTGTCCAGCACACAACCTCCCGCCCGAGTCGTGACCTGTTGGCGCACGCCGGGGCGGGAGGTTGGGTGCTGGACAGGGCAGCGCGCCCTGGTCGTGGCCTGTCATCGCACGCCGAGGCGGGAGGTGGACCGCCGGACCAGGCAACGCGCCTTGGTCGTGGCCTGTTGGCGCACGCCGGGGCGGGAGGATGGGCCCCGGTCTGGGCAGCGCGCCCTGGTGGTGGCCCGTTGGCGCACGCTGGGGCGGGAGGTTGGGTGCTGGAAAGGGCAACGCGCCCTGGTTGTGGCCTGTTGGCGCACGCCGGGGCGGAAGGATGGGCGGTGGATAGGGCAGCGCGCCCTGGTCGTGCCCTGTTGGCGCACGCCGGGGCGGGAGCTGGGCCGCCGGACAGGGCAGCGTGCCCTCGTTGTGGCCTGTTGGCGCACGGTGGGGCGGGAGGTTGGGCGCTGGACAGGGCAGCGCGCCGTAGTCGTGGACTGTCGGCGCACGCTGGGACGGGAGGTGGGCTGCCGGACAGGGCAGCGCGCCTTGGTCGTGGCCTGTTTGCACATGCCGGGGCGGGAGGTGGGCCGCCGGACAGGGCAGCGCGCCTTGGTCGTGGCCAGTTTGCGCACGCTGGGGCGGGAGGTGCATCGCCGGACGGGGCAGTGCGCCCTGGTCACGGCCTGTTGGCGCACGCTGGGGCGGGAGGTTGGGTGTTGTACACGGCAGCGCGCCCTGGTGGTGGCCTCTTGGCGCACGCCGGGGCGGGTGGCTGGGCGCTGGACAGGGCAGCGCGCCCTGGACGTGGCCTGTTGGCGCACATCGGGGCGGATGGTTGGGCTCTGGACAGGGTAGCGCGCCTTGTTCGTGGCCTGTTGGCGCACGCCGGGTTGGGAGGTTGGGCGCTGGACAAGGCAGCGCGCCCTGGTTGTGGCCTGTTGGCGCACGCCAGCGCAGGAGGCGGCCTCACGGACTGGTCAGCGCGCCCTGGTCGTGGCCTTTTGGCGCTTCCCGGGGCTGGAGGTTGGGTGCTGGAGAGGGCAACGCGCCTTGGTCGTGGCTTGGTGGCACACGCCGGGGCGGGAGGTGGGCCGTCGGACAAGGCAACGCGCCTTGGTCCTCGCCTGTTGGCGCATGCCGGGGCGGGAGGTGGGCCGCCGGGCAAGGCAGCGCGCCTTGGTCGTGGCCTGTTGCCGCACGCCGGGGCAGGAGGCTGGGCCCTGGTCTGGGCAGCGCGCCCTGGTGGTGGCCCGTTGGCGCACGCCGGGGCGGGAGGTTGGGCGCTGGAAAGGGCAGCGCGCCGTGGTCTTGGCCTGTTGGCGCTCGCCGGGGCAAGAGGATGGGAGCTGGTCTGGGCAGCGCGCCCCGGTCGTGGCCTGTTGGCGCACGCTAGGGCGGGAGGTTGGGTGCGACAAGGCAGCGCGCCCAGGTCGTGGCCTTTTGGCGCACGCCGGGGCGGGAGGCGGGCCGCCGGACAAGGCAACGCGCGTTGGTCGTGGCGTGTTGGCACACGCCGGGGCGGGAGGATGGGCCCTGGTCTGGGCAGCGCATCCTAGTGGTGGCCCGTTGGCGCACGTTGGGGCGGGAGGTTGGGCGCTGGAAAGGGCAGCGCGCCCTGGTTGTGGCCTGTTGGCGCACGCCGGGCCGGAAGGATGGGCGCTGGATAGGGCAGCTGCCCTGGTCGTGCCGTGTTGGCGCACGCCGGGGCGTGAGCGGGGCCGCCGGACAGGGCAGCGCGCCCTGGTCACGGCCTGTTGGCGCACGCCGGGGCGGGTGGTTCGGCGCCGGAAAGGGTAGTGCGCCCTGGTTGTGGCCTGTTCGCGCACGCCGGGGCGCATGGTTGGGCGGTGGATATGGCAGCATGCCCTGGTCGTGGCCTATTGGCACACGTCGGGGCATGTGTTTGGGCGTTGGCAGGGCAGCGTGCCCTGGTTGTGGCCTGTTGGCGCACGGTGGGGCGGGAGGTTGGGCGCTTGACACCGCAGCGCGCCCTAGTCGTGGCCTGTCGGCGCACGCTGGGACGGGAGGTGGGCTGCCGGACATGGCAGTGCGCCCTGGTCGTGGCTTGTTTGCACAGCCGGGGCGGGAGGTGGGCCGCCGGACAGGGCAGCGCGCCCTGGTCACGGCTTGTTGGCGCACGCCGGGGGGGGAGGTTGGGCGTTGGACAGGGCAGCGCGCCCTGGTCGTGGCATCTTGGCGCACGCCGGGGCGGTTGGCTGGGCGCTGGACAGGGCAGCGCGCCCTGGTCGTGGCGTGTTGGCGCACGCCGGGGCGGGAGGATGGGCGCTCGACAGGGCAGCGCGCCTTGTTCGTGGCCTGTTGGCGCACGCCCGGTCGGGAGGTTGGGCGATGGACAAGGCAGCGTGCCCTGGTTCTGGCCTGTTGGCGCACGCCAGCGCAAGAGGCGGCCTTCCGGACTGGGCAGCGCGCCCTGGTAGTGGCCTTTTGGCGCTTCCCGGGGCGGGAGGTTGGGTGCTGGACACGGCACGTGCCTTGGTCGTGGCTTGTTGGCACACGCCGGGGCGGGAGGTGGGCCGTCGGACAAGGCGACGCGCCTTGGTTGTGGCTTGGTGGCGCATGCCGGGGCGGGAGGTGGGCCGCCGGGCAGGGCAGCGCGCCCTGGTCGTGGCCTGTTGACGCTCGCCGGGGCAGGAGGATGGGAGCTGGTCTGGGCAGCGCGCCCCGGTCGTGGCTTGTTGGCGCGCGCCGGGGCGGATGGTTGGGCGCTGAACAGGGTAGCGCGCCCTGGTTGTGGCCTTTTGGCGCACGCCGGGGCGGGTGGTTTCGGCGCCGGAAAGGGCAGTGCGCCCTGGTTGTGGCCTGTTGGCGCACGCCGGGGCGGATGGTTGGGCGGTGGATATGGCAGCATGCCCTGGTCGTGGCCTATTGGCACACGTCGGGGCATGTGTTTGGGCGCTGGCAGGGCAGCGTGCCCTGGTTGTGGCCTGTTGGCGCACGCCGGGGCTGGAGGTTGGGCGCTGGACAGGGCAGCGTACCCTAGTCATGGCCTGTCGGCGCACGTTGGGACGGGAGCATGGGCGTTGGACAGGGCAGCGCGCCCTGGTCGTGGCCTTTTGGCGCACGCCGGGGCGGGAGGTGGGCCGCCGGACAGGGCAGCGCGCCCTCGTCGTGGCCTGTTGGCGCACGCTGGGGCGCGAGGTTGGGCGCCGGAAAGGGCAGCGCGCCCTGGTCGTGGCCTGTTGGTGCACGCCGGGTCGGGTGGTTGGGCGCTAAACAGGGTAGCGCGCCTTGGTTATGGCCTGTTCACGCACACTGGGGCGGGAGGTTGGGCGCTGGACAGGGCAGCGCGCCTAGGTTGTGGCCTGCTAGCGCACGTCGGGGCGGGTGGTTGGGCGCTGGACAGGGCAGCGCGCCCTGGTCGTGGCCCGTTGGCGCACGCTGGGGCGGGAGGTTGGGCGCCGCACAGGGCAGCGCGCCCTGGTCGTGGCCTGTTGGCGCACGCCGGGGCCGCAGGATGGGCGCTGGATAGGACAGTGCGCCCTGGTCGTGGCCTGTGGGGGCGCGTCGGGGCGGGTGGTTGGGCGCTGGACAGGGCGGCGCGCCCCGGTCATGGCCTGTTGTCGCATGCCAGGGCGGGAGGTGGGCCGCCGGACAAGGCATCACGCCCTGGTCGTGGCCTATTGGCGCACCGTGGGGCGGGAGGTTGGGCGCTGGACTGCGCAACGCGCCCTCGTCGTGGCCCCTTGGCGCACACTGCGGCGGGAGTTTGGGCGTTGGACAGGGCAGCGCGCCCTGGTCGTGGCTTGTTGGTGCACGTTGGGGCGGGAGGATGGGCGCTCGAAAGGGCAGCGCGCCCTTGTCGTGACCTGTTGGCGCACGCCGGGGCGGGAGGTGGGCGCTGGACAGGGCAGCGCGCCTTGGTCGTGGCGTGTTGTCGCACGCTGGGGCGGGAGGTTCGGCGCAGGATAGGCCAGCGCGCCTTGGTCGTGGCCTCTTGGCGCACGCCGGGGCGGGTGACTGGGCGCTGGACTGGGCAGCACCCCCTGGTCGTGGCCTGTTGGTGCACGCCGCGGCGCGTGGTTGGGCGCTGGACAGGGCAACGCGCCCTCGTCGTGGCCTGTTGGCGCACGTCGGGGCGGCTGGTTGGGCCATGGACAGGGCAGCGCTCTTTGGTCGTGGCCTCTTGGCGCACGCTGGGGCGGGACGCTGGGCGTTTGACATGGCAACGCGCCCTAGTCGTGGCCTGTTGGCGCACGCCGGGGCGGGAGGTGGGGCGCTGGATAGGGCAGCGTGCCCTGGTCGTGGCCTGTTGGCGCCCGCTGGGGCGGGAGGTGGGGCGCTGGGCAGGGGATTGCGCCCTCGTCGTGGCCTGTTGGCTCCGAGCTGGGTCCTCTGGTTCTGGGGACCGTACTAACGCCCCGCTCCTGCGAGCCATTGGGTGGGGAAGTCCGCTGCACCGGCCGGCTGGGTGTTTGCCGTCCGCTGGAGGTCGTGGTCCGCAGCACCGCGGCCCGCCAATACGGGGGGGGGGGGGGGCCTCGGGCCCCGCACCGTTGGCGGCCGTTGCTGTGGACCCCCCCCGCGGCGCACCCTGCATCGGGCACCCCCCTCTTCAGCGCCCTGGGCTGGGTTTACCGGTCTGCCGACCGTACTAACGCCCCGCCCTCTTGTGGGCTGACCTACGGGGGGTGTCCTCTGCCCCTTCCCACAGGGGGTTGTGGTTCTTAGCAGCGCGACTCGTGTGGTGGGGGGGGCCCTGGGCCCCGCCCCCGTGGTGGCCATTGCTGTTGACCCCCCTGCGGCGCACGCTGCATCGGGCACCCCCCTGTGTAGTGCTCTGGGTTGGGTTTTCACGGTCTGCCGACCGTACTAACGCCCCGCCCCCTTATGGGCTGACCTACGGGGGGTGTCCTTTGCCCCCTCCTGCACCCGAGCAGCAGCAGGCGTGGTAGGCAGGCACTACCAGAGGTCATAACTCCGGGGTAGCAGTAGCAGGGACTCAACGTGAGTCCTCTTAACCAGAACAACCCTAAATCCCGCCGGGGCTTAACTACCGAACGTTACGGAATTTAGGGCCCCCTTGTGCCTTTTAAGCCCGCGGAGTGTACTGAGGCGTGGCTGCGAGCACTTAAAGTGTGGCCTGTCATACCCATCGCTGGGCTCGCCTCAGCACGGCCGGTCGGGTCCGGCTCTGCGGGTGGCGCACTTAACTGGCCTTGGGGGAGGCCACTTACCCGTTAGCATTAGTTACGGCAGTAAGCACTATTTATTACGTTAGTTACTCAGCGCCATGTTTACCCCGCTGACATGCCCCATCCGGTGGTGCGCTCACCATTGGGGCTGCCGTTGGGGGGTCCGGGGCTGTTACCCGTTCCCGGGCCCTTCCTGGTTGTTGGCCGGGGGTTTACATTATACAAATACCGAGGTTCATTGCTTATACACTTACATTCCTTGATACATACACATCGCATAGGGCTGGCATCAGACCGCACCCACTGGTTGACCAGCAGGTGGCGTTGCAAAGCTTCGACAATGATCCTGCTGCAGGTGCACCTACAGCAACCTTGTTACAACTTTTGCTTCCTCTAGCAACAGAACATCGCCCAAATTCCATGACAAGACATTGTTGTGCACGAGTGCCTATCAGCTTGAGTTCCTGAGGGCTTTACCATTCTGCCATCAGTAGCACCATGGACGGTGTGTATAAATGGCAGGGACATAATCTGTGCAAGCTGATGACGTGCACATAATAGGCATTCCTTGTTCATGACATGGCGTTTGTTGTATGTCCGTGGGTAGTTTGTGGGAGCTCTCGTGTGTGTGGTACGCGTGTGGCTCTCTCACACCACGTGCCCCAAGGCCGCCAGCGCGAGGCCCACACCCTGTGAAGCCCTCCGGGCGGGTGTGTACCTCCGGGCCCTGCCTTTGGGTGTGCGCGCTCAGTGCCTCTAGTGTTCGGCAGCGTGCTTCGCTCTATTATGTGTGTTTATGGGCAGTGGAGGGCGGCGTGACCTCGAACCGCTGACCAGCGGGGCCACGCCGCCTCCTATCGGGAGGTTGCACCCGCTCTGGGGCTCGCTTCAACCGCGGGGTCTCCCCGCGGTTCCGTCACATCTTGTTCGCCGCGGCCGGGCTGTGCAGGGCGGTGCGGCCTCGAACCGCTGACCAGCGGGGCCGCGCCGCCCGTTCTGGGGGGGGGTTCGCGGGGCCTGGCGGGGGGGGGGGGGGGGGGGGGGGGGCAGCGCAGCGCGAGATAGGTGCCATTGCCTCGGCGCAGTGAGCACCGTAGCGGTGGGCTCTGGCCCTTTCCCCGGCCGCGGCTGCCCGGGGGCGCTGGCGCCGGCGAGGGGGGGGGGGGGGGGTTAATTGTGCCCGGGGCGGGTCACCGTACCCGCTTGTCACGTGCCGCCCCGGGCTCGCAGTGGCTGCCAACGCTCCGAGGCGGGCGCCACAGAACCGCGCCTGCCGGCACAGGGCGCCCGCTGCTGCGCTGCGGCGGGTGAGCCGTGTGGCGTGCCAGCCACGCCGTCGCCTCCTCGGATGTGCGGCCTTCGGTACAAGGCACACCCCTCAATGACCGTTGATGGCCGCCAGCCTGTGGAGGAGGCAAGTGTGAGGTGGGGGTGACTGCGTGGGCCCTGGGTATACAAAGCCGCCACCGGAGGTGGGCCGGCTTAACGTTCTTTAGGCCTGCAGGGAGAGAGCGCAGCGGTGGGGGGGAGGGACGTGGGGGCTGGGCGGGGTGGGGGGGGTGGGGGGGGGGGCTGCTTTCGGTGGCCCTGCCACGAGGGGGGGGGGGGGCAAAAGGCCCGCCCCCTGTTTCCTCGCCCCTGCGGGGGGAGCCAGCCCACGGCCTGCACCCTCGCTTTGTGGTGGCTAAAATTTGGGCCGACAGGGTTTGACAAGGGGGGTGAGGTGGGGTGTGACAAGGGGGGTGAGAAGGAAGGGGACACGGGGGGTGGGGGTGAGAAGGGGGGTGCCGGGAGCAAGGATGAGCCCCGGCAATCCCCCACCACGCAGGAGGGGTGACCAGCGTGTCGCAACTCGCGAATGGGGGCCTGGGGGGGGCAAGGGGGCTAATCGGGCTAACCAGGCTAATCGGGCTAACCCACCACCAAGTGACCCGGCGCCGGCCCGCCAAGTGACCTCCCAAGTGACCTATGGGGTGCGGTGGGGGGTTAACCGGGCTAACCGGGGGGTGGGGGGGGGGAACCCGGCGCTCCGTGAGTCGGGTCAGGCATCGGGACCTTGTGATTGGCCACGGCTGGCCATGGTAGCCGAGGCAGCTTCTCTTTGAAGAATGGCGTAGCATTCATATATATCGTTGTAGCGGCGTTCTAGCGAACCGTTGTAGCGGCGTTCTAGCGATGCTCGCTAGAACGTCGCTAGAACGCCCTAGAACGAAAAATTGTTGTACTCCAAAATCAGGTGAAAACAGTGAAATTGTGAAAAAAAAGTATGGGCCCCCGAGTATGGATAGGGGGGTCCAGGTTAGACTCCTCATCCCCCCCCTTGCGTGGGGGGGGGGGTATCCCCCTCTTTTTTTCGTTCTACCCGCTCTAGCCGGTTCTACGCTAGAACAAGATTGGGTATTCTAGCGTGTACCAAGGGCAGTTGCTGCAGACCTACGTGTCCCCAGCCCTGATGCAGCAGGAGCCCCAAGGCCTACAAAGCAACGGAGGCGCAGCCTCCGCTGTGCCGACAATCCCAATGGGAAAAAGGCCCCCGCCTTGATGCGGCGTGGGCCCAGGCAGTCCCAATGCGCAAAACGACCCTGCCATGGTGCGACGGGGGCCCCCATGGCTGCAAAGCTACTCATAGCCCGCCTGATCGCGGCGGGGCCTCTTTCATAGGGGGATTGGCAAGGCCCCGGCTGCGTCTAAGCAGGAGCGTTTTTGGCAATGGGATTGCCCCCCCCCCCCCCCCCCGCTGCATTAGGGCTGAGGCTTGAGTACGTTTCGAGCCAATGGCCCCCCCGTCGCATCAAGGCCGGGACCTCTTTGGTAGTGGGATTGCCCGGGCCCCTGGCCACCAAGGCGTCGGTTTGGAACCATTGTGGCCCTCGTAGTATTTGGGCGGGGGCCTCTTTGCAGTGGGAGTGCTGGAACCTCCGACGCTTTGGAGCCATTGGTGCCCCTGCCGCATCAAGGTAGGGGGATCTTTTGCGGTGTGAGAGCCGGGGCCCCGGGCTAATGAGGGCAGGGAGCACTTTCGCAATGTGATTGCCGGGGCCCGTGCCGCATGAGAGCGGGGTCCTTATCCGCGCTGGGATTGACGGGTGCCGGGCTGCATCACGGCAGGGGCCTCAGTCGCTTTGCAGTCAGTGGGGCCCACACCGCTTTATGGCAGTGGCCCTTTTCGCGGTGGGATTGAAGGTGCGTGACACATCAAGGCGGGGGCCTCTTTCAAAGTGGGATTGGCAAGGTCTTGGCTGCGTGCGAGCGGGAGCGTTTCTCGCAGTGGGATTGCCGGCCCCCTCGCCGCATTAGGGCCGAGGTTTGCGTAGTTTTTGAGCCTTTGGCGCCTTGCCGCATCAAGGTGGGGGCCTCTTTGGTAGTGGGATTGCCCGGGCCCCCTCGCACCAAGGCGGGGGGTTGGAGCCATTGGGGCCCCCGTAGCATCACGCCGGGGGCCTCTGCTGCTTTGGAGTTATTGGGGCCCCCGCTGCATCAAGGCTTGGGCCTGCGTACTTTTGAAGGCATTGGGGCCCCCGCCGCATAAGGGCGGGCGCCTCCTTTGCAGCGGTATTGCCGGGGGGGGCGGGCTGTATTAGGGCAAGGGCCTCTGTCGCTATGGAGCCATTGGGGGCCCCGCCTCCTCAGGGGTGGGGCCTCTTTTGCAAAGGCATTTCCAGGGCCCCGCTGCATCACGGCCCGGCCCTCCGTCGCTTTGGAGGCATAGGGGACCCTGCCGCGTCCAGGCCGGGGTCCTTTTGTGCAGTGGGATTGCTGGGGCCGTGGCCACATCCCGGCAGGGGCCTCTGTCACTTTGAAGCCATGGCAGCCCCCCGCTGCATTGAGGCGGGGGCCTTTTTTGCATTGGCATTCACGGGGTCCATCTCCCACGAGGGCGGATGCCTGCGTGGCTTGGAAGGGGCTTGCGGGGGCCTCTTTCGCATTGGGCCCGATGGCCGGGGCCGCAGCTGCATCTATGCCGGGGCGTGTGTCGCTTTTTGGGGCCTGCCGCAATGAGGCCGGGCTTTGCGTAGCTTTGTAGCCATTTTGGTGCCCCCGCCGCATCAAGGCGGGGTCGTTTTGTGCATCGGGACTGCTGGGGCCCCCGCCGCATCAAGGCAAGGGCCTTTTTCGCATTCTGATTGCCGGCAGGGCGGGGGGTGCCTCCCTCGCTTTGTAGGCCTTGGGGCTCCTGCTGCATCAGGGCCGGGGCTTGTGTAGCTTCGCAGCGATTGGTGTGCCCGCCGCATCATCGTCAGGGTAGAAGGGTAGGACCCTCCGTCGCTTTGGATCCATTTGGCCCCGCACTGCATCAGGGCACGGGCCTTTTTCGCGGTGGGATCGCCAAGGCCACAGCCTCATCGTGGCAGGGTCCCCCGTCCCTTTGGTGTGACTGAGGCCCCATCTGATCAGGGCGGGGGCCCCTTTTTTGCATTGGGATTGCCGGGCCCCGCACCGCACCTTGGCCGGCCCCTTTTTCGCAGTGCGACGGCATGGGGCCCCGCCGCATCACGGCAGACGCCTCCGTCGCTTTGGACCCATGGGGGCCCCGCATGAAGGTACAGGCATCTTTTGCGGTGTGACAGCCGGGCCCCGCCGCATCAAGGCGGCGGCCTCCTCCGCAGTGGGATTGCTATGGCCCCTACCGCATCATGGTGAGGGGCCTCCGTCACTTTGGAGCCATGGGGGCCCCAGCCACATGATGGCAGGGGCCTTTTTTGCATTGGAATCGCCGAGGGCCCCGCATGAGGGCTAGCGCCTCTGTTGCTTTTGAGCTATTGGGGCACCCGCCGTATCAAGGCGGGGGCCTTTTACGCAATGGGTTTGCTAGGGGCCTTGCCGCATTATAGCGGGGGACTCCCTCACTTTGGAGCCACTGGGGTAGCAGCCGCATCAGGGCGGGGGCCTCTTTCGCATTTGGGATTGACAGGGCTCCCGCCGCATTACGGTGGTTGCCTTCATCGCTTTCGAGCCATCAGGGTCCCCCGCCGCATCAGGGCGGGGGCCTCCGTCGCTTTGTAGCCATTGGGGCCCCCGCCGCATTAGGGCGGGGGCCTTTTACGGAGTGGGATTGCCGGCAGCCCCGCCACATCAAGGCCGGGGCCTCCGTCGCTTTGGAGGATTCAGGGCCCCCGCCACATGAAGGCAGTGGTGTGCGTAGTGTTGGAGCCATTGGGGCCCGTGCTTCATCGGGCCATGCGTCTCTTTCGCAGTCACATTGCTGGGGGGCCTACCGCATCAGGGCCGCGGCCTCCTTCACTTTGGAACCATGGGCGCTCTAGCGACATCAAGGCAGGGGCCTCTTTTGCACTAGGTTTGCCGCCCCCCCCCGGCCGCATGAGGGCAGGAGCCTCCGTCGCTTTGGAGGCATTGGGGCCCGCGCCGCATCCGGGCCAAGGTTTCTCTCGCAGTCGGATTGCTGGGGGGCCTGCCGCACTAGGGCCGGGGCCTCCGTCAATTTGCAGCCAGTGGTGCTCCAGCCACATCAAGGCAGGGGTCACTTTTGCACTCGGTTCGCCCGGGCCCCGGCAGCATGAGGGCAGAGGCCTCCGTTGCTTTGGAGCCATTGGCGCCCCAGCTGCATCAAGGCAAGGGTGTGTTTTGCGGTTTGACAACCGCGGCCCCGGCCGCATCAGGGCGGGGGCCTCCTTCGCCGTGGGATTGCCACGGCCCCCAGCCTCTTTGCCGGTGTGATAGCCTGGCCCCCCGCTGCATTGGGGTGGCGGCCTCCTCCGCAGTGGGATGGCTAGGGCCCCGGCCGCATCATGTAAGGGGCATGTTTCTCAGTGGGATAGCTAGAGCTTCCGCCGCATTACGGCGGGGGCCTCCGTTGCTTTGGAGCCATTAGGGCCAAAGCCGCATCGGGGCTAGGGCCTTTTTCGCGGTGGGATTGTCGCCCCCCCCCCCCCCGCCGCCGCATTAGGCTAGGGGCCTCCGGTTTTTGGAGTCATTGGGGCCTGCGCTGCATCAGGGCGGGGGCCTTTTGCACAGTGGGAGTGCGGGTGGCCCCACATCAGGGCAAGAGCCTTTGTTGCTTTAGGAGCCATTGAGGCCCCCGGCGTATCAGGGCGGGGGCATTTTACGTAGTAGGTTTGCCAGGGGCCCTGCCGCATCACCGTAGAGGCCTCCGTCACTTTGGAGCCATTGGGGTCCCCATCGCATTAGGGGGGCCTGTTTTGCAGCGGGATTGCCAAGCTCCCGCCGCATGACGGCAGAGGCCTCCTTCGCCGTGGGGTTGCTACGGTCCCCGGCCTCTTTGCCAGTGTGATAGCCGAGGCCCCCGCTGCATCGGGGCGGCGGCTTCCTCCGCACTGGGATTGCTAGGGCCCCTGCCGCATCAGGTCAGCGGCCTCTTTCGCCGTGGGATTGCCAGAGCTTCCGCCGCATTACGGCGGGGGCCTCCGTCGCTCTGGAGCCATTGGGGTCGCAGCCGCATTAGGGTGGGGGCCTTTTTTGCAATAGGATTGCGAGAGCTTCCTCCGCATTACGGTGGTTGCCTTCATCGCTTTGGAGCCATTTGGACCCCCGGCGCATTACTTAGGCGTCACAAGTTGCCCACCCTCTAGGACCCCGTATACGCGCGATTTGACAATATTCTACATTTCTACTTTGAGTATGTTATTTGACGTATGTGACCAAAGTTGTTGGCAGAGCTGTGTGACACCCGTTGAAATACGTGTTGATGTGTTAGTCTTGTGTACCCCCGTCTTCTAGTGTGTTGTATTTTACGTTTTTCTGAAGCTGGCCGAAATTTCGGCCAGGTTTTGGGTAACATTGCAAACAACTATGACATCTTTCGCTCACATAGAGCATTGTTTGATCGTATTGATGTTGCCAACCAAGGTATTCAGAGAGTTTGGGTTCGTGCTCCTTTGTATATTGCCAGAAAGGATGTTCGTTCCCTCAACTGGAGACCCTTTTTCCTGTCTGAGCTCCGCTCCGGCACACACAAAGAGCTTTTGCAACTCGTGGTTGATTTGTCATGTGTGGAACACCGCACCAGACACTGTGTTCCGCTGCTTGTGGACATGAAAATACACTTTGCCCTACTTAAGCTGTGTTATGGTGCTGCTTATGTTCCCTGGAATGTACCACAATTACTGTTGGGTTTTCTTTTGGTGTACGGAGTATGGCATAGCTATAAGTATTGCGTTGAATTGATCTACAGGGCGTTCCTGCTGTTCATTAAGTTTTTGGAGCAGGGGAACAGCCTTCAGGTTGGGTCTATCCTCCCTCGCAAGGTCAAGGTCATCCATATGGAGAAGACGTTGCTTGGACTCATGCTAGCCACATCGTCCAATAGGGGCAGACTAGATGAGCGCGTCACTTCCCTGCTCAATAGCCAGCGGGACTTGACACCCATTCAGCGCAAGGGTTTGCGTATGTTATTAGCCCTTAAGGCTTTGCTGTACACATACTGTCCAGCTGCTTTCAGCATTGGGACTTTGGTTCGTGAGTGCAACTGGGAGGGACGGGGGGCAGGTTCCGGTATTGTAGCTAAGCAGGCACTTGAGATGTCCCTACTGCTCATGCTGAACATCCTAAAGCCCGAGGAACAGTTAACCACGGAGTATGTGAAAACCACCGCTGTTGCTCTTTTGTTTTGGAGTCAGTGGCATTCCGCCTCCCTAGGGTGTATCTACTCTGAGGAGCTAGGTGAGGCACTTCTGAGTCGGTTCTCAGCCCACTGTCGCAGCAACACTGCCTGTACTAGTGTCCAACAGTCGTCTGATTTATTTCTGACACTTCCCCCTGTCCAACCCGGAGAGAAAGTTTTGCGTGGTGTGCTGACTGAGAGATCCGTGGCAATGTTCTCTGCCAATCTTAAACAATTCATCTTGACAGCCCATACACAGAGCCTGCCCATTTGTGTTCCCGTTCCGGACTATAAAGTTGAGGTGAGAAGACTGGATGCAGTTGAGGATTTGACGTTCCCCGGTACCATGTCTAGGACACGAATCACCACAGACCGTTTAAAAGTGGTTTTGTTGCATGCAATGCAAAATCTGGTTGCGCGTACCAGGGTTCCTGAGGGTGTTGAGGATTTTTAAAGACAAATGCACCTGCCCGCACTGCTGCCGAGCAAGGGGTGTTGCGTACTGCACATGCTTCTATTCGCGCTGCCAACCGTGCACCGCCTGCTGCTGCTGCTGCTGCTCCTGGTGGAATTGCCTTGCCCCCAAAGCCACCCCCGAAGCCCCGAGCCGGAGGCCCCCCAGTACCCCCCCCGGACCCCCCCCGCCCAGTATCCCCCCCCGCCCTTGATGATTCCATTGCTGTCGACTCTTGTGATAGTGACCAGGATATTGATTGTGATGCAGACAGCGTTGCCTCCTTTGAAGCCCTAGATGAGGCGGAACACATCGGTGTGGATACCCAGGATTGGGACTGATTTTTGTTTGCAGCTGTGTTTGTCACTGTGGTATGGGTTCTGCCACACATTGCCAGTGATTTTGGTGTGTCTATTTGCTGTTTCATGTTTTTCTGGCCGAAATTTCGGCCAGACTTGTTGTTTTGTCATATGGCTACCCCCAGAACACAAATGACTTAAGGTTCTGGCCGAAATTTCGGCCAGCCTCTCAGAATGGTATTTGTACACAGTGGTTTGACATGCAGAGCAGTGCTGGCCGAAATTTCGGCCAGGTTATCCGAATTTCCTGTGAGGCAGTCCGTTTTGGTTCTTTTTTGGTTGATCTGTGCTTGTTATTTGCTATCTGGGAACTCTCCCCTTCATGAAATGTTGCCTTGTAGCCCTTTATTTTATGACTGAGCCTGGAGGGGTATCGCAGGACATGGCTGTTTCGCCAGATGGTGAGCCTGCAGCAGACAATGGGCAATCTCAAGTGCAATCCCAGTCTCAAGAGGACCAGGCGAGCACAGAGGGACTTCAAAAGAAGCCTAAGGCCGCACCAAAGAAAAATTCATCATCCTCCATCAAGTTATCCGACTGGGTTACGTCAACGACGAAAATAAAGGTTCGGTGGGATCAGATTATTATCGACCACGACCGAAAATTTGGGCAGGTCCGTAGGATTTCGGATGATCGCGTGCAACGCCGCTACGACGAGCTGAAGGCAGCCCCGCCTGTGGATTACATCCAGGATCTTCTTTTTTATAAAGTCACTCGTATGTGTGTTGTGGTATTCTTCTCGATAGTACCGTTTTCGCGTGTGAATTTTGGACCCTGCTGTTACGAATATTCCTGTTGCACAGCCACTCGCTGGGTTCTGTTGGGGGGTCAGCATGTTTACACTGCTGCCCAAAAACACAAGACCGAATTTGAGATGAAAAATATGGAGACTCCGGATTGGACCCTGGTATTTGGTGGTTATGAAGTCAAACAGGACTGCCCCTTGCGGACTAGGCGCCGGCTTGCAGGCTTACATCAAATCCAGACCACTGCTGGCTCAGCATCCACCACATCGGAGCGAATGTCCCTACTCCTGGATAGGCTTGAGGACGAGGATGCCAATGAGTACACCCTGTACCATCACATTACTGTTATGCTTGAAGAGTGTGGTGTTACTGCCGAGGAAGGCACTGTGGTGTGTTTCATTTATTAATTTGGTTTTGTCGATCGACCTGGCCGAAATTTCGGCCAGCTTCTGTGTTCCACATGTTCTCCTGTGCAGGGTGCTGTTGCCAAACGGTGGGGTGGCGTTGGGCGTTTGGTGAAATTTGTGGGTCTTCCTTCAGTAGACGCCATGGCAGCCATGGAAAAGCGTGGACTACATCCCGCACTGGGTACGTTCAAGGAAGTGGAAGGCATCACGCCTTACCGAAATCGCGACATCGTAGGTTACATGGATGGGACAAAAAGTACCCTACCTGGTCTCAAAAAAAATATAAAAGATGTTAAAAAGGCCCAGAGATGGTCCTGGCACATTCTTCATCCCGAGGCGGTTACCAATGGGCTTGTGAACAACACCAGAGGTATGTTTTGGTCAAACAGGGGTTTGTATTCGAATAAATCGACCGACCTAGCCGAAATTTCGGCCAGCTTGTGTGTCGTTCAATTAATGCACAATAGGAGCCCACCCTGTGCTACCACCTGTCTGCAGCTACACTTGGTACTATCGAGATGGCCAAAAGGTAGTGCGCTATTGCATCACACCTGAAGGTAGCCTATGGCAGTTGGACCGGGACTGAAGAAAATCCCTGGCCCCAGTGGTCAGCAGTAATTAAGGCCCCTCTTTGGAAGGAACCCAAATATGAGGGGTTGCGGGGATTGTTGCAGAAGCCTGTTGCTAAGCCTGTTTGTGAAAAATCTGATACTGGTCTGGTCAGTATCCAGTGTGCTAGGGAGTCCCTCGTTGAGTCAAGCACAGGCAAACTCATTGCAGAGTCAGGCCGTGTGGAACTGATGGCAATCCGTTGTGGAGTCCCTGTTCCCAGTATCATTAGTTCACTGCCCTTTGCTGCTTGTGTCATTGAGGTGCCCCGCCTCTATACAGCTGGTTTGCATAACCTGGTTGCGCAGCTGCTTTTGTCCGGTGTGCCTGTGTTCATTGCGGGTGAGTCTCCTGATGTGAAAGCCACTGTTGCTGCTTTGAAGGCCACTGTGGCTGAGGATATGTATCAGTGTGATGTTGCACTTTACAATTTGTCAAGCAAGACCCCGGTGTACACTTCTACGTCCCATCTGGTTTCCGTTTGTTCTGCCACTGCCTTTGATAACAGGCTGCCCCGTTACGTGGCTTTTACTAAAGGACCCATGTCGTCTGTGATGCCTGTTCAGATATTCTCATTTCTTTTGAGCCTGGTTCCGGTCCCAGAACGGGCAGGCACCTGGTTTTTGCTGGGGACTCTGTCTGTGTATTTTGCAAGCATGATGTCTACCAGGTTTTCCAAGGGATGGTATGTTGTGTGTGCCCTTTTGGGTGAGGAGACTGTTGTGCCTGATGAGTTTGTTCAGCTCATTAGAGCAGGTATCACCAACGCCGACACGTGCCCCCCCAAGTCATGGGAGGATGTGTACCACGACTTGGGGGCAGGTTTTCCTGTGGATTGTTCTGGGGTTAGGTATGTAGATGAGGATCTTGAGGAGCAAGATGGGGAGGCAGAGTCGCAACCAGAGACACAGACTCCAAAGAAGAAACCCAAAACTGCCCCTGCCCCCTCACCCAGTGGCACGCAGTGCGCTCAGGCCACCCCAGCTTCCTCCTCAGGCACTGTTGCCCCTACTGGCAAAGGTATGAATACTTTTGTGAATCATTTTTCACCATCCCAGGGTGGAAACACACAATCACAGAACTCTGCCACTGCCAAGCCTGGTGCTGCAGCCCCTGCCAAGCAGCCTGCTAACACAGGTGCTAAGAAGCCCCGTGCATCTGGTCTGCGCAAGCGCTAATGCCAGTCCTGCTGCTTATATTGCCTGTCAGCATGAAGTCTGGCCGAAATTTCGGCCAGCATGCAGTCCTCAGCCTCTTCAGCCTTTTATTATTGTGTTTCCCCATAGGCACTGCAAAAGTCTGCTTTGATTCGTCAGGTGGCAAGTATTTGGTTGTAATTGAGTATATTATGTTGCACACCCTGTTCAAATGTCACTGCTCCTGTGTTCCTTGCTCATGTCTATTGTCTTAGGTACCCATTTCAGTGATCATATTCGGAGTTTCGATGGACCTGGCCGAAATTTCGGCCAGCTTAGGCCTGTCTGTCAAATAGGACCATGTGTTTGGACTTTTTCGAAGAGTTGGCCGAAATTTCGGCCAGGTTGGTTAAAATAGGAAATACAAGTACATGCTTTGGGATAGTTTTTTGTGTGCTTCAATGAAAGGTATGTTTGGGGTTCCCTCATCAGTGGTGTATAGGGGGGTTTTGTGATCAAGCTGGAACAAAGGGGAGAGAAAAATAGGCAGCCCCCCCCCCCCCCCCCACACACACTGGAATGCAGTGGTCTAAATGTAAAACAACACTATATTTTGGTGATTGAATGTCTTTAATTTGAAAATCTGTGTGTTTCCAGAAATGCAAATAATGGCATATATTTGAAATACACACCTTGTTTTTGCATGTTGCCACCAGGGGGGTTTGGGTACCCAAAAAATAACACCCCTTTTCACATACTTTCCCCCTCATTACAACATGGACTTCCGTGGGCCATAGCGCCAGGTTGGGGGTGGGCAACTTGTGACGCCTAAGCATTAGGGAGGGAGCCTTTACGGAGTGGGATTGCTGGGACCCCTGTTGCATCACGGCGGGCGCGGTCCACACGGCTAACTGAACCATCTAAGCCGCCCCGGCGATACCGGCCTGACCTCCACGGCACACAACACATCCATAATCCAGCTATTGTGACGTCCCGAAGCCACACTGCGCCCGCCACATGCACACCCACTAGTGTCCACGAAGGCACGGCTTTGGAGCCATTGGGGCCCCCACATTTTAAGGGCGGGGGCTTTTTACGTAGTGGGATCGCCGGGGGGCTTGCCGCATCAAGGCCGCGGCCTCTGTTGCTTTGGAGCCATCGGCGCTCAGCCACATCAAGGCACAGGCCTCTTTTGCGCTGGGTCTGCCAGGGCCTCCGCCGCATGAGAGCAGAGGCCTCCGTCGCGGTGGAGCCATTGGTGCCCCCGCCGCATCAAGGTAGGGGTCTATTTTGCGGTGTGACAGCCAGCGCCCCCGCCGCATTAGGGCAGCGGCCTCCTTCGCCGTGGGATTGCCACGGCCCCCGGCCTCTTTGCCAGTCTGATAGCCGGGGCCCTCGCCGCATCGGGGCAGGAGCCTCCTCCGCAGTGGGATTGCTGGGGCCCCCGCCGCATAGGGTCAGGGGCCTCTTTGGCAGTGCGATTGCCGGAGCTTCCGCTGCATTACGAAGGGGGCCTCCGTCGCTTTGGAGCCATTGGGGCTGCAGCCGCATCGGGGCGGGGGCCTTTTTCGCAGTGAGATTGTTGCCGCCCGCGGCATCAGGCCGGGGGCCTTGGTGTTTGGAGGCATTGGGGCCCCTGCCGCATTAGGGCACGGGCATTTTACGCAGTGGGAGTGCTGGGGGCCCCGCTTTTGAGCCATTGGGGCACCCGCTATATCATGGCGGGGGCATTTTACGCCTTGGGATTGCCCGGGGCCCCGCCGCATCACAACGGGGGCCTCCCTCACTTTGGAGCCATTGGGGGCAGAAGCTGCATCGTGGCGGGGGCCTCTTTTGCATTGCGATAGACGGGGCTTCCGCCGCAATACGGCGTTTGCCTTCCTCGCTTTGCAGCCATTAAGGCCCCGGCCGCATTAGGGCAGGTGCCATTTTACGGAATGGGATTGCTGGGAGCCCCGCCGCATCAGGGCAGGGGCCTCCGTCACTTTGCAGCCATTGGGCCTTTCACGCAGTGGGAGTGCCGGGCGCCCTACATCAGGGCAAGAGCCCCTTTCGCTTTTGAAGCCATTGGGGCCCCCGCCGTATCAGGGCGGGGGCCTTTTACGCAGTGGAATGTCAGGGGCCCCGCCGCATCAAAGCCGGGGCCTCCCTCACTTTGGAGCCATTTGGGGCCCAGCCGCATTAGGGCGGGGGCCTGTGTCGCATTGGGATAGACGGGGCTTCCGCCGCATTGTGGTGGTTGGTTGCCTTCATCACTTTGGAGCCATTAAGGCCCTGCCACATTATGGCAAGGGCCATTTTACGGCCATTTTACGTGGGATTGCCGTGAGCCCCGCCGCATCAAGGCGGGGGCCTCCGTCATCTTGGAGCCATTGGGGCCTCCGCTGCATCAGGGCGGGGGCCTCCGTCACTTTCGAGGCATTGGGGCCCCCGCCGCATCAGGGCACGGGCCTTTTACGCAGTGCTAGTGCCGGGGGCTCCGCATCAAGGCAAGAGCCTCTGTCGCTTTTGAGCCATTGGGGCAGCCGCCGTATGAGGGCGGGGGCATTTTACGCAGTGGGATTGCCAGGGGCCCCGCCGCATGAGGGTGGAGGCCTCCCTTGCTTTGGAGCCATTGGGGCAGCAGCCGCATCATGGCGGGGGCCTCTTTCGCATTTGGGATTGACGGGGCTTCCGCCGCATTACGGTGTTTGCCTTCATCGCTTTCGAGCCATTAGGGCTCCCGCTGTTAGCCTCTTACGGAGTGGGATTGCCGGGAGCCCCGTCGCATTAGGGTGGGGGCCTCCGTCGCTTTGTAGCCATTGGGGCTCCCGCCTCATAAGGGCGGGGGCCTTTTACGTAGTGGGATCGCCGGGGGGCATGCCGCGTCAAGGCCGGGGCCTCCGTCACTTTGGAGCCATTGGCGCTCCAGCCACATCAAGGCAGGGGCCTCTTTTGCACTGGGTTTGCCGTGGCCCCCGCTGCACAGGGCAGCTGCACGAGGGCAGAGGCCTCCGTCGCTTTGGAGCCATTGGGGTCCCCACCGCATCAGGGCTGGGGCATGTTTTGCAGCGGGATTGCTGGGCACCCCGCCGCATCACGGCAGAGGCCTCCGTCGCTTTATCAAGGTAGGGGTCTGTTTTGCGGTGTGACAGCCGGCCCCCCCGCCGCATCAGGGCAGGGGCCTCCTTCACCGTGGGATTGCCAAGGCCCCCGGCCACTTCGCCAGTTTGATGGCCGGGGCCCCTGCCGCATCGGGGCGGCGGCCTCCTCCGCAGTGGGATTGTTAGGGCCTCCGTTGCTTTGGAGCCATTGGCGCTCCGACCGCATCAAGGTAGGGGTCGTTTTTGCGGTGTGACAGCCGGGGCCCCCGCTGCATTAGGGCGGGGGCCTCCTTCGCCGTGGGATTGCCAGGGCCCCCAGCCTCTTTGCCAGTGTGATAGCCGGGGCCCCCACCGCATGAGGGCAGAGGCCTCCGTTGCTTTGGAGCCATTGGGGTCCCCACCGCATCAGGGCTGGGGCATGTTTTGCAGTAGGTTTGCCGGGGCCCCCGCCGCATTGGTCCTGGGGCCTCCTTCGCAGTGGGAGTGCTAGGGCCCCCGCCGCATCAAGGCAGGGCCCTGTTTGGAAGTGGGATTACCGCGGCTTCGCCTCATCACAAATGGGGCCTCTCCCGCAATGGGATAGCAGGGGCCCCCGCTGTATCACAGCAAGGGCCTCGTTCGCAATGGGACGCTGTGGCCCCCGCCACATGAGGGCTGGGGTCTTGTTTGTAGTGGGATTGCTGGGGCCCCGCCCATCACGGCGGGGGCCTCTTTCGCAGTGGGATTGCTGGGGCCCCGGTTGCATCAAGGCACGGGCCTCTTTCGCAGTGGGTTTGCCGCTGCCGCCGCCACATCATGGCAGGGCCGTCTTTTGCAGTGGGATTGCTAGGGCCTCCGCTGCATTAGGGAGGGGGCCTCCGTCGCTTTGCAGCCATTGGGGCCCCTGCCACATCACGACTCGGGCGTGTTTCACAGTTGGATAGCCGCGGCCCCCGCCGCATCAGGTCAGGGGCCTATTTTGCAGTCGGATTGCTGGAGCTCCCGCTGTATTACGTTGGGGGCCTCGTTGCTTTGCAATCATTGGGGCCCCCGCCACATCATGGCTCGGGCGTGTTTCACAGTTGGATAGCCGTGGCCCCTGCCGCATCAGGTCAGGGCCCTCCCGCCGGAGCTCCCGCCGTATTGTGGTGGGGGCCTCCGTCGCTTTGGAGCCATTGGGGCCTCCGCCGCATTAGGGCGGGGGCCTCCATCACTTTGTAGCCATTGGGGCCCCCGCCGCACTAGGGCGGGGGCCTTTTACGCAGCGGGATTGCCGGGGGCCCCGCCGCATCAGGGCGGGGCCCTCCTTTTCAATGCGATATCCGGGGCCCCCGCCGCATCGGGGCCGGGGCCTCTGTCACGTTGGAGCCATTGGCACTCCAGCATCAAGGCAGGTGCCTCTTTCGCAGTGGGTTTGCCGGGGCCCCGCCTCCGTCGCTTTGGAGCCATTGGGGTCCCTGCCGCATCAGGGCTGGGGCCTGTTTTGCAACGGGATTGCTGGGCACCCCGCCGCATTACGGAGGGGGCCTCTTTTGCAGTGGGATTGCCGGGGCGGGCCCCCACCCCATCACGGCGGGGGCATCTTTCGCAGTGGGATTGCCACGGCCTCCGCCGCATTAGGGCGGGGGCGTCCGTCGCTTTGAAGTCATTGGGGCTCCGCCACATCATGGCGGGGGCATCTTTCGCACTGGGATTGCCGGGCCCCCCGCATCATCAGGGCGGAGGCTTGCGTTCCATTTGAGGCATTGGGTCCCCCGCCGTATTAGGGTAGGGCTCTCTTTCGCAGTGGGATAGCCGGGGCCCCCACCGCATAAGGGCCGGGGCCTCTTTGGCAATGGGATTGCTGGGTTCCCCGTCGCTTTGGAGCCATTGGGGCCTCCGCTGCATCACGGCGGGGGCCTCTGTCGTTTTGGAGCTACCGGGACCCCTGCCGCATCAAGGGAGGGGACTTGTACGAGCAGTGTCATGACACATTCCAGCTGAGGTACGTTCCCGGTGAAAGGGTCGCATGGGTGTGTGTATGTTTTGGTCCGCGCATGGACATCGTTGGCATCAATGCTGTGCGGTGGGGAGGGGATTATTCTACGGGCCAAAGCCTCTGAGATGTGCTGGCCAAACGCCGTCTAGCCGGTAGTACCTGGCGGCTTAAGGGCCCACACCCGTGAGACTTCCCCAAGGAGGGCTGGGAGATCGGGCCGGAAGTGGAGCCGGCGCTCTGCCTCGCCCCCCTATCCGACCCTTGGGGGATACCAACAGTGCGTGGGGCGGTAGTGCGTGCGCGTTGCGTGGGCCAAGGGATGATGGGGAAGAGATGAAGAGGACAACCGCCGCCATGATGCTTAGCTGGACGGGCCCGGACAGGGCGTCCCCCTCGATCGCAGCCAGTTCGGTGGGGGCCGGTGGACACCATGGGGTTGTGTGGCGGGTGCGCCCTACCGGGGGACGGCATCTCCTCCTCCTCCTCCTCGCGGCTCCAATCTATTTTGTGGGCACCGGCTTGGTTCTCTTATGGCTTGGTTCTCTTATGCTTTGAATGCCTTCGATCTCTCTTGTGTGAAGCGGCTTGGATCTCCATTGTGTCAAGCAACTTGGATCTCCATTGTAGGTAGAGGCTTGGATCTCCATCGTGTGCAGTGGCTTGGATCTCCATTGTGTGATTAGGCTTGGATCTCCACTGTGTGGACCGGCTTGGATCTCTATATCTGTGAACCTGCTTGGCTCTCCATTTTGGGAAGCAGCTTGGATCACCCTTGTGTGCACTGGCTTGGTTTGTGAAGCGGCTTGGATCTGCACTGTGTGCCGCGGCTTGGCACTCCATTGTGTGAAGCGGCTTGGATCTCTGTTGCTTGAAACGGCTTGCATATCCATTGTGTGAAGCTGCTTGGACCTCTATTGTTTGAAGCAATTTTGATCTCTATTGTATCAAGCGGCTTGGATCTCCATTTTGTCAAGCGGTTTGGATCTTGGTAGTATGCAATGGCTTGGATCTCCATCAGGTGCAGCTCTCATCTCCATTGAGTTGGCTTGCATCTCCATTGTGTGAAGCGGCCTAGATCTCCGTTGTGTGCATCAGCTTGGATCTCCGACATGTGCAGCTTTGATCTCCATTGTGTGAAGCGGCCTTTGAAAAGCAACAGGAACATTTGTAGATGGTGGGACCTGTAAGATTGTGCAACGATGCAAATACTGAGACCAAACATGCAGGAGCCGGACGTTTTGGATAATGATTCAGGCAGGTGCCCATGATTCCCAAGGAGTTGATTCTGCCTGCATCTGAATGGGATTCAATCAGCGGCCATTCTTTGGTTGGCCTTGTTGCATTTATCCTGTATGTGCGTGTGTGCGCACATTTGTATTTTCACCGCTTTAAATGCCAGAACCTGTCACACGGAGCAATGGAAACATTTATGTCACAAGGGCTATTAATGTGTTTCTTCAGTCTCCTGATTCAATGTTCATTATCAGGGCACCATTTTGGAGCCGGTGGCCTGCTGTCATGTGCATGGGCAGGTGTATGTGTTGGTGTGAAGGGGGGCTTGTGTGCAAGTTTGTTGGAGGTTTCAGACAACTAGGTTGTCTGCTTTGTAGGCTGGAGAGCGGCTCATGAGCCAGATCGCAGTGCTCAAGCGTGATGAGGAGCTGCTGTTCTTGACCCGGGACCTCATTGATGAGGAGATCAAACAGCGTGAGATTGCAAAAGAAAGGGTATGATTCAGGCCCCAGTGTGGGTTTTGGGATGTGAATACGGTTCCACTGAATACCTCATCCCCAGCCTTTCCAGAGACCACCTTCAAAGTACGGTGTCAGATACAAGCGTGTCCAATGACCAGCTCCACGTTGTATGGTGCTTGGCCACCCTTTCACCCCCTCGCTCCCATCGGCTTGAGGGCAGTGCGTTTGGAAAAGAGGATGAATCCCTGCCCCACTGTTCTCCTCCCCTTCTCGTTGGATACGATTCACAGGTACACCAGTGACCCTGCCAGCCCCACTTCAGCCCCACGGCTTGGGAGGAGGGTCACAACCCTCCAATGTAGATGTATCAGGGATACCCGTTTAGGTGTCTGCAACCCTGGAAGAGTTGAAAGAGGACGCCAGGGAGTGCATGCTCCGCATGTATCCTAGGCACAGGGATGGGCTCTTGAATGTTGGCTCTTTCAAAGGGTCATTGGCTGCCTCATTTTTCCTTGGCTTCCACAGTCCAAGATGTGGTATGAGCCCTCCAAATCCTGGACCCCTTTCTGGCATATGAAAATTCCTGCCTCCCCTCGTGTGATTCTCGTGGCTCTTGTTATTTTTTGTTGGTGCTTTCTGTCCATTACACAGGTCACTTCGTGTTAATTCTGCTTCCATTTTGTGTGGACTCAAATTTCTGTATGGTGGTATTCTAGTTGTTGCCTACCTTTGCTGAATTGCTTCCGATGCCATGGAATTTGATACCACACCCACGCTTCTTCCTAGGATAGTTGTCAATTTCACCTGCTCAACCTGGGGGGGGGGGGGGGGATGCACACAATAGAAAGAAGGGCCTGCCAAGAAAGTGAGACCAACCAACAGGGAGGGGAAAAGGATACCTGGAAGGGGGAAGTAGGGGGAACAAGCAAACCTCGGAAGGGAAGAGGACGCAACGTTGGGACTAGGGCTTTGAAAAGGGAGTGCTAGCAACTATACACAATCGGAAGTTATTGGGGCAAGAGGATGCCAGGTTTGGGTGGGAGAGAAGATACCATTCAAGGGTATGCAAAGGAAAAAGGAGTTGGAGGAGAAGAGTGGGCAGTTGAAAGGCATATTACCTCGCCGAGGGAACGTGACAGTAAGATTCGACTGTGGCAAACAAGTGCTTGTGTTCACCACCTGAACATAGTTGAAGATTCCACAGGGAAGTAGTAGGAGCACCCCACTCCAGCTAGGCACCCCACTCCGGCTAGGCATTCCACTTCGGGTAGGCACCCCACTCTAGCGAGGCAGGGAGGATTCTGGGAAGGATGAAGGAAATGGGGACACAGGACCAAACAAGCAAAGAGTGGATCTTGCGTTGGAAGCCTGCATCGGCCTCCCCCCGCCCCGCCCCCTTGTAATCTCCCGCCCTTTTGCAATCCCCCCCCCCCCCCCTGGGCGGGGAGACCGTCACTTCACTGTTTTGCTGAGCAATATCTATTGCGGTGGTTTGTGTTCCCATCTGTCACACACACACACACACACACGTTCTGGCATCGCTTTCCTATTACTTCGAATCAGTCACCTGTGTGTATTCTAGGATGTTCTCTCTCCAAAGGCGGTGTTCAGGGGGCCGTGTCCCTTTTTCAGACCCCAGATGTTTTCCTAGTGACCGTGTATGGTACCACTCACGCACATTTGGTGCACGTGTGTTGGCCACTGTTGTCAACCCCCCCACCCCCCCATTCGGCGGCCGAATGTGGCCGATTTTGCCGAATTGGTCTGCCGAATTGTTGGGTTTCTGAATCTCGCCGATTTGTTTTGCCGAATCCCTAGGTTTCTGGGACTTTGCCGCCTCATTTTGCCGACATGATGGGGTTTCTGGGTTCTGGGTCACCTGAGTTGGAGGCGTCACTTACTTTGGGACATTGCATAATACCTTTTCTTTGTACATTGGTTGTTCAGATTGGCACCATGAAGTGTTTTTACTGCCCACAAAAAGACGTGTCTTTGGTCCCCTGGGATTTGTTGTCCTCCGCTGATCAAGCTTTTCTTCGGGACAAGTATCCTGATACCGGTGAGGGGGCAGTTTGCGAATTTTGTGTTCGCTCCAGTGCGTTCTTCAGCCTCCATTCTTCGGGCAGCTCATCATCAGGCCCCCAGTCAGTGGATTCTGGGCTACTGGTGCCTGCAGTGGATTCTGTAGCTGTGTCTGGGGAATGCGAGGTTGCCGAGTCTTCCACTTCTGCAAAGGAGTCAGGTGCCCAGAAACTGCCTGCAAGAAAGGGCCCGGATTTCAAAAATGTCGTTATACCAATTAACACGTCTTGGATATTCAGAAAGTGCACAGTTTTCCCGTGCACATGAAGAAAAAAGCGCCGCAAACTGAAGCGGTGGGATCAAGTTCCCCCCCCCCCCCCCGCCCAACACTTCCAAAAACTTGTCTTTGTCTAGGTCCAGGTCAGAAAATTGGTCAAGAAATTGACCCCAGCGGGGTTTGAACCAGAGTAACCCACTTTTTAGCGTTTTACATCCCGACAGTGTAACCATTCAACCAATCATTTTCGCTCTGCAAATGCCATTTTTCGTCTTATACAACTAGCAGGATGCAATTTTTTTTTCAGCTAATAAGGGTTTCCACATGTCTCTGACAACACAGCAACCAAAGTGACAGTGTGTTTGGGGGACCAGGGCCATAATCCTGGTGACGGGAAGCATTTCGCCGAAAAATAGGCCCGCCGAATTTATCTGCCGAATTGTTGGGATTTCTTCGCCGAATTCGGGGGTTGGTCGTGTTGTTGGGCCCGGAAATGCCCTTGCACGCCCCCCCCCCCCCTAAGGGGGGAGACCGCCGTGCGCTACAAGGGGAGATTTCAAGGGGAGGGTAGGTTGAAAGTGCACAAGAAGAAAGTGGTACCGCTCAAAATAGTGGAGTTGGTGGAGGTAATGTCCCCGGACTCTAAAAGATGGGACTTTTTGGACTAGCTCAAGAAGGCAAGAAAAGTAGCACATTAGAAGCAAGGGGGGTGGGTGGGCCGGGTTCTTGTATGCGCCCCACCCCCCCCCCCCCCCCCGGGGTTTGGAAAAACAGTGGTGTCCGGTCGGCTACCAACAAGTGTCCGTAGAGAAAGCTGTCCGACGCCAAAGGCGCCAATTTTTTTTTTTCATACTATGTGTTTATACTCAAAATACTCAAAATTTTGTAGGGAATACATATTTGTGCCAAAACAACAAAAAAAATTTTGACCTAAAGGAGGGCTAAGGAAGGGCTGCAGGCCCCACTAGGATTGAATATTTCGGACCGAGCTGGTGGGGGAAGGATCATCGTCTAAGAGACTTCAACGACAAATGAGCTACGGGCACCACAACTGGACTAGGATCATGTTTGGAAAACCATTGGTTTGGCCCGCTTTTGAGCCATTTGTGGTCCCAAATTGGCCCATTTTCAAGGCCCTTTCGCCCTCGAGAGGGGCCGAAATTGCTCAACATGGGCTCAAAATGGGCTCATTCCACTTGTTTGTGCACCCCCAAATAGTCCAAAAGTATCTTTGGAAAAACAGATTTTTGATCCATTTTTGACTGATTTGCGGTCCGAAAACAGCCCACTTTCAATACATTTTGTGACTTTGGAGGGGCCAAAATAGCTTGCAATGGGCTCCAAAAGGGCTCATTTCACTTGTTTTTGCATCCAAAATGGTCTGGTATCATTTTTTGAAAAACACAATTTTGGCCCATTTTTGACCTATTTTTGGTCGCAAAACAACCCAGTTTCAAGGCATTTTGTGACTTTGGAGGGGCCAAAATGACTTACAATGGGCTCAAAATGGGCTCATTTCACTTGTTTGGGCTACCCAAATAGGGTGAAAAACATGTAAATACGGCCTAAAACATGTTTTACATACCTTGGATGGTCATTATAGGTGGTCACAATATCACAAAATCAAGTTTCAAAAACTTCCATTTTTGAGCCGCCTGCGGTGCATAACTGCAGAAGCAAGTTGTGTTCCAATCCCTTCGCCCTCCCCCCCCCCCTCCCCCCTGGACCTAATACCCAAATAGGGTGAAAAACACGTACATACGGCCTAAAACATGCTTTACATAGTTTGGATGGTCATTTTAGTTGGTTGCAATATCACTAAAACAAGTTTCCGAAACTTCGATTTTTGAGCTGCCCAGGGTGAGAAAAAGGTAAAAGCAGGTTGTGTACCAATCCCTTGCCCCCCCCCCCCCCCTGCGCCCCCCGTGCGGCTAATACCCAAATAGGGTGAAAAACATGTAAATAGGGCCTAAAACATGCTTTCCAAACCTTGGATGATCATTTTAGGTGACCACAATATCAAAAAAACAAGCTTCCGAAACTTCGATTTTTGAGCTGTCAAGGGTGAAAAACTGCAAAAGCAGGTTGTGTACCAGTCCCTTGGTCCCCCCCCCCCCCCCCCCGGACCTAATACCCAAATAGGGTGAAAAACGTGCAAATACGGCCTAAAACATGCTTTCCATACCTTGGATGGTCATTTTAGGTGGTCAAAATATCAAAAAATAAGTTTCGAAAAGCTCAATTTTGGAGCTGCCCAGGGTGAAAAACTGCAAAAGCAGGTTGTGTACCAATCCCTTGGGAGCCCCCCCCCCCCCCTGGACCTAATACCCAAATAGGGTGAAAAACACGTACATACGTCCTAAAACATGCCTTACATACCTTGGATGGTCATTTTAGGTGGTTACAATATCACAAAATCAAGTTTTGAAAACTTGCATTTTCCAGCTGCGCAGGGTGAAAACCTGAAAAAGCAGGTTGTGTACCAATCCCTTGCCCCCCCCCCCCCCCCCACCCCTGCCGCCCCCCGTGCGGCTAATACCCAAATAGGGTGAAAAACATGTAAATAGGGCCTAAGACATGCTTTACATACCTTGGGTGATCATTTTGGGTGATCACAATATGAAAAAAACAAGTTTCCGAAACTTCGATTTTTGAGCTGCCCACGGTGAAAAGCTGCATAAGCAGGCTGTGTACCAATCCCTTGGGAGCCCCCCCCCCCCCTTGGACCTAATACCCAAATAGGGTCAAAAACATGTAACTACGGCCTAAAACATGCTTTCCATACCCTGGATGGTCATTTTAGGTGGTCACAATATCTAAAAAATAAGTTTCGAAAAGTTCAATTTTGGAGGTGCCCAGGGTGAAAAACTCCAGAAGCAGGTTGTGTACCAATCCCTTGGGAGCCCCCCCCCCCCCCCCCCCGGACCTAATACCCAAATAGGGTGAAAAAGAGGTACATACGGCCTAAAACATGCCTTACATAGTTTGGATGGTCATATCGTGGGGTCACAATATCATAGAAATAAGTTTCCGAAACTTGGATTTTTGAGCTGCCCCGGGTGAAAAACCGCATTAGCAGGTTGTGTACTCGCCCATTCACTAGGCCATTGTTGGTGGAAACAGCCATTTTGCGTCGTTGGCACGGGGATTTGATCAGCCCTCGGCAGGGCTAGAGGCTGCAAAAGACGTCCTTCCGTATCCTAGTGGGCATATACTGACACGACATCCCCACTCACACCCCTCAGAGTGGGTACCATGGGGTCACCGAGGTCGCCAAAACTGCCAACATACCAAAAATGGCTGAAAAGTGCATAAACCGCATAAGCGCTCGTCCCACTTCGCCCTTTACAAACCCCATGGAGTCGGGACCCGGAAACACTTTTTCGGGTCAAAATCGAAAAAAACCAAAAGACTCGTGATTTTCGACCCAAAAAAAGGGGGGGTTATTTCTTCAACATTTTTGATCCCCCCCCCCCCCTACCCCCACCCCCCCACCTCCCTCAAAACCTCAAACCGGTGGGTTTCAAGTGGGGGGGGTCTGGGGGGGGGTCCGGACCAAAAACTCATTGGGGGATGTGTTTATTGGGCAAAATAATGATTTCACACTTCACTCCCTTGGGGTAGGGTACGCTAATAGGCCCAAAATTTGGGGTGTGTGGCGTTTCCCCCTATATAGGCCTGCTTGCCTGCCTGGCTTTGATCTAACCACCTCTGCGACGTGATTGTATTGCCTTTGGCAAGTCCACCTTGCAGAGAATCTACCCCAAGCAACACACACGCAAAATAAGAAAAACCTACACAAATACGGGCTAAAATATGCTTTATATATCTTCGATGGTCATTTTAGGTGATCACCGCATTAAAAAAAATAAGTTTCGTGAACTTCGATTTTTGAGCTGCCCAGCCTGAAATAATGCTCAAGCAGGTTGTGTACCAATCCCTTGGGAGACCCCCCCCCCCCGGACCTAATACCCAATTAGAGGGGAAAACACATAAAGACGGCCTAAAACATGGTTTACATAGCTTGGATGGTCATTTTCAGTGATGACAATATCGAAAAAAAACTTTCGAAAAATTCCGTTGTTGAGCTGGCCAGCGTGAAAAGCTGCAAAAGCAAGTTGTGTACCAATCCCTTGCAAGACCCCCCGCCCCCCGTCCCGTGCGCTCAATACCCAAATAGGGTGAAAAACACGTAAATACGGCTTAAAACATGCTTCCCATACCTTGGATGGTCATTTTAAGAGAAAGCCCACTTGCCCACTCTGGACATGGCCTTCTTCAAAAGAGTCCAACTTGCAAACACCCCTCATCCACGCTTCTTGACCCCAGCTAATGCTTTGTTCAGCAGCAAGGGAAAGCCCACTTGCCCACTCTGAACATGCCCTTCTCCGAAACAGTCCAACTTGTAAAAGCCCCATATCTATACTTCTTGACCACACTTCAATTCTTTGTTCAATAACAAGGGAAAGCCCACTTGCCCACTCTGAACATGCCCTTCTTGGGAAGAGTCCAACTCTTAACAACCCCATATCCATATTTCTTGACCCCACTTCAATGCTTTGTTCAGCAGCAAGGGAAAGCCCACTTGCCCACTCTGAGCATGCCCTTCTTTGAAAGAGTCCAACTTGTAAAAACCCCATATCCATACTTCTTGACCCCACTTCCATGCTTTGTTCAGCAGCAAGGGAAAGCCCACTTGCCCACTTTGAACATGCCCTTCTTGGAACAAGTCCAACTTGTAAAAACCCCATATCCATACTTCTTGACCCCACTTCAATGCTTTGTTCAGCAGCAAGGGAAAGCCCACTTGCCCACTCTGAACATGCCCTTCTTCGAAACAATCCAACTTGTAAAAGCCCCAAATCCAATTTTCTTGACCACACTTGACGACACAATGCTTTGTTCAGTAGGAAGGGAAAGCCCACTTGCCCACTTTGAACATCCCCCTCTTGGAAGGGTTCAACTTGTAAAAACCCCATGTTTATACTTCTTGACCCCACTTCCATGCTTTGTTCAGCAGCAAGGGAAAGCCCACTTGCCCACTTTGAACGTGCCCTTCTTGGAACGAGTCCGACTTGTAAAAACCCCATATCCATACTTCTTGACCCCACTTCAATGCTTTGTTCAGCAGCAAGGGAAAGCCCACTTGCCCACTCTGAACATCCCCTTCTTTGAACGAGTCCAACTTTTGAAAACGCCATATCCATACTTCTTGACCCCACTTCCATGCTTTGTTCAGCGGCAAGGGAAAGCCCACTTGGCCACTTTGAACATGCCCTTCTTGCAAAGAGACCAACTTGCAAAAACCTCATATCCATACTTCTGGACCCCACTTCAATGCTTTGTTTAGCAGCAAGGGAAAGCCCACTTGCCCATGTGAACATGCCCTTCTTGCAAAGAGTCCAAGTTGTAAAAGCCCCAAAGCCATACCTCTTGGGCCCACTTCAATGCTTTGTTCAGCAGCAAGGGAGAGCCCACTTGCCCACTCTGAACATGCCCTTCTTGGAATGAGTCCAACTTGTAAAACCCCATATCCATGCTTCTTGCCCCCACATTAATGCATTGTTCAGCAGCAAGGGAAAGCCCACTTGCCCACTCTGAACATGCCCTTCTTCGAAACAGTCCAACTTGTAAAAGCCCCAAATCCAATTTTCTTGACCACACTTGACGACACAATGCTTTGTTCAGTAGCAAGGGGCACCCCACTTGCCCACTTTGAACATGCCCCTCTTTGAAAGAGTCCAACTTGTAAAAACCCCATATCCATACTTCTTGACCCCATTTCCATGTTTTGTTCAGCAGCAAGGGAAAGCCCACTTGCCCACTCTGAACATGCCCTTCTTGGAACGAGTCCAACTTGTAAAAGCCCCATGTTCATACTTCTTGACCCCACTTCCATGCTTTGTTCAGCAACAAGGGAAAGCCCACTTGCCCACTTTGAACATGCCCTTCTTTGAAAGATTCCAACTTGTAAATACCCCATATCTATATTTCTTGACCCCACTTCAATGCTTTGTTCAGCAGCAAGGGAAAGCCCGCCTGCCCACTCTGAACTTGCCCTTCTTGGAACAAGTCCAACTTGTAAAAACCCCATATGCATACTTCTTGACCCCACTTCCATGCTTTGTTCAGCAACAAGGGAAAGCCCACTTGCCCACTCTGAAAATGCCCTTCTTCGAAACAGTCCAACTTGTAAAAGCCCCAAGTCCAATTTTCTTGACCACACTTGACCACACAATGCTTTGTTCAGCAGCAAGGCAAAGCCCACTTGCCCACTCTGAACATGCCCTTCTTGGAAAGAGTCCAACTTGTAAAAATCCCATATCCATACTTCTTGACCCCATTTCCATGCTTTGTTCAGCAGCAAGGGAAAGCCCACTTGCCCACTCTGAACATGCCCTTCTTGGAAAGAGTCCAACTTGTAAATACCCCATATCTATATTTCTTGACCCCACTTCAATGCTTTGTTCAGCAGCAAGGGAAAGCCCACTTGCCCACTTTGAACATGCCCTTCTTGGAAAGAGTCCAACTTGTAAAAATCCCATATCCACACTTCTTGACCCCACTTCAATGCTTTTTTCAGTAGCAAGTGAAAGGCCACTTGCCCACTCTGAACATGCCCTTTTTGGAAAGAGTCCAACTTGTAAAAACCCCATATCTATACTTCTTGACCCCACTTCGATGTTTTGTTCAGCAACAAGGGAAAGCCCACTTGCCCACTCTGAACATGCCCTTCTTGGAACGAGTCCAACTTGTAAAAACCCTATATCCATACTTCTTGACCCCATATTACTACGTAGTTTGGCAGCAAGGGAAAGGCCACTTGCCCACTGTGAACATGCCCTTCTTGGAAAGAGTCCAACTGGTAAAAAACCCATATCCATACTTCTTGACCCCACTTCAATGCTTTGTTCAGCAGCAAGGGAAAGCCCACTTGCGCACTCTAAACATGCCCTTCTTGGAAAGAGTCCAACTTTTAAAAACCCCATATCCATACGTCTTGACCCCACATGAATGCATCGTTTAGCAGCAAGGGAAAGCCCCCTTGCCCACTCTGAACATGCGCTTCTTGGAAAGACTCCAACTTGTAAAAACCCCATATCCTCACTTCTTGACCCCACTTCCATGCTTTGTTTAGCAGCACGAAAAAGCCCACTTGCCCACTCTGAACATGCCCTTCTTGGAAAGAGTCCAACTTGTAAAAACCCCATATCCATACTTCTTGACCCCACTTCAATGATTTGCTCAGCAGCAAGGGAAAGCCCACTTGCCCACTTTGAACATGCCCTTCTTGGAAAGAGTCCCACTCTTAACAACCCCATATCCATATTTCTTGACCCCGATTCCATGCTTTGTTCAGCAGCAAGGGAAAGCCCACTTGCCCACTGTGAACATGCCCTTCTTGGAAACAGTCCAATTAGTAAAAGCCCCAAATCCAATTCTCTTGACCACACTTGACCACACAATGCTTTGTTCAGTAGCAAGGGAAAGCCCACTTGCCCACTTTGAACAACCCCTTCTTCGAACAAGTCCAATTTCTAAAAAACCCCATATCCATACTTCTTGACCCCACTTCAATGCTTTGTTCAGGACCAAGGGAAAGCCCACTTGCCCACTTTGAACATGCCCTTCTTGGAAGAGTCCAAATTGTAAAAACGCCATATCTATACGTCTTGCCCACTCTAAACATCTGCGCACCCTAAACATGCCCTTTCTGGAAAGAGTCTAATTTGTAAAAACCCCATATCCATATTTCTCGACTTGACTTCCATTCTTTGTTCAGGAGCAAGGGAAAGCCCACTTGCCCACCCTAAACATGCCCTTCTTGGAAAGAGTCCAATCTTTAAAAACCCCATATGCATACTTCTTGACCCCACTTCCATGCTTTGTTCGGCAGCAAGGGAAAGCCCACTTGCCCACTCTGAACATGCCCTTCTTGGAAAGAGTCCAACTTGTAAAAACCCCATATCTATACTTCTTGACCCCACTTCCATGCTTTGTTCAGCAACAAGGGAAAGCCCACTTGCCCTATTTGAACATGTCCTTCTTGGATAGAATCCAACTCTTAACAACCCCATATCCATACTTCTTGACCCCATATAACTGCATCGTTCGACTGCTAGGGAAAGGCCACTTGCCCACTTTGAACATGCCCTTCTTCGAACAAGTCCAATTTGTAAAAAACCCCATATCCATACTTCTTGACCCCACTTCAATGCTTTGTTCAGCAGCAAGGGAAAGCCCACTTGCGCACTCTAAACATGCCCTTCTTGGAAAGAGTCTAACTTGTAAAAACCCCATATCCATATTTCTCGACCCCACTTCCATGCTTTGTTCAGGAGCAAGGAAAAACCCAGTTGCCCACTCTAAACATGCCCTTCTTGGAAAGAGTCCAACTTGTAAAAACCCCATGTTCATATTTCTTGACCCCACTTTCATGCTTTGTTCAGCAGCAAGGGAAAGCCCACTTGCCCACTTTGAACATGCCCTTTTTGGAAACAGTCCAATTAGTAAAAGCCCCATATCCATACTTCTTGACCCCACTTCCGTGCTTTGTTCAGCAACAAGGGAAAGCCCACTTGCCCACTCTGAACATGCCGTTCTTGGAAGTGTCCAAGTTGTAAAAACGCCATATCCATACGTCTTGACCCCACTTCAATGCTTTGTTCAACAGCAAGGGAAAGCCCACCTGCGCACTCTGAACCTGCCCTTCTTGCACAGAGTCTAACTTGTAAAAACCCCATATCCATATTTCTTGACCCCACTTCCATGCTTTGTTCAGCAGTAGGGGAAAGCCCACTTGCCCACTTTGAACATGCCCTTCTTGGAAAGAGTCGAACTTGTAAAAACGCCATATCCATACTTCTTGACCCCACTTCCATGCATCGTTCGATTGCAAGGGAAAGGCCACTTGCCCACTTTGAACATGCCCTTCTTCGAACAACCTAATTTGTAAAAAACCCCATATGCATGCTTCTTGACCCCACTTCCATGCATCGTTCATGAGCAAGGGAAAGCCCACTTGCCCACTCTAAACATGCCCTTCTTGGAAAGAGTCTAACTTGTAAAAACCCCATAACCATATTTCTCGACCCCACTTCCATGCTTTGTTGAGAAGCAAGGGAAAGCCCACTTGCCTACTCTAAACATGCCCTTCTTGGAACGAGTCCAACTTGTAGAAACCTCATATGCATACTTCTTGACCCCACTTCCATGATTTGTTCGGCAGCAGGGGAAAGCCCACTTGCCCACCCCGAACATGCCCTTCTTGGAAAGAGTCGAACTTGTAAAAACCCCATATCTATACTTCTTGACCCCACTTCAATGCTTTGTTCAGCAGCAAGGGAAAGCCCCCTTGCCCACTCTGAACATGCCCTTCTTGGAAAGAGTCTAATTTGTAAAAACCCCATATGCATACTTCTTGACCCCACTTCCATGCTTTGTTCAGCAGCAGGGGAAAGCCCACTTGCCCACCCCGAACATGCCCTTCTTGGAAAGAGTCGAACTTGTAAAAACCCCATATCCATATTTCTTGACCCCACTTCCATGCTTTGTTCAGCAGTAGGGGAAAGCCCACTTGCCCACTTTGAACATGCCTTTCTTGGAGAGAGTCCAACTCTTAACAACCCCATATCCATACTTCTTGACCCCACATTGCTGCATCGTTCGACTGCTAGGGAAAGGCCACTTGCCCACTTTGAACATGCCCTTCTTCGAACAACCTAATTTGTAAAAAACCCCATATCCATACTTCTTGACCCCACTTCAATGCTTTGTTCAGCAGCAAGGGAAAGCCCACTTGCGCACTCTAAACATGCCCTTCTTGCAAAGAGTCTAACTTGTAAAAACCCCATATCCATATTTCTCAACCCCACTTCCATGCTTTGTTCAGGAGCAAGGGAAAGCCCACTTGCCCACCCCAAACATGCCCTTCTCGGAAAGAGTCCAACTTGTAAAAACCCCATATCCATACTTCTTGACCCCACTTCAATGATTTGTTTAGCAGCAAGGGAAAGCCCACTTGCCCACTTTGAACATGCCCTTCTTGGAAAGAGTCTAACTTGTAAAAACCCCATATCAATACTTCTTGACCCCACTTCAATGCTTTGTTCAGCAGCAAGGGAAAGCCCACTTGCCCACTGTGAACATCCCCTTCTTTGAAAGAGTCCAACTCGTATGATCCCCATATCCACACTTCTTGACCCCACTTCAATGCTTTGTTTAGCAGCAAGGGAAAGCCCACTTGCCCACTCTGAACATGCCCTTCTTGGAAAGACTCTAACTTTTAAAAACCCCATACCCATACACCTGACCCCACTTCAATGCTTTGTTCAGCAGCAAGGGAAAGCGCATGTGCCAACTCTAAACATGCCCTTCTTGGAACGAGCCCAACTTGTAAAAGCCCCATATCCATACTTCTTGACCCCCCTTCCATGCATCGTTCAGCAGCAAGGGAAAGCCCACTTGCCCACTTTGAACATGCCCTTCTTTGAAAGAGTCCAATATGTAAAAGCCCCATATCCATGCTTCTTGACCCCACGTCCATGCTTTGTTCAGCAGCAAGGGAAAGCTCACTTCCCCACTCTAAACATGCCCTTCTTCGAAGAGTCCAGCTTGTAAAAACCCCATATCCATACTTCTTGACCCCACTTCAATGCTTTGTTTAGCAGCAAGGGAAAGCTCACTTGCCCACTTTGAACATGCCCTTCTTGGAAAGAGTCCAATATGTAAAAGCCCCATATCCATTAATCTTGACCCCACTTCAATGCTTTATTCAGCATTAAGGGAAAGCCCACTTGCCCACTTTGAACATGCCCTTCTTGGAAGGAGTCCAACTTTTAAAAACCCCATATCCACACTTCTTGACCCCACATTAATACATCGTTCAGGCGCAAGGGAAAGCCCACTTGCCCACTCTAAAAATGCCTTTCTTGGAAGAGTCCAACTTGTAAAAACCCATATCCATACTTCTTGACCCCACTTCACTGCTTTGTTCAGCATCAAGGGAAAGCCCACTTGCCCACCCTGGACATGCGCTCCGTCAAGATCCTGCATGCGTTGGCCTCTGCCTTGTGCTTGTGTGCTGAACCTTATAGGGCCTTACCGTGGGAGAGGGCGCGGCAGTTTCTTTCGCTTTCCCGTTCTCCTGTACGTGAACTTTTTCAACCCCTGGGACCATGGTGCTGGTGCGTGGACGCGGCGTGGGACTTGTTTTCGTATAGGGTGGGGGGATTTTCGCCGCAGGTGGGTGCCCAAACTTGGGTGGTGCCCGTGGCTCGTCATACGCAACAAACAGCGGAACTGGCACGGTTATGCTGGGGTGTGCGGATGGCCTTGCGTTTGCGATGGGATTGTGTGTTATTGGTGACGGACAGTGAGGTGGCGTCAGCTTAGCTTGTTCAACTGAAGGCGTCCACGTGGTTGAAAATTCAGCATGCAATGTTGCGTGCGGTGTCACGCCGGTTATGTGCTTCAAGACTGCAGGTTTATGTCGTATGGTGTCCGTCCCATTTGCAACCCGGTGACCCGCTGAGTAGGGTTCAGTCCGATTTTCACGGCCGCTTTCCTGGGGCGGAGTTGGCGTCCCAGTGTTGGTGGGGAGACCTGCTGCGCTCGTTGGACCAATGCAGGTTCGTGGGGGCCGTGGTCCTGTGGTTTTATGGCGGGTGGGCTCTACCCCTGTGTTGTGTGTTGTAGCGTTTTTTGTAAGGGTATGCCTCGGCGTAACCGACGCCACCGGCGCCCGCGCCGCCACCGGGGAGGCGTGCGACATCGCCGCTCAGCTACGGCGGTGGAGAGGCGGCACCTGCGGGCACAGCGGCAGGCGCAGTACGTGCTGGCCCGCCGCCTGGCGCGTCGGTGTGTTCGCAAGGTGTCGCTGGGGACCCAGGCACGCCTCATCTTCGACCGGCCCTGCGCACTCGTGGAGGCGCCGGAATTGCTGCGCGACGCCGTGGCGGACTTGACGTCCCGGCTTGGTAGAACAGCGCACCAGATGTTCACTGCCGCGGGGAATCCCGAGGTCAAGGACGCGGCGGGACGGCACTTGTGCCGCCACAAATGGCGCATAAGGCTGGGAGGGCGCGAATTGGCCCTGTCCTATGCGCATAAGCAGGTGGGCGGTAACTGGCCTTGTTTGTTGATCCAGGGGAACATGTTGTTGGTGCGCCGGGTGGCGTATATGTTTAAGGCCTTAGATTGAGGGGAGTCCACCGGTGGCGCGGAGTGCCGTGGCTGTCTGCTGCGTGGCGACTTGCGCCATGTGGGTGAGCTATGGGGCTGTACAGTACGGTGGTTGAGGCGCGGCGAGGTGTGCCTGCGCCGGTTTTCAGTGGGGACCACGTTTGGTTATGCGAAGTTCGGGGGGATCCACTGTTGTTCTTGTTCAGGGTATCACCCGCCCCACGACAGCCTGAGCCCTGACAGTGGTGTTGTTTTCACATGTATCCCCTCGCGCGGATCTTGTCCACCCAGCCCCTCCCACCAAGAAGCATTTGTGCGTGCGGTGTCGTGGTGCTGGCGCTTCTACTGAACAAAGGTAAACCACGAGATGTCTGTCTGCCAGAATTGCTCTTTGCTTGTTGCCTGTGGTAAACTCACGGTGCTTGTCACCGTTGGTTTACCTCTACCTCTTCCCCTTTCAGGCAGTGTGTTTTTACTTTCTGCCCGCCCACCCACCCACTTGTGGTGGAGGGCGGGCTGGTCGTGTCCCAACCTTGGTGGTGCCCCTGCGCCAGAGTTGGAGGGCTGCCACCCAGCAGCCGTGTGCCGAAGAGCTGAGTGCTTATGGTGGCCATTGGCTTGCCTTACTCGTGGCAGCAGCAGTGAGCTTCGCATCCGTGTCCAGCATCGAGGGGAGGAGTCCAAGCCAGACAGAGGGTTTGGTAGGTCGCGCGCCGGACACGGCGTGTGTTGTGTATCACATGAGTTACTGCCACGAGATGTCTGTCTCCCACGGGATGTCTGTCTGCCACAATTGCTCTTTGCTTGTTGCCTGTGGTAAACATGCACTCCGTCGAAAGAGTCCAATATGTAAAAACTCCATATGCATACACCTGACCCCACTTCAATGCTTTGTTCAGCAGCAAGGGTAAGCCAACTTGCCCACTCGAAACATGCCCTCCTTGGAAACAGTCCAACTTGTAAAAGCCCCATATCCATATTTCTTGACCCTACTTCCATGCATCGTCAGCAGCAGGGGAAAGCCCACTTGCCCACTTTGAACATGCCCTTCTTGGAAAGAGTCCAACTTGTAAAAACCCTATATCCATACTCCTTGACCCCACTTCAATGGTTTGTTCAGCAGCAAGGGAAAGCCCACTTGCCCACTTTGAACATGCCCTTCTTGGAAAGAGTCCAATACATAACAACCCCATATCCACACTTCTTGACCCCACATTGATGCATCGTTCATGAGCAAGGGAAAGCCCACTTGCCCAATCTGAACATGCCCCTCTTGGAACGAGTCCAACTTGTAAAAACCCCATAACCATATTTCTCGACCCCACTTCCATGCTTTGTTCAGAAGCAAGGGAAAGCCCACTTGCCTACTCTAAACATGCCCTTCTTGGAAAGAGTCCAACTTTTAAAGACCCCATATGCATACTTCTTGACCCCACTTCCATGCTTTGTTCGGCAGCAGGGGAAAGCCCACTTGCCCACCCCGAACATTCCCTTCTTGGAAAGAGTCGAACTTGTAAAAACCCCATATCTATACTTCTTGACCCCACTTCAATGCTTTGTTCAGCAGCAAGGGAAAGCGCCGTTGCCCACTCTGAACATGCCCTTCTTGGAAAGAGTCTAATTTGTAAAAACCCCATATCTATACTTCTTGACCCCACTTCCATGCTTTGTTCAGCAGCAAGGGAAAGCCCCCTTGCCCACTTTGAACATGCCCTTCTTGGAAAGAGTCGAACTTGTAAAAACCCCATATCCATATTTCTTGACCCCACTTCCATGCTTTGTTCAGCAGTAGGGGAAAGCCCACTTGCCCACTCTGAACATGCCCTTCTTGAACGAGTCCAACTTGTAAAAACCCCATATCCATACTTCTTGACCCCACTTCCATGCTTTGTTCAGCAGCAAGGGAAAGCCCACTTGCCCACTTTGAAGATGCCCTTCTTGGAAAGAGTGTAACTTTTAAAAACCCCATACCCATACTTCTTGACCCCACTTCAATGCTTTGTTTAGGAGCAAGGGAAAGCCCACTTGCCCACTTTGAACATGCCCTTCTTGGAAAGAGTCTAACTTGTAAAAACCCCATATCCATACTTCTTGACCCCACTTCAATGCTTTGTTCAGCAGCAAGGGAAAGCCCACTTGCCCACTGTGAACATCCCCTTCTTTGAAAGAGTCCAACCCGTATGATCCCCATATCCACACTTCTTGACCCCACTTCAATGCTTTGTTCAGTTGCAAGGGAAAGCCCACTTGCCCACTCTAAACATGCCCTTGTTTGAAAGGCTCCAACATGTAAAGACCCCATATCCATGCTTCTTGACCCCATTTCCATGCTTTGTTCAACGGCAAGGGAAAGCCCACTTGCCCACCTTGAACATTCCATTCTTTGAAACACTCCAAATGGTAAAAACCCGATATCCACACTTCTTGACCCCACTTCCAAGCCCACTTACCCACTCTAAACATGCTCTTCTTGGAAATAGTTCAACTTGTAAAAACCCCATATCCATACTTGTTGACCCCACTTGAATGTTTTGTTCAGCAACAAGCGAAAGCCCACCTGCCCACTTTGAACATGCCCTTCTTGGAACGAGCCCAACTTGTAAAAGCCTCATATCCATACTTCTTGACCCCCCTTCCATGCATCGTTCAGCAGCAAGGGAAAGCCCACTTGCCCACTTTGAACATGCCCTTCTTTGAAAGAGTCCAATATGTAAAAGTCCCATATCCATGCTTCTTGACCCCACTTCCATGCTTTGTTCAGCAGCAAGGGAAAGCTCACTTCCCCACTTTGAACATGCCCTTCTTCGAAGCAGTTCAACTTGTAAAAACCCCATATCCATACTTCTTGACCCCACTTCAATGCTTTGTTTAGCAGCAAGGGAAAGCTCACTTGCCCACTTTGAACATGCCCTTCTTGGAAAGAGTCCAATATGTAAAAGCCCCATATCCATTAATCTTGACCCCACTTCAATGCTTTATTCAGCAGCAAGGGAAAGCCCACTTGCCCACTTTGAACATGCCCTTCTTGGAAGGAGTCCAACTTTTAAAAACCCCATATCCACACTTCTTGACCCCACATTAATACATCGTTCAGGCGCAAGGGAAAGCCCACTTGCCCACTCTAAACATGCCTTTCTTGGAAGAGTCCAACTTGTAAAAACCCCATATCCATACTTCTTGACCCCACTTCACTGCTTTGTTCAGCATCAAGGGAAAGCCCACTTGCCCACCCTGGACATGCGCTCCGTCAAGATCCTGCATGCGTTGGCCTCTGCCTTGTGCTTGTGTGCTGAACCTTATAGGGCCTTACCGTGGGAGAGGGCGCGGCAGTTTATTTCGCTTTCCTGTTCTCTTGTACGTGAACTTTTTCAGCCCCTGGGACCATGGTGCTGGTGCGTGGACGCGGCGTGGGACTTGTTTTCGTATAGGGTGGGGGGATTTTCGCCGCAGGTGGGTGCCCGAACTTGGGTGGTGCCCGTGGCTTGTCATACGCAACAAACAGCGGAACTGGCACGGTTCTGCTGGGGTGTGCGGATGGCCTTGCGTTTGCGATGGGATTGTGTGTTATTGGTGACGGACAGTGAGGTGGCGTCAGCTCAGCTTGTTCAACTGAAGGCGTCCACGTGGTTGAAAATTCAGCATGCAATGTTGCGTGCGGTGTCACGCCGGTTATGTGCTTCAAGACTGCAGGTTTATGTCGTATGGTGTCCGTCCCATTTGCAACCCGGTGACCCGCTGAGTAGGGTTTAGTCCGATTTTCACGGCCGCTTTCCTGGGGCGGAGGTGGCCTCCCATTGTTGGTGGTGAGACCTGCTGCGCTCGTTGGACCAATGCAGGTTCGTGGGGGCCGTGGTCCTGTAGTTTTATGGCGGGTGGGCTCTTCCCCTGTGTTGTGTGCTATAGCGTTTTTTGTAAGGGTATGCCTCGGCGTAACCGACGCCACCGGCGCCCGCGCCGCCACCGGGGAGGCGTGCGACATCGCCGCTCACCTGCGGCGGTGGAGAGGCGGCACCTGCGGGCACAGCAGCAGGCGCAGTACGTGCTGGCCTGCCGCCTGACGCGTCGGTCTGTTCGCAAGGTGTCGCTGGGGACCCAGGCACGCCTCATCTTCGACCGGCCCTGCGCACTCGTGGAGGCGCCGGAATTGCTGCGCGACGCCGCGGCGGACTTGACGTCCCGGCTTGGTGGAACAGCGCACCAGATGGTCACTGCCGCGGGGAATCCCGAGGTCAAGGACGCGGCGGGACAGCACTTGTGCCGCCACAAATGGCGCATAAGGCTGGGAGGGCGCGAATTGGCCCTGTCCCTTTCTGCGCATAAGCAGGTGGGCGGTAACCGCCCTTATTTGTGGATCCAGGGGAACATGTTGTTGGTGCGCCGGGTGGCGTATATGTTTAAGGCCTTAGATCGAGGGGAGTCCACCGGTGGCGCGGAGTGCCGTGGCTGTCTGCTGCGTGGCGACTTGCGCCATGTGGGTGAGCTATGGGGCTGTACAGTACGGTGGTTGAGGCGCGGCGAGGTGTGCTTGCGCCGGTTTTCAGTGGGGACCAGGTTTGGTTATGCGAAGTTCGGGGGGATCCACTGTTGTTCTTGTTCAGGGTATCACCGGCCCCACGACAGCCTGAGCCCTGACAGTGGTGTTGTTTTCACATGTATCCCCTCGCGCGGATCTTGTCCACCCAGCCCCTCCCACCAAGAAGCATTTGTGCGTGCGGTGTCGTGGTGCTGGCGCTTCTACTGAACAAAGGTAAACCACGAGATGTCTGTCTGCCAGAATTGCTCTTTGCTTGTTGCTTGTGGTAAACTCACGGTGCTTGTCACCGTTGGTTTACCCCTACCTCTTCCCCTTTCAGGCAGTGTGTTTTTACTTTCTGCCCGCCCACCCACCCACTTGTGGTGGAGGGCGGGCTGGTCGTGTCCCAACCTTGGTGGTGCCCCTGCGCCAGAGTTGGAGGGCTGCCACCCAGCAGCCGTGTGCCGAAGAGTTGAGTGCTTATGGTGGCCATTGGCTTGCCTTACTCGTGGCAGCAGCAGTGACCTTCGCATCTGTGTCCAGCATCGAGGGGAGGAGTCCAAGCCAGACAGAGGGTTCGGTAGGTCGCGCGCCGGACACGGCGTGTGTTGTGTATCACATGAGTTACTGCCACGAGATGTCTGTCTCCCACGAGATGTGTGTCTGCCAGAATTGCTCTTTGCTTGTTGCCTGTGGTAAACATGCACTCCGTCAAAAGTCCAATATGTAAAAACCCCATATGCATACACCTGACCCCACTTCAATGCTTTGTTCAGCAGCAAGGGAAAGCCCACTTGCCCACTTTGAACATGCCCTTCTTGGAACGAGTCCAACTTTTAAAAACCCCATATCCATACGTCTTGACCCCACTTCAATGCTTTGTTCAGCAGCAAGGGTAAGCCAACTTGCCCACTCAAAACATGCCCTTCTTGGAAACAGTCCAACTTGTAAAAGCCCCATATCCATATTTCTTGACCCTACTTCCATGCATCGTCAGCAGCAAGGGAAAGCCCACTTGCCCACTTTGAACATGCCCTTCTTGGAAAGAGTCCAACTTGTAAAAACCCCATATCCATACTCCTTGACCCCACTTCAATGGTTTGTTCAGCAGCAAGGGAAAGCACACTTGCCCACTTTGAACATGCCCTTTTGGAAAGAGTCCAATATATAACAACCCCATATCCACACTTCTTGACCCCACATTGATGCATCGTTCATGAGCAAGGGAAAGCCCACTTGCCCAATCTGAACATGCCCCTCTTGGAACGAGTCCAACTTGTAAAAACCCCATATCCATAATTCTTGACCCCACTTCCATGCTTTGTTCAGGAGCAAGGGAAAGCCCACTGGCCCACTCTGAACGTGTCCTTCTTGGAACGAGTCCCACTTGTAAAAACCCCATATCCATATTTCTTGACCCCACTTCCATGCATCGTTAGCAGCAAGGGAAAGCCCACTTGCCCACTTTGAACATGCCCCTCTTGAAACGAGTCCAACTTGCCGAAACCCCATATCCGTATTTCTTGACCCCACTTCCATGCATCGTTAGCAGCAAGGGAACACCCACTTGCCCACTGTGAACATGCCCTTCTCGGAAAGAGTCCAACTTGTAAAAACCCCATATCCATATTTCTTGACCCCACTCCCATGCATCGTTCAGCAGCAAGGGAAAGCCCACTTGCCCACTTTGAAGATGCCGTTCTTTGAAAGAGTCCAATATGTAAAAGCCCCATATGCATATTTCTTGACCCCACTTCAATGCTTTGTTCAGCAGCAAGGGAAAGCCCGCTTGCCCACTTTGAACATGCCCTTCTTGGAAAGAGTCCAACTTGTAAAAACCCCATATCCATACCTCTTGACCCCACTTCCATGCTTTCTTCAGCAGCAAGGGAAAGCCCACTTGCCCATTCCGAACACGCCCCTCTTGGAAAGACTCCAATAGGTGAAAACCCCATATGCATATTTCTTGACCCCACTTCCATGCATCGTTCATGAGCAAGGGAAAGCCCACTTGCCCACTCTGAACATGCCCTCCTTCGAAAGAGTCCAATATGTAAAAACCCCATATCCATACACCTGACCCCACTTCAATGCTTTGTTCAGCAGCAAGGGAAAGCGCGCGTGCCAACTCTAAACATGCCCTTCTTGGAACGAGCCCAACTTGTAAAAGCCCCATATCCATACTTCTTGACCCCCCTTCCATGCATCGCTCGGCAGCAAGGGAAAGCCCACTTGCACACTTTGAACATGCCCTTCTTTGAAAGAGTCCAATATGTAAAAGCCCCATATCCATGCTTCTTGACCCCACTTCAATGCTTTGATCAGCAGCAAGGGAAAGCTCACTTGCCCACTCTAAACATGCCCTTCCTGGAAACAGTCCAACTTGTAAAAACCCCATATCCATACTTCTTGACCCCACTTCCATGCTTTGTTGAGCAGCAAGGGAAAGCCCACTTGCCCACTTTGAACATGATCTTCTTTGAAAGAGTCCAATATGTAAAAGCCCCATGTCCATTAATCTTGACCCCACTTCAATGCTTTGTTCAGCAGCAAGGGAAAGCCCACTTGCCCACCTTGAACATGCCCCTCTTGGAAAGACTCCAACTTTCGAAAACCCCATATCCACACTTCTTGACCCCACATTAATACATCGTTCAGGCGCAAGGGAAAGCCCACTTGCCCACTCTAAACATGCCTTTCTTGGAAGAGTCCAACTTGTAAAAACCCCATATCCATACTTCTTGACCCCACTTCACTGCTTTGTTCAGCATCAAGTGAAAGCCCACTTGCCTACCCTGGACATGCGCTCCGTCAAGATCCTACATGTGTTGGCCTCTGCCTTGTGCTTGTGTGCTGAACCTTATAGGGCCTTACCGTGGGAGAGGGCGCGGCAGTTTATTTCGCTTTCCCGTTCTCCTGTACGTGAACTTTTTCAACGCCTGGGACCATGGTGCTGGTGCGTGGACGCGGCGTGGGACTTGTTTTCGTATAGGGTGGGGGGATTTTCGCCGCATGTGGGTGCCCAAACTTGGGTGGTGCCCGTGGCTCGTCATACGCAACAAACAGCGGAACTGGCACGGTTGTGCTGGGGTGTGCGGATGGCCTTGCGTTTGCGATGGGATTGTGTGTTATTGGTGACGGACAGTGAGGTGGCGTCAGCTCAGCTTGTTCAACTGAAGGCGTCCACGTGGTTGAAAATTCAGCATGCAATGTTGCGTGCGATGTCACGCCAGTTATGTGCTTCAAGACTGCAAGTTTATGTCGTATGGTGTCCGTTCCATTTGCAACCCGGTGACCCGCTGAGTAGGGTTTAGTCCGATTTTCACGGCCGCTTTCCTGGGGCGGAGGTGGCGTCCCATTGTTGGTGGTGAGACCTGCTGCGCTCGTTGGACCAATGCAGGTTCGTGGGGGCCGTGGTCCTGTAGTTTTATGGCGGGTGGGCTCTACCCCTGTGTTGTGTGCTGTAGCGTTTTTTGTAAGGGTATGCCTCGGCGTAACCGACGCCACCGGCGCCCGCGCCGCCACCGGGGAGGCGTGCGACATCGCCGCTCAGCTGCGGCGGTGGAGAGGCGGCACCTGCAGGCACAGCGGCAGGCGCAGTACGTGCTGGCCTGCCGCCTGGCGCGTCGGTCTGTTCGCAAGGTGTCGCTGGGGACCCAGGCACGCCTCATCTTCGACCGGCCCTGCGCACTCGTGGAGGCGCCGGAATTGCTGCGCGACGCCGTGGCGGACTTGACGTCCCGGCTTGGTGGAACAGCGCACCAGATGGTCACTGCCGCGGGGAATCCCGAGGTCAAGGACGCGGCGGGACAGCACTTGTGCCGCCACAAATGGCGCATAAGGCTGGGAGGGCGCGAATTGGCCCTGTCCCTTCCTGCGCATAAGCAGGTGGGCGGTAACCGCCCTTATTTGTGGATCCAGGGGAACATGTTGTTGGTGCGCCGGGTGGCGTATATGTTTAAGGCCTTAGATCGAGGGGAGTCCACCGGTGGCGCGGAGTGCCGTGGCTGTCTGCTGCGTGGCGACTTGCGCCATGTGGGTGAGCTATGGGGCTGTACAGTACGGTGGTTGAGGCGCGGCGAGGTGTGCCTGCGCCGGTTCTCAGTGGGGACCAGGTTTGGTTATGCGAAGTTCGGGGGGATCCACTGTTGTTCCTATTCAGGGTATCACCGGCCCCACGACAGCCTGAGCCCTGACAGTGGTGTTGTTTTCACATGTATCCCCTCGCGCGGATCTTGTCCACCCAGCCCCTCCCACCAAGAAGCATTTCTGCGTGCGGCGTCGTGGTGCTGGCGCTTCTACTGAAGAAAGGTAAACCACGAGATGTCTGTCTGCCAGAATTGCTCTTTGCTTGTTGCCTGTGGTAAACTCACGGTGCTTGTCACCGTTGGTTTACCTCTACCTCTTCCCCTTTCAGGCAGTGTGTTTTTACTTTCTGCCCGCCCACCCACCCACTTGTGGTGGAGGGCGGGCTGGTCGTGTCCCAACCTTGGTGGTGCCCCTGCGCCAGAGTTGGAGGGCTGCCACCCAGCAGCCGTGTGCCGAAGAGTTGAGTGCTTATGGTGGCCATTGGCTTGCCTTACTCGTGGCAGCAGCAGTGAGCTTCGCATCCGTGTCCAGCATCGAGGGGAGGAGTCCAAGCCAGACAGAGGGTTCGGTAGGTCGCGCGCCGGACACGGCGTGTGTTGTGTATCACATGAGTTACTACCACGAGATGTCTGTCTCCCACTAGATGTGTGTCTGCCAGAATTGCTCTTTGCTTGTGGCCTGTGGTAAACATGCACTCCGTCAAAAGTCCAATATGTAAGAACCCCATATGCATACACCTGACCCCACTTCAATGCTTTGTTCAGCAGCAAGGGAAGACCCACTTGCCCACTTTGAACATGCCCTTCTTGGAACGAGTCCAACTTTTAAAAACCCCATATCCATACGTCTTGACCCCACTTCAATGATTTGTTCAGCAGCAAGGGTAAGCCAACTTGCCCACTCGAAACATGCCCTTCTTGGAAACAGTCCAACTTGTAAAAGCCCCATATCCATATTTCTTGACCCTACTTCCATGCATCGTCAGCAGCAAGGGAAAGCCCACTTGCCCACTTTGAACATGCCCTTCTTGGAAAGAGTCCAACTTGTAAAAACCCCATATCCATACTCCTTGACCCCACTTCAATGGTTTGTTCAGCAGCAAAGGAAAGCACACTTGCCCACTTTGAACATGCCCTTCTTGGAAAGAGTCCAATATATAACAACCCCATATCCACACTTCTTGACCCCACATTGATGCATCGTTCATGAGCAAGGGAAAGCCCACTTGCCCAATCTGAACATGCCCCTCTTGGAACGAGTCCAACTTGTAAAAACCCCATATCCATAATTCTTGACCCCACTTCCATGCTTTGTTCAGGAGCAAGGGAAAGCCCACTGGCCCACTCTGAACGTGTCCTTCTTGGAACGAGTCCCACTTGTAAAAACCCCATATCCTTATTTCTTGACCCCATTTCCATGCATCGATAGCAGCAAGGGAAAGCCCACTTGCCCACTTTGAACATGCCCCTCTTGAAACGAGTCCAACTTGTAAAAACCCCATATCCGTATTTCTTGACCCCACTTCCATGCATCGTTAGCAGCAAGGGAACACCCACTTGCCCACTGTGAACATGCCCTTCTCGGAAAGAGTCCAACAGGTGAAAACCCTGTATCCATATTTCTTGACCCCACTTCCATGCATCGTTCAGCAGCAAGGGAAAGCCCAGTTGCCCACTTTGAAGATGCCGTTCTTTGAAAGAGTCCAATATGTAAAAGCCCCATATGCATATTTCTTGACCCCACTTCAATGCTTTGTTCAGCAGCAAGGGAAAGCCCACTTGCCCACTTTGAACATGCCCTTCTTGGAAAGAGTCCAACTTGTAAAAACCCCATATCCATACCTCTTGACCCCACTTCCATGCTTTCTTCAGCAGCAAGGGAAAGCCCACTTGCCCACTCCGAACACGCCCCTCTTGGAAAGACTCCAATAGGTGAAAACAACATATCCATATTTCTTGACCCCACTTCCATGCATCGTTCATGAGCAAGGGAAAGCCCACTTGCCCACTCTGAACATGCCCTCCTTCGAAAGAGTCCAATATGTAAAAACCCCATATCCATACACCTGACCCCACTTCAATGCTTTGTTCAGCAGCAAGGGAAAGCGCACGTGCCAACCCTAAACATGCCCTTCTTGGAACGAGCCCAACTTGTAAAAGCCCCATATCCATACTTCTTGACCCCCCTTCCATGCATCGCTCAGCAGCAAGGGAAAGCCCACTTGCACACTTTGAACATGCCCTTCTTTGAAAGAGTCCAATATGTAAAAGTCCCATATCCATGCTTCTTGACCCCACTTCAATGCTTTGATCAGCAGCAAGGGAAAGCTCACTTGCCCACTCTAAACATGCCCTTCCTGGAAACAGTCCAACTTGTAAAAACCCCATATCCATACTTCTTGACCCCACTTCCATGCTCTGTTGAGCAGCAAGGGAAAGCCCACTTGCCCACTTTGAACATGATCTTCTTTGAAAGAGTCCAATATGTAAAAGCCCCATGTCCATTAATCTTGACCCCACTTCAATGCTTTGTTCAGCAGCAAGGGAAAGCCCACTTGCCCACCTTGAACATGCCCTTCTTGGAAAGACTCCAACTTTCGAAAACCCCATATCCACACTTCTTGACCCCACATTAATACATCGTTCAGGCGCAAGGGAAAGCCCACTTGCCCACTCTAAACATGCCTTTCTTGGAAGAGTCCAACTTGTAAAAACCCCATATCCATACTTCTTGACTCACTTCACTGCTTTGTTCAGCATCAAGTGAAAGCCCACTTGCCTACCCTGGACATGCGCTCCGTCAAGATCCTGCATGTGTTGGCCTCTGCCTTGTGCTTGTGTGCTGAACCTTATAGGGCCTTACCGTGGGAGAGGGCGCGGCAGTTTATTTCGCTTTCCCGTTCTCCTGTACGTGAACTTTTTCAACGCCTGGGACCATGGTGCTGGTGCGTGGACGCGGCGTGGGACTTGTTTTCGTATAGGGTGGGGGGATTTTCGCCGCATGTGGGTGCCCAAACTTGGGTGGTGCCCGTGGCTCGTCATACGCAACAAACAGCGGAACTGGCACGGTTGTGCTGGGGTGTGCGGATGGCCTTGCGTTTGCGATGGGATTGTGTGTTATTGGTGACGGACAGTGAGGTGGCGTCAGCTCAGCTTGTTCAACTGAAGGCGTCCACGTGGTTGAAAATTCAGCATGCAATGTTGCGTGCGGTGTCACGCCAGTTATGTGCTTCAAGACTGCAAGTTTATGTCGTATGGTGTCCGTTCCATTTGCAACCCGGTGACCCGCTGAGTAGGGTTTAGTCCGATTTTCACGGCCGCTTTCCTCGGGCGGAGGTGGCGTCCCATTGTTGGTGGTGAGACCTGCTGCGCTCGTTGGACCAATGCAGGTTCGTGGGGGCCGTGGTCCTGTGGTTTTATGGCGGGTGGGCTCTACCCCTGTGTTGTGTGCTGTAGCGTTTTTTGTAAGGGTATGCCTCGGCGCAACCGACGCCACCGGCGCCTGCGCCGCCACCCGGGAGGCGTGCAACATCGCCGCTCACTTGCGGCGGTGGAGAGGCGGCACCTGCAGGCACAGCGGCAGGCGCAGTACGTGCTGGCGTGCCGCCTGGCGCGTCGGTGTGTTCGCAAGGTGTCGCTGGGGACCCAGGCACGCCTCATCTTCGACCGGCCCTGCGCACTCGTGGAGGCGCCGGAATTGCTGCGCGACGCCGTGGCGGACTTGACGTCCCGGCTTGGTGGAACAGCGCACCAGATGTTCACTGCCGCGGGGAATCCCGAGGTCAAGGACGCGGCGGGACGGCACTTGTGCCGCCACAAATGGCGCATAAGGCTGGGAGGGCGCCAATTGGCCCTGTCCCTTTCTGCGCATAAGCAGGTGGGCGGTAACCGCCCTTATTTGTGGATCCAGGGGAACATGTTGTTGGTGCGCCGGGTGGCGTATATGTTTAAGGCCTTAGATTGAGGGGAGTCCACTGGTGGCGCGGAGTGCCGTGGCTGTCTGCTGCGTGGCGCCTTGCGCCATGTGGGTGAGCTATGGCGCTGTACAGTACGGTGGTTGAGGCGCGGCGAGGTGTGCTTGCGCCGGTTTTCAGTGGGGACCAGGTTTGGTTATGCGAAGTTCGGGGGGATCCACTGTTGTTCCTGTTCAGGGTATCACCCGCCCCACGACAGCCTGAGCCCTGACAGTGGTGTTGTTTTCACATGTATCCCCTCGCGCGGATCTTGTCCACCCAGCCCCTCCCACCAAGAAGCATTTCTGCGTGCGGCGTCGTGGTGCTGGCGCTTCTACTGAAGAAAGGTAAACCACGAGATGTCTGTCTGCCAGAATTGCTCTTTGCTTGTTGCCTGTGGTAAACTCACGGTGCTTGTCACCGTTGGTTTACCTCTACCTCTTCCCCTTTCAGGCAGTGTGTTTTTACTTTCTGCCCGCCCACCCACCCACTTGTGGTGGAGGGCGGGCTGGTCGTGTCCCAACCTTGGTGGTGCCCCTGCGCCAGAGTTGGAGGGCTGCCACCCAGCAGCCGTGTGCCGAAGAGCTGAGTGATTATGGTGGCCATTGGCCTGCCTTACTGGTGGCAGCAGCAGTGACCTTCGCATCTGTGTCCAGCATCGAGGGGAGGAGTCCAAGCCACACAGAGGGTTCGGTAGGTCGCGCGCCGGACACGGCGTGTGTTGTGTATCACATGAGTTACTGCCACGAGATGTCTGTCTCCCACGAGATGTCTGTCTGCCAGAATTGCTCTGTGCTTGTTGCCTGTGGTAAACATGCCCTCCGTCGAAAGAGTCCAATATGTAAAAACCCCATATGCATACACCTCACCCCACTTCAATGCTTTGTTCAGCAGCAAGGGAAAGCCCACTTGCCCACTTTGAACATGCCCTTCTTGGAAAGAGTCCAACTTGTAAAAAACCCATATCCATACGTCTTGACCCCACTTCAATGCTTTGTTCAGCAGCAAGGGAAAGCCAACTTGCCCACTCGAAACATGCCCTTCTTGGAAACAGTCCAACTTGTAAAAGCCCCATATCCATATTTCTTGACCCCACTTCCATGCATCATCAGCAGCAAGGGAAAGCCCACTTGCCCACTTTGAACATGCCCTTCCTGCAAAGAGTCCAACTTGTAAAAACCCCATATCCATACTCCTTGACCCGACTTCAATGGTTTGTTCAGCAGCAAGGGAAAGCCCACTTGCCCACTTTGAACATGCCCTTCTTGGAAAGAGTCCAATATATAACAACCCCATATCCACACTTCTTGACCCCACATTGATGCATCGTTCATGAGCAAGGGAAAGCCCACTTGCCCAATCTGAACATGCCCTTCTTGGAAAAAGTCCAACTTGTAAAAGGCCCATATCCGTATTTCTTGACCCCACTTCCATGCATCGTGAGTAGCAAGGGAAAGCCCACTTGCCCACTTTGAACATGCCCTTCTTGGAAGGATTCCAATTTGTAAAAACCCCATATCCATGCTTCTTGACCCCACTTCCATGCTTTGTTCAGCAGCAAGGGAAAGCCCAATGGCCCACTGTGAACATGCCCTTCTTGGAACGAGTCCAACTTGTAAAACCCCCATATCCATACTCCTTGACCCCACTTCAATGCTTTGTTCAGCAACAAGGGCAAGCCCACGTGCCCACTTTGAACATGCCCTTCTTTGAAAGAGTCCAATATGTAAAAACCCCATATCCATACTTCTTGACCCCACTTCCATGCTTTGTTCAGCAGCAAGGGAAAGCCCACTTGCCCACTTTGAACATGCCCTTCTTCGAAAGAGTCCAACTTGTAAAAGCCGCATGTCCATACTTCTTGACCCCACTTCCATGCTTTGTTCAGCAACAAGGGGAAGCCCACTGGCCCACTCCGAACATGCCCTTCTTCGAAGCGGTTCAACTTGTAAAAACCCCATATCCACACTTCTTGACCCCACATTCATGCATCGTTCATGAGCAAGGGAAAGCCCACTTGACCACCTTCAACATGCCCTTCTTCCAAGTTGTAAAACCCCAGATCCATACGTGTTGACCCCACTTCAATGCTTTGTTCAGCCGGAAGGGAAATCCCCCTTGCCCACTCTGAACATGCCCTTCTTTGAAAGAGTCCAACTTTTAAAAACCCCATATCCATACTTCTTGACCCCACTTCAATGCTTTGTCTAACAGCAAGGGAAAGCCCACTTGCCCACTTTGAACATGCCCTTCTTAGAAAGAGTCCAATTTGTAAAAACCCCATATCCACACTTCTTGACCCCACATTGATGCATCGTTCATGAGCAAGGGAAAGCCCACTTCCCCACTCTGAACATGCCGTTCTTGGAACGAGTCGAACTTGTAAAAACCCCATATTCATGCTTCTTGACCCCACTTCCATGCTTTGTTCAGCAGCAAGGGAACGCCCACCTGCCCACTCTAAACATGGCCTTCTTGGAAGGTGTTCAACTTGTAAAAACCCCATATCCATGCTCCTTGACCACACTTCCATGCTTTGTTCAGCAGCAAGGGAAAGCCCACTTGCCCACTCTAAACGTGCACTCCTTGGAACGAGTCCAACTTGTAAAAACCCCATATCCATGCTTCTTGACCCCACTTCAATGCTTTGTTCAGCAGCAAGGGAAAGCCCACTTGCCCACTCCGAACATGCCCTTCCTTGAAAGAGTCCAACTTGTAAAAGCCCCATGTCCCTACTTCTTGTCCCCACTTCCATGCTTTGTTCAGCAGCAAGGGAAAGCCCACTTGCCCACTCTGAACATGCCCTTCGTGGAACGAGTCGAATATGTAAAAACCCCATATCCACACTTCTTGACCCCACATTAATGCATCATTCATGAGCAAGAGAAAGCCCACGTGCCCACTTTGAACATGCCCTATTTTGAAAGAGTCCAATATGTAAAAAAACCCATATCCATGCTTCTTGACCCCACATTAATGCATCGTTCATGAGCAAGGGAAAGCCCACTTGCCCACTCCAAACATGCCCTTCTTTGAAAGAGTCCAATATGTAAAACCCCGGAATCCATACTTCTTGACCCCACATGAATGCATGGTTCAGCAGCAAGGGAAAGCCCACTTGCCCACTCTAAACATGCCCTTCTCGGAACGATTCTAAAACTTGTAAAAACCCCATATCCATGGTTTGTTTAGCAGCAAGGGAAAGCCCACTTGCCCACTCTGAACATGGCCTTCTTGGAAGCAGTGCAACTTGTAAAGCCACATATCCATACTTCTTGACCCCACTTCATTGCTTTGTTCAGCAGCAAGGGAAAGCCCACTTGCCCACTCTAAACATGCCCTTCTTGGAAGGAGTCCAACTTGTAAAAACCCCATAGCCATACTTCTTGACCCCACTTCAATGCTTTGTTCAACAACAAGGGAAAGCCCACCTGCCCACTCTGAATATGCCCTTCTTGGAAGCAGTGCAACTTGTAAAAGCCGCATATCCATACTTCTTGACCCCACTTCAATGCTTTGTTCACCAGCAAGGGAAAGCCCACTTGCCCACTCTAAACATGACTCTCTCAGAACGAGTCCAACTTGTTAAAACCCCATATCCATACTTGTTGACCCCACTTCAATGCTTTGTTCAGCAGCAAGTGAAAAAGCCCACCTGCCCACTCTGAATATGCCCTTCTTGGAAGCAGTGCAACTTGTAAAAGCCGCATATCCATACTTCTTGACCCCACTTCAATGCTTTGTGCAGCAGCAAGGGAAAGCCCACTTGCCCACTCTAAACATGCCCTTCTTGGAACGAGTCCAACTTGTAAAAACCCGATATCCATACTTCTTGACCCCACTTCAATACTTTGTTCAGCAGCAAGGGAAAGCCCAGCTGCCCACTCTCAATATGCCCTTCTTGGAAGCAGTGCAACTTGTACAAGCCGCATATCCATACTTCTTGACCCCACTTCCATGCTTTGTTCAGCAGCAAGGGAAAGACCACTTGCCCACTCTAAACATGCCCTTCCTGGAACGAGTCCAACTTGTAAAAACCCCATATCTATACTTCTTGACCCCACTTCAATGCTTTGTTCAGCAGCAAGGGAAAGCCCACTTGCCCACTCTAAACATGACTCTCTTGGACCGAGTCCAACTTGTTAAAACCCCATATCCATACTTCTTGACCCCACTTCAATACTTTGTTCAGCAGCAAGGGAAAGCCCAGCTGCCCACTCTCAATATGCCCTTCTTGGAAGCAGTGCAACTTGTACAAGCCGCATATCCATACTTCTTGACCCCACTTCCATGCTTTGTTCAGCAGCAAGGGAAAGACCACTTGCCCACTCTAAACATGCCCTTCCTGGAACGAGTCCAACTCGTAGAAGCCCCATATCCATACTTCTTGACCCCACTTCAATGCTTTGTTCAGCAGCAAGGGAAAGCCCACTTGCCCACTTTGAACATGCCCTTCTTGGAACGAGTCCAACTCGTAAAAGCCCCATATCCATACTTCTTGACCCCACTTCAATGCTTTGTTCAGCAGCAAGGGAAAGCCCACTTGGCCACATACATCGTTCAGGCGCAAGGGAAAGCCCACTTGCCCACTCTAAACATGCCCTTCTTGGAACGAGTCCAACGTGTAAAAGCCCCATATCCATACTTCTTGACCCCCTTTCAATGCTTTGTTCAGCAGCAAGGGGAAGCCCACTTGCCCACTCTGAACACGCCCTCCTTCGAAAGAGTCCAATATGTAAAAACCCCATATCCATACACCTGACCCCACTTCAATGCTTTGTTCAGCAACAAGGGAAAGCCCACTTGCCCAATGTAAACATGCCCTTCTTGGAACAAGCCCAACTTGTAAAAGCCCCATATCCATACTTCTTGACCCCACTTCAATGCTTTGTTCAACAGCAAGGGAAAGTTCACTTGCCCACTTTGAACATGCCCTTCTTTGAAAGAGTCCAATATATAAAAGCCCCATATCCATACTTCTTGAGCCCACTTCAATGCTTTGTTCAGCAGCAAGGGAAAGCCCACTTGCCCACTTTGAACATGCCCTTCTTGGAAGAGTCCAACTTGTAAAAGCCCCGTATCCACAACAAGCATAATGGATGGCGGGCGTGACTGCAATTTGCTTGGCTTCCAATCCTTCACCCAGAGTGTAAAGGTGCGCTCGGCATGTTGCATCCGCATCGGATTGTGCCACATCCATTGTCAAAGAGTTCAGGTGATCCACAAGAGTATTGTCGTCATCTGGGTCATTTTTCGAAGAACCTGTGCCATTGTCATGGAGGCTGATGTGTTGACATTTTGATGTTTGCATATCAACATGTGATGTTGCCAAGGGATCATCATCCTTAGGCGGCTCTATACGCACGTAGACTTCGTTGCTAAAAGGCACGATTCATGGCGATTTCAACATCCGTTTTTTGCACCTAAAAAAAGCATATCATTTTTTCGGCCAACCCCACGTGGATTGGATTTTCATCGTGGGATACAACAACCTTGCCTTTTGTTGCTTCCAGAGGTCTACGTATACACCCCCTATTCTGGGCTCAAAATTGTATCATTTAAAATTTTTGGGCACTGCAGTGCCCGAAAATTTGAAATGGCTTTTTTCAACGGGTTCTCCAGTACACCTCTGTAGTCATCTCCACAGGTGATGTCATACTGCAGCAGCATGCATCAAACCTTGGCATACCCGTTATCCATGGGTCATCGCACCGCGGTGTTATACTCGGAAGGCCACGTACAATGTACCTTGCCCAATCAATTCCATTCCTGTCCAAATGTGCACTTGAAAATGGACTTCCAGTACTTTTGGGCACTGCAGTGTCCAAAAAATTGAAAACTCCGTATTTCACTCCTATTGGTTCCCATTGCGTAACACCTGACAAAGGAGGTATGAATCATCGGACGTTGGTACTCATCCTCTGCTCATTGGAAATATATTCCCGGTTGTCTGACTGCCACCTTGGAGTGTACCTAGGCTTTGGAACGTCCCACGTCCATTGGGGGATACATTGTTTGGATCTTCGCTAGCTGCTTTTGGTCTATGCCGCATCAAGTTTGTTTTGTGATGGTGCCTCTGTTTTCTTTGTCCCCTTACCTTTGCTGCCTGCGAACAGGACTTTTGTCCATGGATGCGGCTCCCTTCCGGCAGTTCCTTAGTTCGAAGGTATATGCTTCAAAGGAGGATCTATCTGAGGCCGTGGGTGTGGATAAGGGTGCCGATGCGTTTTGTACGTGGTTGTTAGATCTCCGGTTGGAGTGGAGAAGTAGGCGGTCTGTTGGTGAATACATCCAACAAAGGGACGGACGGACCGTTAATTGTCTGCCGGACCAATGGTTCCGTGTTGTTGAGCAAGAGATTTTTAATATATGGTCTGTTCTACACAAGAGGTGTCGTCCACGTGCCAAGAGGGCTGTAGGTGTTCAACCCAAGAGTCGCGTGCAACGAGGTGTTTGGCTCACATGGGTCAATGTTCTTACAATGTATCCTCCTTTGCAGTTCAAGGAGCAACTGCGTGCACCAGTCTTTGGCAGACCTTGGAAGGTAAACCCGCTGTTCTATGGTTTGATAATTTTTATAGACGTAACTTCCGGCCTGTGCCTGGTAATGAGAACCGGTCCCTTAATTGTACAGCTGGTGCTATCATACTCTTGAAACGACCTGTCGACATTATGCCGTCTTTTCCTAGCCTCTCGGTCTTGCGGCAGAGGATTGGGTACACTGCACACTTGTTGGTGCAGAGCCATAAAAACTTCATTGATGGCTTGCAAGGGTTGATGGACGACCCCATCCGCCTTCAACATGTTCGTTGTCCCTTGGACACACGACGGGATAATGTTACCAGCCCAGCTTGGACCCCCTTTTTTCTCACAGACCTAACTGTGTCCGCTACCCCCGACCTTGTCTCTATTATTCACGGGCTCCAGGAGGTGCAGCAGCACACACAGCACCGTCTTCCATTGTTGGTCGACGAAAATATTCACTACCGTGTCCTTAAGCTCGTTTACAGCATCAGCTATGCTCGGTACAACGTGCCCCTGTTCATTACACGTACCCCGGGAAGATGAGGAGGGGGGGGACGATGTGGAGGAAGAGGAGGATGACGAGATCGTGCTGGTCGGAGGTGGTGACAGCAAGAAGAGGAGCACCCCCAGCAAGAAGAAGCCGTCCTCCGACGACAGTGGGGATGAGGTTGCTGATCCCCCCAAAAGGCCAGCCAAAAAGGCCAAGGACAGTACCCCCCTCAATATGTTTCACGCCAAAGTAGGTCAGGCCAAGGGTAAGAAGGCTCCACCAAAGAAGAAGTAGATTGCGTTGTGCGGTTGGCACTGCCTGTGACCATGTCAGTAGTTTTTTCGCCTCGATTTGCACACTGTCGCGCGTCCTGTTCTATGCAGGTGTGAGACTGGTGCCCTTTTTCATGTTTTGGTAATTTTGGGCGCTGCAGTGCCCAAACTCAGCGACTCGCCCTTTTTTTACCCCTGCTGGGCCATTTCTTTTGCAGGCATTGTTGTTGTCATTTATTATTGGATTGCCTGCACTGGCGGCGCCTCCGTTGTTGGTCGGCACCACGGGTGGTGCATCATTCTTGACGCTTCGCATACAATCACGGTGACTGGGTCAGCAGACGCGGTAACAAAAAGCAAACCACACTTTTGCATGTGTTTGCCTGTCGTCCTCCTTGCTTCATTTTTTAGGTTGCATTTTACGGCATGGTTTGAAATGCAGCAGCGGATGATTTGGAAGAATTGGATTTTTCTTTGGATGGACACTGCAGTGCCCAAATTTGAAGGGGATACATGACTTTTGACTGGCACATGTTGTACCCCCTACACACAGTCATTTTGGATAATTCATAGGTTTTTGGGGGTGTTCTCTGCAAAGCACAATTGTGCAATTTTTCAAAGTGGTTTTTCAGCCCCCGTTTTGGGGTGGTACCCATTTGGGAACCGTGGCAATTTTGCTACGTGCGTATAGAGCCGCCTAAGTCATCCACCACATCTGACGAAGATGAGGAAATGGATTGCGCATCAACACCAATATTCTGCATGTCTGCATGGTGTTCATCATCACTTGTACTCTCCCCACCTCCATCTTCCAACATTCCAATGAAAAAAGCAGGAAGGGCGGTTACAGTGCTCCAAGGATGCACAACTGCAAATTTGTGAGAGCAATGCCATGATGGATATCCCAACAAGGAGACGGCTGCCATTTGCGCACTAAATTCCACCTTCTTGTCCAACGAGTTGATGATGCGCTTTAGCAAGATGGCCTCCTTTTCTCCGGGTTTTGCAAACTTTGTGGTGTCCATTTTGTCCACCTCACGAATTGTGCTCAACACGTTGGCAATCCTTACCGGATTCTTGCTACAGTAATCAACAACGTATTTGGCCACAGCAACGGGCACGTCCTCACCTCCAAGGAATTGCACATTCGTGTTGCTAGGATACAGGTAGGCCAAGAGTTTGTTGGTTTCAACCACACGTGCATCACAAGGATGTGGCCGCCGCAACTCCCATATGACGAGAACACAGCTCACCTTCTCATCATTGGCGTCGAATTCCACCTCCGAATCATACATCCGGATGTTGTGCCTTCCCGAAGGGGTATGATACGCCTCAAAGAAATGTGGCTGTGTTTCATTGTACCCTTCTCCTGCCGCACGAGGCAACCCAAAACGGCACCCGCTCTTTCCTCCTGGTGGTTTACCGCAACTAGCAATGAGACATCTGTGGATTTGAATGTTGCCAAAGACCTTGGAGGCAAACCGTTCAATTTCCCGTGCCGCTTCATGGGGGTCATCCGGCAATGGAGTCAAAAGTTGCTTCTCCTCTAGCAGATGTGGGGCTTCAACCTTGTGCTTTAGTCTATGCTCATAATCTTGGTGAATGTGGGCATCCAACCGGCACATATTTGTTGATCCAACACTGCAGCAATGGGTTGCACAAGCTCGCACTTCCCCACAACCATGTCCAACAACCATGGGGGAATGCCACCCCAAAAGAGACCATGAAAGTGGAGAGAGCCTCGGCCTTGGCACTCATAGCATGTGCAATGGGCCACACATGTACCAAATAGACCCTTTTTTCGGTTGCACACCGCACGGTCCTTTTTGGTTTGCTTGGCACTAGGAAGACCTAGCAAAACCTCCAAGAAAGCCCACACTTGTCGCTCAAAAATGCGTGTGGCGGCCACAAGGTTCTTAGATGATGCTTCAAATCGCCGCGAAACGTCCGGCAATGGAACACGGGCTTGGCGATCACCCATCGACAAACATAAAGACAACTCGTTGTCTATATCATTTGGTGCAACCGTGTAGAAGAGACTTGGAGGCCCAAAGAACAGCATCATACTATTCATCTTCCGCATCACTGCATACCGCTCCGAAGTACTGAAGGGCAGTGCTGCATGGCAAGTCCGCAACAAAGGCATGAATGTGTGCACAAGGTGTCGCGCTTCTTTTCCTTGGGGGTTTGCTTCTGCCTTCTTCAAATCTTCCTCAAGATTGGGCGTGTTGATGGCCGTCTCAAATGCCTTCATTCGATTGGGATTGGTCTAAATGGCATCCCGAACACTTCGCAATGTTGTGTGGCGAAACTTTTGATTAAAGAGCAACAAACAATAGTCGCGGGCTTTAGCAAAGCGGTTGTCATATTGCAACAACATGTGCCTTGTATCCACTTCCGAAACTCCACATGGTCGCTTGATACCACCTCCAAACATAAACAACGAGGGAAAGGACAACGTCAAAAGGCGGTCATTGGCCTCAAACTCGTTCATGCCAACTTCTTCTCGTCGAACGATATTGGTACGACGGTCCGCTAGCATCTCCTTGATAGATTGAAGAACTTGTGGCACATCGTTCCCATCTCGATTCAATAATGCTCCATCCGACAGCATAACAACATCCAATATTACCCCACCATCATCCAAGTCACCTTTTCTTGCTCCTGCAATGTCCCACCGGATTGCTTTTCGGCTGCAATCACGTCCGGATGATCACCAATGGACATATTGTCAAACACGGCATTTGGAAATCCACAACTTCAGGTGGTGCAACCTCCAAGATTTCGACGTTGGCATATTCCGGATTGATCACTTTCAAAACTCGCAACCATTGAACCAATCGATCCCATTGCGGTGTGAAGATTCGCTCTACTCATTGTGTGCAATGTTGATCACGACGCATTGCCTCCGCATCACGGCGCGGTCCCACAAAAATGACCTTTGTACCCACAAGAGCCTCTACATCCGGTCGACGTGCTGCCCACACTTCGGGTCCATCATGCGGCACAGAAATGGCATGTCCTCGAACACCCCACTGCGATGTTGCACGATTCTTGGCACTAACAAGCTTCACTGTGTTTACTGTCGTCCGTACTCGTCCCAACATACACTCCTCCAAATCCGTTAACTCCGGTAAGTCGCATCGCTTACCAAAATACTTGCCACTAGCAATGGCATTTGGTGGCACTGGACCTTCCTTTGGATGCAGCAAAGTCCGATGGCATGAATTCCACAATTGCACTGCATCATTTGATACAAGATCATGGTGCAACCAATATAGCCCTGTGTCCTGTTCAAATACCGCAGCATACTTGCGATACTCAATTGCAATCCCACGGTACCATGAAACTTGTTCTGCGTCCACCTTTAAAAGGTCCAACTTGGATACCTCCACTTCCTTCACTTGTTGGAAGTCCCTCACTACGCAGCACCCGCAAGAATGAATGTCCTCGCATGCTCCCACTTTTTTGTGCCACTCTTTGGCCAACACCACCATATCTGCGGTGTCCACCTTCTCATCCAGGATAGCTCGCACCAACGCCCGCAAAGACTCACAACTCTGTAAATTGGCTGCGGGTTGAACTGGAAATCTATCCATCCCAGTTTGCTCCCAAAACCCTCTCACAGTCGAAGCAAGGGATGTGCCAACCTTTGATCCCGTAAACTCATCGGGTGATGGGCCTGCAACCGATTGCAGCATGGCTTCCTCATTTTCATCCACAACGGAACTGGACGGTTCTATCTCATTGCCTCTCTCCCACATGTGCTGAATGGCTTGCGTTGACTGGCTTGCCAAGGTTTCACGTGCATAATTCAAAGCAGGTCTAACGGCCCCAGCTTGCCCTGCCCTTTGCCCGTCCTCCTTAGCACCTGCTTGGCCCGTGTGCTGCTTGTCCTCCTTAGGGCTAGCCTGTCCCGCCCGCTGCTTGTCCTCTCGGGATGCCACCACACCACCCGCTTGCCCTGCCCGCTGCTTGTTCTCCTTGGAGCCCGCTTGCCCTGCCCGTTGCTTGTTCTCCTTGGAGCCCACTTGCCCTGACGCTGCTTGTTCTCCTTGGAGCCCGCTTGCCCTGCGCGCGCTTGTTTTCCTTGGAGCCCGCTTGCCCTGCACGCTGCTTGTTCTCCTTGGAGCCCGCTTGAGCTGCGCGCTGCTTGTTCTCCTTGGAGCCCGCTTGCCCTGCCCGCTGCTTGTCCTCTCGGGATGCCACCACACCACCCGCTTGCCCTAAATGCTGCTTGTTCTCCTTGCTGCCCGCTTGCCCTGCCCGCTGCTTGTCCTCTCGGGATGCCACCACACCACCCGTTTGCCCTGCCCGCTGCTTGTTCTCCTTGGACCCCACTTGCCCTGCCCGCTGCTTGTTCTCCTTGGAGCCCGCTTGCCCTGCCTGCTGCTTGTCCTCTCGGGATGCCACCACACCACCAGTTGCCCTGCGCGCTTTTTGTCCTCCTTAGATTGCGATGCGTTACAAGTGGAGCAAACAAAGCCTTGACTCTTCATTTTTTTGTATGTACGATCAAAGGTGGTGGTACAACCCCGACATTGCCATCGCATCACACAAATTGAGGAAATGAGGGAGTCATCTACATGCACGGTATTGTCCACAACCATCCCCAACCAATCAAATCCATATTTTGCCGCAAGTTGATGGCAATGCAACGTGGTGACGGATGGGCGACCATCTTTTGGTTTCACATTTGCTTCTTTCTGTTGTGGTTGAGATTGTTTTGAACACTTGTGCTTTCCTGGACCAAACTTCTTCATGTCATCGAACCGTACATCCTTGGATTCTCCGCAAGATGCACAAGTCCAACGCATGACTGCCTTGGCCTTCATGTCTTGGTTGTCTTGGCGCACCCACTTCCATCCCGATAGGCGAGCCACATCATGACAATCTTTGTCGGTCAGTGAAGGCGTGGGCATGTCTCCAAATGGAAAACACAATAAGATCCACACCAAAAGGATGGTGACAAAAAAAGCAACTAAGCATCCAAAGAGGGGCACAAATTGGCAATTAACCAGAGCATGGTCAAACATCATAGGTGTTCCTTGTTTGGAAGATTGAACTAGTTTGATTGCCGTGAGAAGGCCTACACGGCGACCAAGGTACCCACATAACAAGTACGTTTTGATGCCATGAGAAAGTCTACATGACAACAAAGGCACATATGGAGCAAGTGCACTCAACCAATGAACAATTGTGAGGAATGAGCATGGTCAAACAAACACTGGTGTTCCCTCATCGGACAAAGTCAATAAGTTTGATTGCCGTGAGAAAGCCTACACGGCGACCAAAGTACGTACATAACAGCCGCTTGGATGCCATGAGAAAGCCTACATGGCAACAAAGGCACATATGGATCACCAGGTGTTGCGAGCTGCGACCAAAGTACGTACATAACAGCCACTTGGATGCCATGAGAAAGCCTACATGGCAACAAAGGCACATATGGATCACCAGGTGTTGCGAGCTGCTTGCCCCTACCATGTGCGCTCTTGAACACTAACTCAAAAACGCCCATTGTTCACCCCAAATGGACTACAAGAAGACACCACGGTCTTGCGTAACGCATTGGTAATCACCGTTGAAGAAAGACCGCTTGCTTTAGAGATGTGCCTCCACGGTCATGACGATGGTCCTAAAACGCGCTCAAAAACGGCTCCTTTTCCCCTCAAAATGGACCACCGTCTGGCACCACGGCATTATAAAATGCCTTATTGAACACCCATTTGCCATCATTTGATAGCCCAATCGCCATGGAAGAACAACAACCCTCATTGCAAACGCCCACTTGACACACCAACGACCGCCCTAAGTTTTCAGGACGATCGTCCTGAAAACATCCCAAAAACGGCCATTTGTGGACACTAAATCGGCCGTAGAACGGGCCAGACGGCTCAAAATGCAACGAAACTTGTTTGTGGTGGTGCGCATTTGCTCCCTGGTCGTTTTGAGCAACTTGGATGCCGGTTTTGAGCCACGGTGTGGCCACAAGGACTTTTGGACCTTCTGCTTGCTGCTGCTTGCTGCTTGCTGTTGCTGCTGCTGCTTCTACTGCTGCTTCTAAAACGTGTTGCTCACCCTTGGACCCTAAAAGGTGGTGTAAAACCTCGACAGGGTAAACCCAGCTCGGTAATCAAGGATCAAGACTCGAACTAGGACCGAGCTGGGTCCTAGTCTTGTGTAACGCATTGGAAATCACTTTGGAGGAAACACTGCCTGGCTTTAGAGATGGGCCTCCACGGTCATGACCATGGTCCTAAACTAAAACACGGCGCAAAAACGGCCCATTTTTACCACAAAATGGACCACCGTCTGGCACCACGGCATGGTCCATGCCTTGTTGAACACCCATTTGCCATCATTTGATAGCCCAATCGCCATGGAAGAACAACGGCCCTCATTGCAAACGCCCACTTGACACACCAACGACCGCCCTAAGTTTTCAGGACGATCGTCCTGAAAACAACCCAAAAACGGCCATTTGTGGACACTACATCCGCCATAGAACGGGCTAGACTGCTCGAAACAGCACGAAACTTATTTGTGGTGATGCGCATTTGCTCCCCGGTCCTTTTGAGCTACTTGGATGCCGGTTTTGAGCCACGGTGTGGTCACAAGGACTTTTGGACCTTCTGCTTGCTGCTTGCTGCTGCTGCTGCTTGCTGCTGCTAAAATGTGTAAAACCCTACGACCTTAAAAGGTGGTGTAAAACCTCGACAGGGTAAACCCAGCTCGGTAATCAAGACTCGATCTAGGACCGAGCTGGGTCCTAGTCTTGCGTACCGCATGGGAAATCACCGTTGAAGAAAGACCGCTTGCTTTAGAGATGTGCCTCCATGCTTACGGCGATCGTCCTGAAACGCGGCTGGAAAACGGCTCATTTTCACCTCAAAATGGACCACCGCGTGGCACCACGGTGTGGTACACGCCTTATTGAACACCCATTTGCCATTCTTTGATAACCCTATCGCCATGAAAGAACAACGCCCCTCATCGGAAACACCTGCTTGGCGTAGCGGCCATCGTCCTGAGATTCATGACGATCATCCTGAAAACAGTCGAAAACAGCCTAAAAACGGCCGTTTTTGGACACTAAATTGGCCATAGAACAGGGTACACAGCTCAAAATGCAACGAAACTTGTTTGTGGTGATGCGCCTTGGCCCCACGGTCGTTTTGAGCTACTTGGAAGCCGGTTTTGAGCCACAGTGTGGTCGGAAGGACTTTTGGACCGCCTGCTGCTTGCTTGCTGCTTGCTAAAACGTGTAGCTCAGCCTTGGACCCTAAAAGGTGGTGTAAAACCTCGACAGGGTAAACCCAGCTCGGTAATCAAGACTCAAACTAGGACCGAGCTGGGTCCTATTCTTGCTTAACGCATATACCGCCGTGTGGCACCACGGCATGGTACATGCCGTGTTGAACACCCATTTGCCATCATTTGATAGCCCAATCGGCATGGAAGAACAACGGCCCTCGGTGCAAACGCTGCACGTGCAGGGCGTCGGCATGCCCGATGAGGACCTCACTGAGGACCGAGAGATTCGCGGCAAGCAGGGTGCGTTGCCCAGGGGGGTCGGCGGTGCTGCTTGCTGCTGCTTGCTAAAACGTGTAGCTCATCCTTGGACCCTAAAAGGTGGTGTAAAACCTCAACAGGGTAAACCCAGCTCGGTAATCAAGATTCGAACTAGGACCGAGCTGGGTCCTAGTCTTGCGTAATGCATTGGAAATCACCGTTGAAGAAAGACCGCTTAGTTTAGAGATGTGCCTCCACGGTCAGGACGATTGTCCTGAAACACGGCTCAAAAACGGCTCATTTTCACTTCAACATGGACCACCGTGTGGCACCACGGCATGGTGCATGCCTTATTGAACACCCATTTGCCATCATTTGATAGCCCAATCACCATGGAAGAACAGCGGCCCTCATTGCACACGCCCACGTAACGCACCGGCGATCGTCCTGAGTTTTCAGGACGATCTTCCTAAAAACGTCTCAAAAACGGCCGTTTTTGGACACTAAAGCGGCCGTAGAACGTGCTAGACGGCTCAAAACGGCACGCCACCTGTTTGTGGTGATGCGCCTCTGCTCCTCGGTCGTTTTAAGCTACTTGGATGCCGGTTTTGAGCCACGGTCTGGTCGCAAGAAATTTTTAAGCGCCTGCTGCTTGCAGCTGCTTGCTGCTCGTTGCTTGCTGCTGTTGCTGTTGCTGCTGCTGCTGCTAAAATGTGTTGCTCAGCCTTGGACCCTAAAATGTGGTGTAAAACCTCGACAGGGTAAACCCAGCTCGGTAATCAAGACTCGAACTAGGACCGAGCTGGGTCCTAGTCTTGCATAACGCATTGGAAATCACCGTTGAAGAAAGACCGCTTGCTTTAGAGATGTGCCTCCATGGTTACGGCGTCCTGAAACACGGCTCAAAAACGGCTCATTTTCACCACAAAATGGACCACCGCGTGGCACCACGGTGTGGTACACGCCTTATTGAACACCCATTTGCCATTCTTTGATAGCCCAATCGCTATGAAAGAACAACGGCCCTCATCGGAAACAGCTGCTTGGCGTAGCGGCGATCGTCCTGAACTTTCAAGACGATCGACCTGAAAACAGCCTAAAACAGCCCAAAAACGGCCATTTTTGGACACTAAATCGGCCATAGAACGGGCTAGACGGCCCGAAACGGCACGAAACCTGTTTGTGGCAATGCACCTTTGCTGCCCGGTCATTTTGAGCTACTTGGATGGCGGTATTGAGCCGTGGTGTGGTCGCAAGGATTTTTTAACCGCATGCTGCTTGCTGCTTGCTGCTGTTGCTTGCTAAAATCTGTTGCTCACCCTTGGACCCTAAAAGGTGGTGTAAAACCTCGACAGGGTAAACCCAGCTCGGTAATCAAGGATCAAGACTCGAACTAGGACCGAGCTGGGTCCTAGTCTTGCATAACGCATTGGATATCATGGTGGAGGAAACACTGCCTGCGTTGGAGATGTGCCTCCACGGTCAGTACGATTGTCCTGAAAAACGGCTCAAAAACGGCTCATTTTCGCATCAAAATGGACCGCCGCGTGGCACCACGGCATGGTGCATGCCTTATTGAACACCCATTTGCCATCATTTGATAGCCCAATCGCTATGAAAGAACAATGGCCCTCATTGGAACGACCTACTTGGCACAACGGCGATCGTCCTAAACTTTCAGGGCGATCGTCCTGAAAACAGCCCAAAAACGGCCATTTTTGGACACTAAATTGGCCATAGAACGGGCTAGACGGCTCAAAATGCAACGAAACTTGTTTGTGGTGATGCGTATTCGCTCCCCGGTCGTTTTGAGCTACTTGGATGCCGGTTTTGAGCCGCGGTGTCGTCGCAAGGACTTTTTAACCGCTTGCTGCTGCTGCTTGCTGCTTGCTAAAACGTGTAGCTCATCCTTGGACCCTAAAAGGTGGTGTAAAACCTCGACAGGGTAAACCCAGCTCGGTAATAACTCAAGACTCGATCTAGGACCGAGCTGGGTCCTAGTCTTGGGTACGCATTGGAAATCACCGTTGAAGAAAGACCGCTTAGTTTAGAGATGTGCCTCCACGGTCAGGACGATTGTCCTGAAACACGGCTCAAAAACGGCTCATTTTCACCTCAAAATGGCCCACCGTGTGGCACCACGGCATGGTGCATGCCTTATTGAACACCCATTTGCCATCATTTGATAGCCCAATCGCCATGGAAGAACAACAACCCTCATTGCAAACGCCCACTTGACACACCAACGACCGCCCTAAGTTTTCAGGACGATCGTCCTGAAAACAGCCCAAAAACGCCATTTGTGGACTTTAAATCGGCCGTAGAACGGGCCAGACGGCTCAAAATGCAACGAAACTTGTTTGTGGTGATGCGCCTCTGCTCCTCGGTCGTTTTGAGCTACTTGGATGCCGGTTTTGAGCCGCGGTGTGGTCGCAAGGACTTTTTAACCGCCTGCTGTTGCTGCTTGCTGCTTGCTAAAATGTGTAGCTGAGCCTTGGACCCTAAAAGGTGGTGTAAAACCTCGATAGGGTAAACCCAGCTCGGTAATTATGATTACGACCAAGCTCGGTCTCAGTGTTGCTTAACGCATTGCAAATCAACGTTGAAGAAAGCCCGCTTGCTTTGCAGATGTTCCTCGAGGGTAAGGACAATCGTCGTGAAACACGGCTCAAAAACGGCTCGTTTTCACCTCAAAATCGACCACCGCGTGGCACCATGGCATGGCGCACGCCTTATTGAACACCCGTTTGCATTCCTTTGATAGCCCAATTGCTACTGAAGAACAGCAGCCCTCATTCAAAACGCCCACCTTACATCCTAGCAATCGCCTTGTACTTTGAGGACAATCGTCCTGAAAACAGCCCAAAAACGGTCCCGTTTGGACGCTACATCGGTCATAGAACAAGTTAGACGGCTTGAAATGACACAAATCTTGTTGCAGGTGATGCGCATTTGCTCTGCGGTCGTTTTGAGCTACTTGGATGCCAGTTTTGACCCACGGTGCCCGCAAAAAGAGTTTTCTTTTGTGTGCTTGCTTGCTTGCTTGCTTGCTTGCTGCTACTAAAACGTGTTGCCCATCTTGGGCTCTAAGAGGGGTCGTAAAACGTCAACAGGGTAAACCCAGCTTGGTAATGAAGACGCAGGACTAGGACCGAGCTGGGTCCTAGTCTTGTCCAACGCATTGGTAATGGGCGTGGAAGAATGACAGTTTGCTTTGGAGACTCCTGTGCAGAGTTGGGACGATAGTCCGGGTGACCGGGCGATGGGTCTGGCCTGAGATGCACTGACCCTCTTGAACAGCGCTGCTCTGCATTTTTTGACCTCCCCCCCCCCCCCCCCCAGTCGACGAGCCCCCGTGTATTCGGACGCACAAGGCTCGCATAGAGCACGGCAGGCCGTTCGTGGTGCCGATGGAGAGGCGATGCGGAGGCCTGTCCAGCGGAGCGGTCCGGGGCGGGTGTTGCTTTCCGTTATGTTCCCGGAGAGCGGGGGCTTGAAGGAACCACCCCACACAGGAGAGAACATGGATTTCCCTCTATATGCATTTCCCCCTGCATTTCCCTCTGTGTTCCCCTGTGCATTCCCCATTGCATTTGGCATTACCCTTGGTTATTATTATTATGTTTAATATTATTCTTTGCATTCCCTCGTAAGGGAAAGCCGACATGCCATTCGAACGTGCCATCTTGTTATTATTCATGTATGCATTTGACCATGGAGTGCAGATTCCCATTTTCATTTGTTTGCTACCCTGCCAAACACAACCCAACGGACAACAAGGATTAGCGGCTAGTGAAAGAAAGGTGTTGTTGCAAGTAGATGCGAAAAACATGCTTGAAGATCAAATCGGCTTGAATATCTTCCGTCGGTATGCCTACCCCCGTGGGATTCCTTGTGCACATCCCAAAGATATTTTTTCTCGAGTCCTCTTGCAGCTTTGTCCAAAAACCTTGGTCATTTTCATTTGACCATCAGCATTTGCAGGTATTCCGAAGGCACGGTATACTGCTTGTGATAGATCCACACACCCGGACGGGTGTTATCGGCAAGCTTGGTGCTCTTTGGAAAGGGTGCAGGGTCACCAGGCATGTCGCTGGCCTTGCTAGGTTCTCTTTTTTTTTACGCCTAGGTTCGTTCCTAGTGCCGCCACACTGATGTAGGCCATGGCCCTACGAGGACTCTGTTGTAGCCTGATTTTGTTTCTAGTGCCAAGTCCAAATTATAGTGTGTTATATTGTTGTATTGGCTCGGTCCCAATTAATTGGTGACCACACAAGGTACTTGGTGCTTTGTGGACTTCGTGTCCCATCATCATTAAGGTCACTATGGGGGTGTTGTGCTATGGGGTGTTGCATGGAACATGTGTACGTATTGCAAAATAGAACAAATTTTTTTTGGAAAAAATGACACCCACTCAAAGTAAAAGGAAATATCCATGACAGTGAAAACAAATTAAAAAATTTTGAAAATTACACGCTTGACAACGACACAAATTACACGCGCTCACAATTCAAAGAAAAACAAATTACGCAATTTCGCAATTTTTTTGTGCTCAACTTACCTTTTTCACAACATAACCGCACCACACCCTGTACCCCTCAAAAATGGAATATTTTTGATAATAATTTTTGGGGGGGGGGGGGCAATATCAAAATAATCGATTTTGGAAATTTCCATTTTTGACCCGGGGGGGGGGGGGGGGGGGCGACTCCGCGGGTCCTAGGACGCCAACTACCCCTGCACCCCCCCCCCCCCCCCCGCCCCCTAGGGGCCTTCGGCCAACAGTTAGTTGCCAAAGGTGTTGCCCTCAGGCGTCCATGGGCGCCAAAGGCGCTGATGCTCCATGAACACCAAAGGTGCCCTAAGGCAAATTTTATCCAATTTGCACCCCAACGCTATCCTTAAACCCAACCTTGACTCTAACGCCCACCCTCAACCCTCATCCTACTCCTATCCCTACACCTAACCCTAATCAAGACTGAATATTGGGACCGAGCTGGTGGGGGAGGGAACATCAGCTATGACTGGTGAGGGACATCAAGAATGATTCACACATTGATGGCTCTTGACAAAATGAAATTAGCTTGCAAGTGAACCCCATCACCACGAGGCCCACTTTCAAGGCTTTTTGGACTTCTAAGGGGCCAAAATGCCCCAAAATGGTGATGAGGTTTGGAAAAATGCGTTTTTGACCCATTTTTGACCCATTTTTGGTCCCAAAACAGCCCATTTTCAAGGCATTTTGGGATTTTCGGAGGACCAAAATGGGCCACCACAAGCTCAAAATAGTCCAAAAACACTTGTTTTAGGCCGCACATGGTCTAGGATCATTTTTGAGAAAAGTCATCTTTTTGCCCCTACTGGACCTTGTTGACCCATTTGGGCACCCACCTGTTTGGGCTTGAGCTTGCAGCTTGCCGCAGCCTAGTGGGCCTAGGTATTGGGGTCTAGGCGTCCGTTTGGGCAGTTCTGAGGGGTGGAAACCACAACAAGTGGGGGGTTGTGGGTGGAGAAGGTGCCCTCGGAATCGCATTTTGAGCCATATAGCCAAAGATATGGCCTGTTCTTGGTTTGTGGCTGTCGGCATTCGAAGCTTTTGGGGGCCTTTTTGGGCCGTTTCCGGGACATATCATGGTGTTAGAGGGCCGCAAAGAGCTCGTTGACACGAGGAAGTCAAGCCGCACGTGGAGTGTACCCACCGTTTCCCTTCGCTTGGCCGTTTTGAATGTGTTCCAGCGCTTTTTTGGCCCAAAAATGGCTGTTTTTGGCCCTAAACTGCAGTTTTTGAAACTGAGGTCCGCCACTTGCGAATCCCGTTCCCGGCCGCCACCGTTGAGTTTCTTGCTCAAACTTTGTGTGATTGTACTTCACACCCATAGGTATCATCCACCAAAATTTCACCCGAATCGGAAGCACCACGACGGAGTTCTGATTTTTACCCATTTCGCGCGTGCTGCTTGCTTGCTTGCTTGCTGCTTGCTTGCTTGCTTGCTTGCTTGCTTGCTTGCTGCTAAACCTGGTAGGTCCACCCTAGACACTAAAAAGGGTTATAAAACCAAGACTGGTTCCACCAGCTCGGTGACCCTAGCCCTAACCCTAGCCCTGGCTCTCACCCTAGGCTAGGGTCAGAGTGAGTGTTGGGGTCCAAAATAGAGAGCAATGATGTGGCAAAAGGAGCCATGAACGAAATTTGGGGCATCTTGTTCAGCCCAATCAACAGGGCTGGCCTGGCCATACTAGCTAGCTGCAAAGGTTAGGGTTGGGTTTATGGTGATGGTATGGTTAGAGGGAGGGCAAGGGGAGGTAAGGGGAGCCTGTGCCCCCCCCCCCCCCACACCCCAAATTGCCCTACCTGGAACTAACCCCCCCCACCCCAAATCGCCCCACCGGACCCCCCCCCCCAACCGACCCTCCCGGAGCCCCCCCCCCCCCCAAGCCCCTCCTAGACCCCCCCCCCCATTCGCCCCTCCTTGACCCCCCCTCCCATGCCCCCCCCCCCCCCCCCCCCCCCCCCCCCAAGGGGCCTCCGGCCAACAGTTAGTTGGGGGGGTAGTTGGCGTCCAGAACCGAGGGGTCGCCCCCCCCCCCCCCCCCGGGATTTTTGAGTTGTACAGGATGGAAAATTGCCTGAGCAGTTTGTGCACCAGTCCCTTGGAAGCCCCCCTCCCAGCACCCAAGACCCAAATACTATAGTCCTAGTGTGAACAATGCATAAAGAGGATGGATGATCAATGTGGGTGTTCACAATATCACCCACAATTATCATGTGTCTCAGGTATAGCATGTTTTAGGCCCTCTTTATGCATTTTTCACATGTCTGGCAATGTGCACAGCGCAAAACACAAAAGATTTTCCTAAATCGGAATGCATATTCTGCACCATGGCTGATCATTAGAAACACCGTGGCCTGCTCAAGGCTGCAGTAGGGGGAGGGGGGTTCCTAGCTACCTTGCCAAAGGCATTAGAATTCTTTTTGGACTGTAACATACATAGCTGACAATGATAGTGCGATGTGGCGATACTTTGAGGTATGTATGTTCCCCCCTCCCCCTGATTCTTGGGCAGAAAGTGCGTGGGAAATCAGGGGAAGACTGTAGGAAGTGAAACCTGCAATGTACATGCACATTGTTCGTCTCATTTGCACCTTATTTCTTTTAGGTGAAGCAGAAGAGGGAGTCCTTGAAGAAGACAGTAGCAAGCCTCAAGCAGAACCTGCAGGAGCTAGAAGATGAGCTCAGTGCGAAGCAGGCAGAGCGCCAGAAGGAAGAGGAAATGAACCAAAAACTTGCGGACGAAGTCTCCAAATTTAAGCAGAAGATGGACAAGCAGTATGCCTCTGGTTCTTCTTATTTAAAAGCGGCAAGCAGGATGGAATGGTCTTGTTTATGAGTATGCCACTTCACCACCACCATGTGGCAGGCCAATCACGAATCTTGAAGAGGGTTGTTAGATCAACCTCAGGCGCGAGCGCCATGTCTGCCCCCCCCCCCCCCCCTCGTCAGGGTATTTGCGTAGCATGCCCTAATGTTTAACATTGCATGCTTAACCCCTTGAGAAATCAACAATCAATTATCCCTCAATAGTTTTTTTTGATTCTGACCCCTCAGCCCAGCCATACCGCTTTTGGGGGGCTGGGGGGGGGGGGGGGGGGGGGGGCAAATCTGGCTTGGCCTCATGTTGGCAAATATGCATAAATCCGGAGGTCAGTTGCACTGTGGCGGGCAATAGATCATTTTGTGACAATACATGTACTCTAGTATGCATGGGGACCCATGCACAAGTTGATAGGTGCATGTACCCGGGGCCATGGGCTCCTCGAAAGTTCCGGCATTGCAGTTTGTGTGTCAGGGCCCCCCACCCCTGTTGGAGGTCCCCTGTCAAGGCAATTGAATCACCTTGCAGAGGTTGTTAGATCAAAACCACGCAGGCATTTTTGGGAAAGCGTCACATACCCTCCCTTTTTCAGGCCATCTCACGTAGCCCCAGGCGTGGCTCTATGGTAGCAAAGCAAATCCGCAGACAGAGTGAAGCAACGGCAAATTGTGCGGGCACTGTCAGCAACGGGTGGGGGCAGGCGTAGGACACCCCTATACAACGTGCCCCCTTTGGATACAGCATCACCAGCACACGGCAACATTCCCCAAGGGGCCATAGGCAGCAGGCATTGAAAGCGGACATGAGGATGTTCACCTGATGGGAAGCGAAGACCGCTGACGCGCACAGGGCGGCCCCTGGTGGTCATCAAAGTCCCGAGACGGTGTCGCACCATGGCGTAGGCCGCATATGAGGTCATAGGGAATTGGCGGCCGCAGGCAGTCCATGATCTGCTCTATAACCCAGGCACCTGCGAAGACACGGAACCGCTGCGGTCCCACGTGGCTCGAGAACTCGGACTGCCGCGTAACCATGCTCCGAGTGATCCATGTACAGCCGCCACCAACGCCACCAACGGGGGTGTAGATGTTGACCTCCCGGTTTTTGGGTTTGGGGGCGGAACGAGGCCCCGGGATAGAGGTGCTAAAGGGCGCGCAGCAGCGCCCACCCCCGGAAGTGTTCGAACGCCGCCTAAGCGTACTGGCGCTATGCCGGGGGTCACAGACGCAGCTCCAAGTGTGTGGGGCCCCAGGTATGGTACTCGTATGTGGGTTGGGTAGGAGCCAACTGACGATCCAGGCGGGCCGCAGCTCGGGCATGGCTCCTCCTGAGTTGATTGTCGTAGCCGGCCGCCAACCGAACACGCTTCTTACCGGGCATGCTGCGTGGTCTAAGGGGCAAAGGGGCAACGACTCCGCGGCTACACGCCGGCGGCTGATATCCAGGACAGTGGGCACACAGGGGGATCTACTATGTAACAGAGAGGGCTTCCTCCCCACGAGGGGACGCATCGCGCATAGCGAGCAAAGCTAGACTCTAACAGGGTATAGTACATAGCAAACAGACACGAAATAGAGAGGGGAAACTGACCACACGGAGACCGCGGGGACGCCGTGGTTCGCGCATCGCGTGGTTGCCATTGGGTTGCATTGGTAGAGAAGACACAGCAAGGAGACGGTGGGACAAGGGACAAAAGAGCCACAAGAGAGCAGAAAATCAATATGAGGCAATGTGTGCATTGGAACCCAAGCCGTAGGGAAGCCGAGCTGAGTCGCCACGTGAGAAAAGGGGGCGAGCCAGGAAAGGTTGTAACGGGGTAAAGTCGGGACACAACCGAGTGACTTGTCTCCAAGGTACCGAATTGTTGTAGTAGGGCAAACAGGCAAGAGGCAAAAGAGTCAAAGGTATGTAAGTAGTTCAGACATGGTATCTATGTGGTATCCATCATCATGGAATTGGGTGTAAAAGGAAAAGAGAACAGGAGCACTGCCGCTTGGGGGAGGTTAGGTGAATCCACGCCATCCACCGCTGAAATCCCGACATGTGGAGATGGCCCCCATGCCCGCGACCCGATCACCCTAGCGCCCTGCATCACGGCGTGGCGGGTAGCCTGCTAAGAGATAGCATGGGGTTCGAGGACATCGCGAAGCTTTGGCAGCGTAGCTGCCCCCCTATTTTGGCCCGTTCGCGCTGGGGACACCCCACCATGCCTCCACACCACGTCAATGTGTCCGGCCCTAGGGATTTGAGGGGGTGGAGGCAGGGAGACTTGTTCAACTTTGAATGATCAATATTCGAAAGACGTTCAAAAAATGGTTTTTTGAACAAAGTGTGCGGAAATTGCAAAAGCTGCAAAGTGCTTGTCCAGTCTGCCCACACAAACCCCACGGATTGGAGACCCAAAAACACCTTTCGGCTCAAAATTGAAAAAACCCATAGATTCCAGATTTTAGCCCCCAAAAGAGGAGGCTAACTATTTTGACATTTTTGACCCTCTCAAAAAAGTGGGTTTACTTGCTGGGGGGGGGGGGGGGGTTAGGGAATTCCTGACCAAAAAGTCATTTGGGGATACAATTACTGGACGACCAAAAAAATGATTGTACACGTGTTAAACCAACGATTCAACCCCTTGGGGTAGGGTCACCCTTACCCAATGTTTGACTAACTGCACCGTGAGCATTTTTACATAACCCCGCAACCCTCATGGTGCGTGCGTGTGTAGTGTCTTTACAACCCATGTTTTGCATGCCCCGACAAAGATGGTGCAACCATTAGAAGTGGCTGATATGCGGACCTGCTCGCCCAGCGCGATGCGCTCTCCCGCCATGTGGTGTTGGACGGTCGCCGCACCGCCTATTATGGTGCCGCACCTGTCGTGGGGCCCTACCTCCCTACTCTCCCCACGCGATGTGTACCCTCGTGACACGAGGTGGGGACTTGGGTTTTGTGGCCGTTGCTCCGCCGGCTGCTACTTTGGAACCTCACGTCACGTATGTTCTGCATGGTATGTGCCCTATGTGCGCTGCCCTCTGTGGCGTTTTGCGCGGATGGACGGGACATTCGACACCTGAGTTGCTTCAGGGCGCACAAGCCACCCTTCCAGCATTGTGGAGCCATCCCCCGTCGGGGGTGAATGATGCGCTGCGCTGGGCATTTTACAGGGGCAAGATCTCTTCGGTCTCCAGTATTGGGGCTGTAATCCACTCGCAAGGGTTGCTGCTCACGTGCCAAGCCACGGTACAAACCTCCTGTGATAGACTCATTGCAGTGCATGTCCCGCTAGCCATCACCCCTACACCCCTTCTTAGGGTCCATGGATGGGCAATACATTTTAGCAAGCAGCAGCAAGCAGCAACAGGCGGTTTGGGCAGATCCCAGCCAGTAGCACTTTCCTGTTTCAAGCCCCGTTACTGCGTGTGTGGCCGTATGGTGTCGTGTTGGTGTGCATCCCTGTAATAGTGCGGTAGTTTCTAGTGGGTTTCTTTGGTGTTGGCTTTGTAGAGCCCGCCTCCCTAGAAATGCTTGTTTGCACCCTCATTTGTCATAGGTGTAATTCTTTGGTGTTCCCGAGTACTTTGTGCAACCAGTTTTCAGAGATGGTGGGAATGCGGTCATCATTCTTGGCACATTACGATGGTTGCCATGACGACCACGCCACTTGCGGTTGACACCGCGTGCTCCGTTCGTCATATCAAGGCGCAAAATATAGTTTTACTACGTTGTTTGTCCAGTTGCGGTACTTCATAGCCGAAAAAGCCAAAAAAAACAAAGGTTGCGTTCATGGGTTGTGATGGCGCAAAGTGCGGTTTTTTTTTTGCTATTTCTTAGCCCTGATTCGCGTGCCGTTGCCCCCCCCCCCCCCCCTACATCCGAGCTAGAAGTGGCCCGCCTTTACGCGTGCGTATGCAGCAAAAAGGCTAGGCTTTGTGCACGAGGTCAATTTTTTTTCGGAAAAACGATAGGGGGCAGTATGGACCTCCTAAGATGATAAGATTTGATTTCATACAGGTAGGACACACCAATGGCAACAGTCATGGTTGACATACACCGTGCGTCCGGGTTAGTTGTACACCAAACACTTGGTGCTGTTTTGCAAGGGGCGGGATTCATCAAAGCTATTACTTGTGTTTGGGGGTCCGCAGTTGTTGTGTTTGCCATTAACATTGCAGGCATAGAGGGGGTGGCAACCGCGAAGCTTCTCGCTAGTGTTGCTCCAAGATGCCCTTTGTTTCCCTCGGACCAATTAATTCTCCCCTTTGCTGCCCTTCAGCCCCCCCCTCCCCCTCCATAGAGAATAAACATGCACTTATGCCTGACTGTGGAGTGCATTACCTCTGGTTTGCATTTGTCTGGTTTTTAATTAGGTCACACCCCCCCTCCCCCTCCACCGGGGGCAATGGACTCAAGGAAGCGCTTTAACCCACTTGCCAACAATACTTTGGCGCTCCTTCTTGCTAGCATTTCTTGTGAAGCTATAGGGGTCATAGACTTACATCTCCTACAATCAGTTAGCATTGCGGTTATGGCGGTTTTTGCACTTCTTGCGTGCGTGACGGGGTTCTAGGACTAGTTTCGCTAGGCTTGCACAACACTTTTGCCTTCTATTTTGCGCTAGGCAAATGTTGTGTTTGCCATGCACATTAGAGGCATGGAAGTCGTGGTGATCGCCAAGCTTCCCGCGAGCATTGCTCCAAGATGCCTTTTGTTTCCTTCGGACCACTTAATTCTCCGCTTTCTTGCCCTTCTTTCCCCCACCCCCCCTCCCCCACCGGGGGCAATGGGCTTAATAAACACTTTAACCCACTTGGCAACAATACTCCTACACAGCTGTCGACTTTTCAGCAATAGCTGGTCATCTCGCTAGCATTCCTTGTGAAGCTACAGGGGTCACTGATATACACCTCCTTCAATCGGTCACCGCTACAGATACGGTGTTTTTTGGACGAATTGAACGGCTAACACAGTTCTAGGAGTAGCTTAGCCAATGTCTCGCAAGTTGCGGACTCTAACAACTTTTCTTGAGCGTTGGTGTGAGGATGCACACGGTGTTGGAAACGTAGGGCTGGCTTGTAATGGTGTCAGGCGTGCATGGGATTTAGTTCACCTTGAGCCTCCCTTGGAGTTAGCTTCTTCCGTGGACTCTGAATCGAAGGCAGTGGTGCCTCTCAAAAAAGATGCTCGTTGTTTGCTTGATCGTTAGTACACAGCTCAGGTGGCTCCCACCTTTGTTGTTGGTGATGGCGTGCCAACATCTCCACTAGCCTCCGTGGCTTTAGATCAATTTTGATAGGGGAACATTTCTCCGGCAGTTGGTTTGAGTACTAGTGGCTTGCTTGAATGGCATCTTTAAATTAAATTACAAGGGCAAGTTGCCTGGGCCCGATGGGCCGAGGCCAAGGACGTTGGCTACCCCTCCCTTATTCGTACTAACCAAGTGGGGGCGGTGAAACAATACGCCTCCTTCCTTTTTTCCGCGCCCGATTTTATTGGGCTCGTCATGGACCTCAATGTCACAAAGACGGGGTTCCGCCACCTATCCGAGTTCATGACCCGTCGAGGAATTGACTATACGGCCGCTACGGGGCACACCTTCCCGCGACCCATCCCAACGCAGCAAGGCTTCTTGGACACATGGAAGGATATGGCTAAGCCGCTAGAGTTGCGGCCCCCCGTGAACGTGGACGACCCACCCGCTAGTGGCCGCAGTTGGCCCGTGCACTCATGCGCCCGCTACATTCAATCGCGTCCACCGCTAGTGGACACCATTGATTGGGACCGGCCCCTCACGTTTCTTGTGCGCGGGGATTCCCACCCAGTGTGCTGGTGGGAGTTGGACCCAATTGTCTTTTGGGCTCCTCAACCACGGCAAACGGGGCCGCACACCCGCCTACTTGTGGGTCATTGGCATGGCCGTGTGCGGCGACAAAGGCGTGGCCGCTTTGCCCACTATTTGGGCTAAGAACCTTCAGTTACTTGGCGCTTTTGTGTGCCGTTGAATTTGGGCTCGCTTTGTTTCAAAGTTCCTCGTTTGAAAGCCGAAAATTGCTTAAAATAAAATTAAAAGCCGAACGAAATTTGAAGGTAAAATTTAAACGAAAAAGTGATGCCCGGATATCAAATGCACACAGTCTTTTGTAGGTGTTGCAGTTGATTCACGACTACAAAATTTTGTGTTGGGCATCTAGTCGGGTGCCTACTGCGCTGGTCCTTGGGGTTGACCAGTCGTTTATTGGCCGCCTCATTGGGGTCTCCACATCACCCCAAGTGGGGTATATTTACAATATGGGGGTGTGGGACAACGCAGCGGCGGCGTGGTTGCGGGTGGACGTGCGCCGGACTTTGGACAACGAGGCGGCGGACCGTCACGAATATCATGTGACGGGTCGCAGCTTGCATAATGGGGGGTGCATAGCGGAACCTCACATCGTGGTTGATCGGTGTTGGGTTTTCCCATGCATCCTCTATTGTTGCACGGCCATTGGGCGGCTGCAGGTCGCTTTTGTTAAGGCGCGCCTGGAGTCAATCCCCAAGGAGTGATGCCCGGATATCAAATGCACACAGTCTTTTGTAGGTGTTGCAGTTGATTCACGACTACAAAATTTTGTGTTGGGCATCTAGTCGGGTGCCTACTGCGCTGGTCCTTGGGGGTGACCAGTCGTTTATTGGCCGCCTCATTGGGGTCTCCACATCACCCCAAGTGGGGTATATTTACAATATGGGGGTGTGGGACAACGCAGCGGCGGCGTGGTTGAGGGTGGACGTGCGCCGGACTTTGGACAACGAGGCGGCGGACCGTCACGAATATCATGTGACGGGTCGCAGCTTGCATAATGGGGGGTGCATAGCGGAACCTCACATCGTGGTTGATCGGTGTTGGGTTTTCCCATGCATCCTCTATTGTTGCACGGCCATTGGGCGGCTGCAGGTCGCTTTTGTTAAGGCGCGCCTGGAGTCAATCCCCAAGGAGAATGTGGAGGCCGTGCAACGGTTGTTGTACCAGGCACGCACGGGGGTAAAGCTGGGTGCCACCGCCGCAGCCGATGGGGAGGAGGCCAGGGCTCTCTTCCTTGCATGGGAGGAGATGGGCCCACTATTGGCCTACTCGCCGGAGGACCCCGAATGGCAAGCCGTTGTTGCCATGAGGGATCTCTATCGGGACTTGTAGAGCGAAACGCCCCCTCTCAATGACCCGGGGGGTTTGCTGTTGCGCGGCAGTACCGTGCACAAAGGGAGGCGGAGGTAGTTTTGCAAGTATGGGAATGGTGGTTTCTGAAATTTGATCTACCCCTTAGGATCCAAGCAATCCCCCCATGTGGCCCCATGTACAATGGCCACACTCATGTCCAACCACAGCCCCCCACCCATGTCCCTTTCCCTTGCACCCCTAACTCTTGTTAGCCCTATCCATGGACCCGCTGAAATGGAGGTGTTGATGGAGAAGATGTTCGAGAAGATGAGCGACAAATTGGTACGTGCTTGCGTGTGCACGTGTTTGCTTGCGTAGGACGCGATATCCGACTCAACATTTTTCAATGAAATTTTAACTGGGGCGTCCCTTTTTTTCGTTTAATTTTAACACTGGCGGTCGTTTAACATTCAAAATTTAAGCTAAAAATGAAGTGTTAGAAATTGAATCAAAATTTTTAAACCCAGGTTAATTTTTGCATTTGTTCTCTCTTGCAGATGCGAGAAGTGGAGGACCGGTTGCAGCAGGGTGCAACACCCCCTGGGGGAGTAATTCCAGCTCCTCCGGCAGCTCCAGCAGCTGCAGCAGCCGGCGGTCCGCCGCCGCCTCCTTTGAGGGCCGCCGCCTCCTTTGAGGAGGGGCGCCGGCTCAAGGAGGAGCGGCGACGGAGAAGGAGAAGAGACAACGCAAGAAGGAGGAGAATACGAGGGCAGTGGAGGAGAGGACGGCCAGCCATTCACGGGGGGGGGGGGGGGGGTTGAGGCAGAGCAGGGCGAGGTGGTGGTGCCAGAGGGACGAGGATGGGGAGGGGGATGAAAATGGGGAGGGGGATGAAGTCCAGGTGCCCCCCTCCCCCGATCCCCTGTATCACTCTCCCGAGTGGCTGCAAAAGGCCCTCAGGAAAGACTCATTGGTCTGCCGCAAGGCAGCCGCTGCGCTGTGGTCTGTCCAAGCCCTTGAACAGGGCTGTGGGCTAGATCAAGCAATTTTTTCCGACCCCAGCAAGGATCACGACACCCTTCGCTAGGTTATGTGCCAACTTTCCCGGTGCCTAATTAGGAAACATGGGGAGGGCAAGGGGGAGTGGCGGAGGGATGCTGCCAAAGGGCGCGCCGAGCACAGGCAGCCACTGCCGGGCGGTCCCATGTCCCCCTTGCCCGAGCGCATCAACTCACGGTCCGTAGGGGCCCTGAACCTGCTATCCGACCCCCGGGGGGTTAGGTTTGGCACCGACCACTACCTGGTGTGCCTGCAGCACTGGGTAGCCCTTGGCTGGTGCCAACAGTGGCGGCAAGGCAAGTCGGTATAGTTTGCACCGGTGTGTTCTGCCGTGCTGTCCCCGCCCACCCCCCCTAACGACCCCGCGGCCCAGCACACCTACGAGGGGCTGGTGCCTGGGTCGTGCACAACCCGCGGCTTGGCGGCCGTCACTCGGACGCCCCCCCCCCCCCCGGCGGCCACCACCGCCAACACCACCAACGCCGCCGGTCTAGGAGAGGCCCCCAGCCCCGCCTCGAGCTTTAGGCATGCGATGGGGGTGCTGCATGCTCTAGGGTGCCCAACATTTAAAAAGGTATGTGTGTGTATGTGTGTCTTTGCGCTTGTTTAATTTTTAGGACGCTTCGTTTCCAAGTTTTGGTTTCATTTTTAAAATTTCCATCGCCGCATCAAAAATTAAAAATTAACGTTAAAAATTCAACCAAAAAATTTAAAAAAAGTCGTCCAAAAAATTTAGTTTGTCCCGCGGACCACGGCCACCGCCTACTTTGTTGCAAGTCAAGGACGTGGCGGTCTGCGGAGACAATCTCCGCCCCGTGCATGTCGTTTGGGGCGACAAGGATAGGGAGCGGAGCCAGGGGTAGGGGGGGGCTCCACAAGCTCCTCGCCCATGACCCCGCGCTTGGGCGGGCTGTACTCCGCGGCTTGAAGGAGTAGGAGCACGGCCGCTAGTGCGCGGAGCTTTGGGGCCCCTTGAGGCCCTACAAGCCCACTTCGTGGGCACACTTGGGGGAGGTAGCGTGGTTGCGGTGTGAGCATACCAAAGTATGGGGCGTCGCTTGGGAAAAATTTCACCCCTACGCGGTGCCTTGTGTTTGTGTGAACCATTTTACGCCTTGGTTTGGGGGGGAGGGGGGGTTCACCCGTCTTGATGTGTAAAAATATTAAAATGGCTTTGGGCTTTAAAATTTGAGATTAATTTTTGGTTTAAAATTTGTAAATTTTAAATATTATGTGTCGCCGGAATTAAAATCTAAACCAACAAAATCTAAACAAACTTTACAAAAATGAAACCTCCGTGCACAAGCACAAAAATATATAGAACATACCCTTTAGCCTTTGTGGCTAATGCGCTTGGCCATTCCGGCCATTGTTGCCGGGTTAAACCTCCCGGGAGCCCGTTTCTAGGTCCAATAGTGCCGGGGTAGCTTGGGTTTCGCTTGGGGGGTTAGGTGGGTTAGTGGGGGTATTTGGGTTGGGTTGAGGGTTTTCTTGGGGGTTAGTCGGGGGGTTAGCCGGCCTTGTCGGGGGGGGGGGGGGGGTTGCGCACCTTTTGGAGGTGTGCCTGCGCAGCTTTGGCCGTGCCGAAGACGAGGTGGCGCTCCACCTGATAGATCTTGGCATAGTTTGAGTATCTCACCCAAACAACCCCGCTCTTGCGGGTGTGCACACCGGTGACGGTGGCCACCTCTACCCCGCCCCCGTATGGGACGTGGGCGGGGGTTCCCACGAGGAGATCGCCCCCCCCCCCCCTTCCTCCTTCGCCGCCCCTGCTTCTTTCCCACCCCCCTCCGCCTTCTTCTCCCGCCCCTTCTCTTTTGGGGCGTGGGGCGGCTTTTGACTTTGCGGGGGGGGTTTCTTGTTCGGGGGGGGTGTCTTTGCCAGAGGACGACGAAGAGGAAGAGGTGGGGTTGTCGGACTTGGCGTTTAAGTCCGACTCGAACCGTTGCCGCTTTGGGGGGGGGGGGGGGGGGGGGGGCGGGCTTTGCCCTTTTGGGGGGGGGGGGGGAGGGGGGGGCTTGGAAGATGGGGGGGGGTGGTGGTGGTGCTTGCCGCTTCCCTTTCTTCCTTCACCTCCCCTTCCCTCCCCACCACCCCTCCCCCGCCATCAATTCATTTTTGGCCAAAAATAAAAAGTATTGGATTTAATTTGGTTCTCTAGGGACCACATGGGCCTGGTGTCCAATGCGAAACCTATGCTCAACATGCCCACGTTTTGGAGGCTTATGGCAATGACCAATGCGGCGCACTACCTACCCTTGGTATATCGGCCTGGCATTATTTGTCCCACACACGCTTTAGAATACCTCAGTAGACCTTGTTAGGTTGTTGCATGATAACAGTTGGTTTCATTCGGCCAAGACAAACCCATGGAGATAGTCATGGATAACGTGCACCATGCGTACAGGTTAGTTGTGCACCAAACGCTTGGTGTCATTTTGCAAGGGGTGGGCTTCAGCAAAGCTATTGCTTATGTTTTGGTGTAGGCAACCATTGTGTTTGCCATGCCCATTGGAGGCATGCAGGGGGTGCCAATTGCCAAGTTTTTCGCTAGTGCTACTATAACATGCCCTTTGTTTCCTTTGGACCGCCCTTTAACAACCCCCCCCCCCCCACCCCACCCCAACCCACCGGGGGCAATGGACTCAAGGAAAAACTGAACATTGTAACCCACTTGCCCATAGTACTCCTACACAACCATGGAATTTATAGCAATTGTTGCTCCTCTCGTTAGCCCTCCTTGCGAAGCTATAAGGGTCATTGATATACATATCTTGCAATCAATTCCCGCCGCGGTTACGGTGGTTTCCGGACCTATTGCACGCCCTATGGGGTTCTAGGACTACTTCAACCCATGTGTGGCAAGTTGCGGACTTTAACGAATGGTATTGGTGGGAGGATGTACACAATGTTGGAAAGGTAGTGGTCGCTTGTACTAGTGTCAGGCATGCATGGAATTCAGTAAACCTACAGCGTCCTTTGGAGTTAGTTCGTGCATTGGACTCTAAATCCAATGCGGTGGTGCCTTTCAAAAAAAATGCACATTGTTTGCTTAATCGTTGCAACACGGTTTGGCTCATTTCCCCCTTCGTTGTTGGTGATGACGTGCCGACATTTAGTTTCACTGGACCAACCCAAACCAATGGCAAAAGGTATGGATAACATACATTGTGCATATAGGTTAGTTGTACACCAAACACTTGGTGCCATTTTGCAACGGGCGGGCTTCAACAAAGTTAGTGCTTCCATTTTGGTTTGCACATTTGAGGCATGCAAGGGGTGGCGATCGCCAAGTCTCTCGCTAGCATTGCTCCGAGATTCCATTCGTTTCTTTTGGACCAATTTATTTTTCACATTCCCCCCCCTCAGCGCCCCCCCCCCCCCTTCCCCTCCTCCACCGGGGGCAATGGACTCAAGGAACCACTTTAACGCACGTACCAGCAATGCTGCTACACAACTATTGAACTTTTAGGAGTTGTTTCTCCTCTCGCTAGCATTCCTTGTGAAGCTACTAGGGTCACTGATATGCATCTCCTACAATCAGTCGTTGCCGCAGTTACGGGGGTTTTTGGACCCCTTGCACGCGTGACGGGGCTCTAGGACTAGTTCAGCCAGTGTGTGGAAAGTTGCGGATTGTAACCAATGGTGTCGAGAGTTGGTGCGAGGATGTACAAAGTGCCCGAGAATGTTAAACACCCGTTTGCATGCTTTTAATGGCCCAAACCTTTGCTCAAGACGACCATGGTTCGGACGCTTGTGGCAATGACCATTGCGGCGCATTACCTACCCGTGGTATGTCGGCGTGGTGTAATTCTTGCCACACAATTTCCCTTTTAAAATAAATCAATAGACTGTGTTTAGGTTGTTGCATGATAACAATTGGTTTCACGGGGCCAAGACAAACCAATGGCAATAGTCATTTATTCCATCCCTCGTGCGTACACGTTCGTTGTTTACCAAACATTTGGTGGCATTTTGCAAGGGGTGGGCTTCAACAAAGCCCTTGCTTACGTTTTCGTCTGGGCAGTTGTTGTGTTTGCCATGCGCATTGGAGGCATGGAAGGGGGGGTGATCGCCAAGTCTTTTGCTAGTGCTGCTCCAAGATGTCCCTTGCTTCCTTCGGACCATTTAATTCTCCACCTTCTGGTCCTTCAGCCTCCCCCCCCTCCAACCCCTAGAACCCCTGGGGCCGGACACATTGACGTGGTGTGGAGGCATGGTGGGGTCTCTCCAACGCGAACGGGCCAGAATAGGGGGCCAGCTACGCTGCCGAAGCTTCGCGATGTCCTCGAACCCCAGGCTATCTCTTAGCAGGCTACCTGCCACGCCGTGATGCAGGGCGCTAGGGTGATCGGGTTGCGGGCATGGGGGCCATCTCCACATGTCGGGATTTCAGCGGGGGATGTTCTGGATTCACCTATCCTCCCCCAAGCGGCAGTGCTCCTGTTCTCTTTTCCTTTTACACCCAATTCCATGATGATGGATACCACATAGATACCATGTTTGAACTACTTACATACCTTTGACTGTTTTGCCTCTTGCCTGTTTGCCCTGCTACAACAATTCGGTACCTTGGAGACAAGTCACTCGGTTGTGTCCCGACTTTACCCCGTTACAACCTTTCCTGGCTCGCCCCCTTTTCTCACGTGGCGACTCAGCTCGGCTTCCCTACGGCTTGGGTTCCAATGCACACATTGCCTCATATTGATTTTCTGCTCTCTTGTGGCTCTTTTGTCCCTTGTCCCACCGTCTCCTTGCTGTGTCTTCTCTACCAATGCAACCCAATGGCAACCACGCGATGTGCGAACCACGGCGTCCCCGCGGTCTCCGTGTGGTCAGTTTCCCCTCTCTATTTCGTGTCTGTTTGCTATGTACTATACCCTGTTAGAGTCTAGCTTTGCTCGCTATGCGCGATGCGTCCCCTCGTGGGGAGGAAGCCCTCTCTGTTACATAGTAGATCCCCCTGTGTGCCCACTGTCCTGGATATCAGCCGCCGGCGTGTAGCCGCGGAGTCGTTGCCCCTTTGCCCCTTAGACCACGCAGCATGCCCGGTAAGAAGCGTGTTCGGTTGGCGGCCGGCTACGACAATCAACTCAGGAGGAGCCATGCCCGAGCTGCGGCCCGCCTGGATCGTCAGTTGGCTCCTACCCAACCCACATACGAGTACCATACCTGGGGCCCCACACACTTGGAGCTGCGTCTGTGACCCCCGGCATAGCGCCAGTACGCTTAGGCGGCGTTCGAACACTTCCGGGGGTGGGCGCTGCTGCGCGCCCTTTAGCACCTCTATCCCGGGGCCTCGTTCCGCCCCCAAACCCAAAAACCGGGAGGTCAACATCTACACCCCCGTTGGTGGCGTTGGTGGCGGCTGTACATGGATCACTCGGAGCATGGTTACGCGGCAGTCCGAGTTCTCGAGCCACGTGGGACCGCAGCGGTTCCGTGTCTTCGCAGGTGCCTGGGTTATAGAGCAGATCATGGACTGCTTGCGGCCGCCAATTCCCTATGACCTCATATGCGGCCTACGCCATGGTGCGACACCGTCTCGGGACTTTGATGACCACCAGGGGCCGCCCTGTGCGCGTCAGCGGTCTTCGCTTCCCATCAGGTGAACATCCTCATGTCCGCTTTCAATGCCTGCTGCCTATGGCCCCTTGGGGAATGTTGCCGTGTGCTGGTGATGCTGTATCCAAAGCTGGCACGTTGTATAGGGGTGTCCTACGCCTTCCCCCACCTGTTGCTCACAGTGCCCGCACAATTTGCCGTTGCTTCACTCTGTCTGCGGATTTGCTTTGCTACCATAGAGACACGTTCGGGGCACCCACCAATGTTTGACGAACTGCACCGTGAGCATTTGTACATACCCCCCACAACCCTCATGGCGTGTGTGTGTGTGTGTGTGTAGTGTGCCTACGACCCATGTTTTGCATGCCCCGACAAAGATGGTGCAACCATTAGAAGTGGCGGACTTGCGGACTTGCTCGCTCAGCGCGATTCGCTCTCCCGCCATGTGGTGTTGGACGGTCACTCCACTGTCTATTATGGCGCCGCACCTGTCGTGGGGCCCTACCTCCCTACTCTCCCCACGCGATGTGTACCCTCGTGACACGAGGTGGGGACTTGGGTTTTGTGGCCGTTGCTCCGCCGGCTGCTACTTTGCAACCTCACGTCACGTATGTTCTGCATGGTATGTGCCCTATGTGCGCTGCCCTCTGTGGCGTTTTGCTTAGTTGACTCGGCTTGATTTGCTCGGGTGCTTCTACCCCACGCTCTATGTGCCCTGAGACCTGTGTTTGCTCCTCTTTTGCTCTATGTAGAGTGGGTGGTGGGGCGTCCTCCTATCAACACCTATCTCGTGGGGAGGAAGTTTGGTATACCACTTTCGCTTTGCTCGCTTTTCTTGCGCTGATCTTGCGCATTGCAGCGCATTTGTTCTGTCTCGTAGCTGTCTCGTTTACCTGCCCGCTTTTTTGCATAACACTGTGCTCGCTCTTGTACTACTATAGTCGACCTCACCGGACCAACACCGGGTCACCTTCTGTTCTCTCTTGCCCTTGTGGAGGCGTTTTTGAACCATGTCATCTTTTGTTTTCCCCTTGCTAACTGACATCAAGCACCGCATGGCTGATGATCCCTATGCGGCAGACCGGGGCAGTGGACACCTGAGTTACTTCAGGCGGCACAAGCCACCCTTCCAGCACTGTGGAGCCATCCTTTGTCAGGGGGTGAATCATGCGTTGTGCTGGGCCCTTTTACAAGGGCAAGATCTCTTCGGCATCCAACATTGAGGTGGTACTCCACCCGCAAGGATTGCTTCTCACGTGCCAAGCCACGGTACAACCCTCCTTCGATAGACTCATTGCCACGCATGTCCCGCCGGCCATTGCCGCTTCGCCCAAGATATTTGGGTACCTTCGCTTGCCCTTTGATCACATGGCATACGTGGAAAACTGGAACCCCGGCTACGAACCGTTGGACTGTCCGAAGATGCACGCCTCCATCGCACGTATGCTTGGTGGCTAGGATGCCACATAGGTACGTGGCGTCCCCATCGCGGCTCGGAAGGCAAAATTGATCCGGCCAATCGGCAATTACTTGCCTGCTGGCGAAGTGTGCGATTTCTGTGTCCGGCTACCATCGGCCGACGCCCCCTTTTTTTCTGTGGGAGGTGCCACAGCCGGTCGAAGCGAATATGCCCGTCTCTAAACCGGCTCCTCTAGACGAGCTACACTGTGCTTTACTAGCATGGGCGGGGAGTTTTTCAAGTTTCACACTTGGAGCCCCCTTCTCCAATAGAGCGCGCATTCTTTGCATCGTCTCCGTGGAGACGGCGGCCGCGGCCTACGAGGCGTCCCTAACACTAGCCGGTTCTGTTGGTGACGTTTGATCTATCACCGGGGATGCTATGGTGTCATGGGCCACAACGCCAGTAATGGCAATCCCGGAAGGTGGCCACAGGCCCGTGGTAGTGCTTTCCAAGTGGCTCCGGCTTTATGTCCCGCGCACAGCATTCTCGCCGGCCTCGAGTACCTCTAACAGCCTTTTGTCACCATCTTTCACTCCCATGTCTAGCGCTGAGCCAATTGTCAATTGCCATCGATGATGAGCCTCCCGTGTCTGCCGCTTTGCCGTGTTTGGATTTCGCTACTACTCCAGCTGACTTCACTCGCACCTAGGACGCTGCCGCGGCACTACCTCTGCAACCCGACCCTGTGGATCTGGCTGCTGCCATTTTGCCTGAGCGCCTGCTTTTTGACCCGCCGGCTGGCAATGATTATGAGACCGATCACATCATCGACCACCTCAGTCAGCAGCACGAGCGTGAGCTGTCACGGCTTTGGGATGAACATCAGTCTCAGCTGCAGGTGCTCAAGGTGCACCAGGATGCCACATTGCAAGTGCGAGACAATACCCATGATTCCGCCCTCCGTGATCTGCGAGCCCGGGTGCACAGATTTGACACGCAGCTCCAAGATGTGCACGTTGAGAACCAACGACTGCAGCGCCAAGCCCTTATCCTTGTCATGCCAGACATGTCCCTAGTGATGGGGCGGGCTACTTGCTGATTTTTTTCGTCGTCAAGATGTGTTTGTGTGCCGTGTCCACCTCGCGTTGGCATCTCCAATCCCGCGTGACCGTTTTGCTTTGTTGCTTGTTGATCACGAGCTTTTCCAGCCGTCTGTACTCCTGTTTGTCACCATCGCCACCATGCTTGGCATAGCACCCCCAGATTGGAAGGAACTACATCGCTCCTTCCGTGCTGAAAGCGTTGTGCGCTTCCATGAGCTACCTTCTCCTGTTTTCGGCATCTGTGACTCTATTGTCCCACTTGCATCTGCACCAGTTCTGCCACCTCCGCACCCGTTGCCTGCGATTGCGACTCCAGTCGCGGCACGAGAAGCTAACCCTAGAGCTTGTTGCACACAATCGCTGCCCAAGTCTTTGCAGTGGCTCAATGCAGTTCCCGCGGCCCGGGAGCCTGACTCAGCTAAGTCTTTCCATCTTTTTTTGATTTTGATCCGCGTCAGTGATTGCCCGGGGCCTGACTTCCCCAAGGAGTCCTTGTACTCCCAGTGGGAGTATGTTACGCGTAATGCGGCTTAGCACCCCACGTGGGGTTCTGCCGTCCAGCCTAGTGGAGCAGAGTATGCAACCTTTCTGTGAGCCAGCGACAGCGGTGTCTCAGTAGCCGTCATAGCGGCAAAGTCACAGAATCAGGCGGTGGGGACCTGAGCCTCCTCTACGCGCACCACCCCGCGTGGAGGGGGGGGGGGCAGACACTGATCGCTTTCCCATCGCAATATATATTCCGTGGACAGCTAAGCAGAATGTCCAACGTCCTTGCACATCATCCAAACTGGGCAGTGTCATGTGCACAGTTGTCGGTGCGGACCACGTCGCGTAGGTTGCGGACCAGTATCTTTGGCAAGGCACGGATGGCCACAACAAAGGATATTCCGTGGTGGGCATCTCCCCTGTGGCGGAAACTATTTTGCAGCCTCAGTCTTTCCATGAGGATGCTCATTTCACCTTCACCTTCCGCAAAGCGGACGGGCAAGCGTGGGGGCCATGGGGTGCGGCCCCAAGTGCTAAGCGACCCCACACGAACCCTAATCCTCCCTCGACCTCCACGGCCTTGACAGTGGGGCATACTGTACAACAGTATGTCACTCCGGCTCCCACCCCCTAAGCGTATCCGTACCCTGGCTATGTCCCGGCCTATCCGATGCCTCATTCAGCTTACGGCCCCTCCCCGGCGGCCCCAAGTCCAACTTATTCCCCCGCAGCCAGTTCCGTAATGCCCAGGGCTCCTCCGCCCCCCGTCATCCCCCCCCCCCCCCTTGCCAATACCCCACGTACCCCCCTCCCTCGCAGTAGCCTCCACCTATGAGCCCGGCTCCCAGCGGTGATCCTCGGCCGTGATGAGCGTACACAAGTTGCACCTCCGGCCCCTTACGTGCTGGCACCACAAGAACGGGAACACAATATGGTGCGCCAATGACTGGCAGCGCTCCACGAGTCTGTGCACACGGTCTCGCGGCACGCCGCACACCACACTTGGGGTCACATTTTTTCTCCAACGGGTGGCTTTTTAGGCGTGGTGGATATTTCGGAATAGTTTTACTCCTTGCCCGTTCTCCCACCATGCCTTCTTTCTATCCATGCGTTCAAGGGACCTTTTGCGGTTCCCCGTTTTGCCTTGAATGCTGCCCGAGTGGGCATTCTTGTTGAGCTTTTGGGTGAGCATCAACTGGATGCAACCTCGACCACAGGGTCAGCTCTATTTCCCCCCTTCCCCACGGGTTAGGTCGGGGAGTTGCCCACGGCCTTGCTCTCCAGACATACCCTCCGATTTCACGCGGCAGCTCTGCACACCCAGTCCGTTTTCATTCTGTGCCTGAGTTCAGGATACATGAGAAAACACCTCCAGCGCCTGCCACCCGGTGCAGTTTTGTGACTTGCCATCGTCTTAGGAGGCCCATAGTGCTCCCTATCGTTGTAGCGAAAAAAGGGGCAATAGGTGGTTTCTTGCATGTGCTAAAATAGGGGTGGAAATTTGCATTTCTGCATCAAGCTGGGCTCTGCAGAGCCCAGACCAGTTGCGTAAGTCATTTTACGCCCCAATATTACACATTTCTAATCTCTGGGCTCTGCAGAGCCCAAGCTACAAGTGACTCCGTTTGCGCCCACCCCCGTTACAACAATTGGCTCATGTATACAGTGGTCAAGTGGCCACGCGACATGGCGCTGGGTGAAGTGGTATACCTTTCCCGACGCTCTAACATAGTCAGCCTAAACATTGCCCCCGATTTGGTCAGCATGAACAAGGATCAAGGATACAACTCTTGCATACATCTTAGGCGTCACAAGTTGCCCGCTCTCTAGGACCCCGTATATGCACAATGTGAGAATAATGTACATGTCTATTTTGAGTATGCTATTTGACATATGTGACCAATGTTGTTACCAGCGCTGTGTGACACCCATTGAAATAGGTATTGATGTGTTAGCCTTATGTATCAACTTCTTCTAGTGTGTTGTATTTGACGTTTTTGAAGCTGGCCGAAATTGAGGCCAGCTTTCGGGTAACACTGCAAATAACTATGTGTATATGCAGCTTTTGACCCCTGTGGCCGAAATTTCGGCCAGCTTTTTGGTTTCTCACTGAATAGGGATAGCTATTTTCATTATTCTTCGGGTTGGCCGAAACTTCGGCCACGTTTTTGGTCTATTCACTATTCAAGCCCTCATATTTCGGTTTTTTGTCGGTTTGGCCGAAATTTCGACCAGGTTTTCCTGTTTTTGCACATATCAGCAATTGTTTACCCTTCGAACACACCTGGCCGAAATGTCGGCTAGCTTGCAATGGTCATTGTTCATGAGTATTACACCTTACACTCCTACATAACTGTTTTCTTGTCTGAGCATGAATGTCTTCTGTATTACTGTAAATGTCGTACATGCTGCGGTTGCTGGTGCTTTTGCTACTACAGCCGAAGGGCTGTTGCGAAATGCATTACGTGGTGGGACCCTACAAAAGCTTTTGCAATTCTGCCTCTTGTTGCGGAAGAATCGCAGGAGCCGGCATGGCATAGTTCAAGGCCGCCGCCACCGAGAAGAAGCCCCACGATGGTACTTGACGTTTTTGTCACAGTTCCATGCCCTGTACTGCCTTCTGCATCGTATGGCCCTCCCATACTCTATCTCTAGTTCTGGTTACAACTAGGGTATTATCTCCCGCCGCCAACGCCGCAAGGTCCTTGGTCAATGTAAGACTAAGCAGGAGTCCATTCATCATCGTGGTGGACTAGCAGCACACAACTTGTGGAACACGATGCACCGTAGGCAAGTTTGTATATGCTTTGATAACCTGGGTCGTTAGAGGTCGGGAGCTGATCCCCATTCACCCGACTTAACCCCAAACGGTGTGTGGCATAGGTATAAGTACTGCGATGAATTGATCTATAGGGCCTTCGTGCCGTTCATTAAGTTTTCGGAGCAGGGGAATAGCCTTAAGGTTGGGTCTATCCTCCCTCGCAAGGTCAAGGTCATCCATATGGAGAAGACGTTGCTTGGACTCATGCCAGCCACATCGTCCAATAGAGGCAAACTAGATCAGCGTGTAACTGCCCTGCTGAGTAGCCAGCGGGAATTGACACCCATTCAGCGCAAGGGTCTGCGTATGTTATTAGCTTTGCTGTACACATACTGTCCGGCTGCTTTTAGCATTGGGACTTTGGTGCATGAGTGCAACTAGGAGGGCCGGGGGGCAGGTTCCGGGATTGTTGCTAAGCAGGCACTTGAGATGTCCCTACTGCTCATGCTGAACATCCTGAAGCCCGAGGAGCAATGAGCCACGGAGTATGTGCACACCATTGCTGTTGCTCTTCTGTTTTAGAGTCAGTGGCATTCCTCCTCCCTAGGGTGTCTCCACTCTAAGGAGCTTGGCGAGGCACTTTTGAGTTGGTTCTCGGCTCTTTGTCGCCGCAACACTGCCTGTACGAGTGTCCAACAGCAATGGGCTGGCGCCGTGGCCGTGAGCCGTGGCGCCAGCTCCGTGGTCTGCGACGCCAGGTGCCTGTCAGGCGCCGCTAACCGGCTTTGACCTCCGTCGTGTATGCCTTACTTGCCTCCCCCGCACAGCACTCGTCCCCCTACCTTACCAGTCCCCCCCCCTCCCCGCCCCACTTCCACCCTACCGTGCTGCTGATGGAGCTAAAGGGTGGGAGTGGGGGAGGGTAGAAACGTAAAACAGAGCGGTTTGCCTGCCCTGAGACTTGGTGCTTGGGTGCCTTGGTAAACACCAGTTTGTCCCCCCAACCGGGTTTACCACTTCGACCCCCCCACTGCTCACTTCTACAGGCTTTTGAAAAATTTTTGCTGCCCGCCCACCCACCCAAGAGTCAGTCCATGTGCACGGGAACCTTTGTTATTTGTGACTCTTAAGTTTAGTACGAGTGAAGCATCATGATTTAGCTATATTTTGCGAGGCCTATGTGTATGGCGGCGCTAAGAGTCCGGAGTCGGGACAGCCCCATGGCCGCCCGTACGCGAGTGGAGTGAACTGCTGGTGTTGCAAGGTGTCCAGGTTTACGTGAGAAGTGCCATCATATGTTCCTATTGCCCGAATGGGCATTACTTCGTGCTGCGGACGCACTATCATCTTGTGTTTCGCGGCCCAGAGCGGTCACAATATCATAAAAGCAAGTTTCGAAAACTTCGATTTTTCAGCTGCCTAGGGTGAAAAACTGCATCAACAGGTTGTGTACCAATCCCTTGGGAGCCCCCCCCCCCCCCCGTGACCTAATACCCAAATAGGGTGAAAGACACGTAAATACGGCCTAAAACATGCTTTACATACCTTGGATGGTCATTTTAGGTGGTCACAATATCATAAAAGAAAGTTTCGAAAACTCCGATTTTTGAGCTGCGTAGGGTGAAAAACTGCAAAAGCAGGTTGTGTACCCGCCCATTCACTAGGCCATTATTGGTGGAAACCGTCATTTCGCGTCTTTGGCACAGGTTGTGACCGACTCTTAGCAAGGCTAGAGGATGCAAAAAAACGTCCTTCCGTATCCTAGTAGGCATATACTGTCACAACGTCCCCACTCACACCCCTCAGAGTGGGTACCACGGGGTCACCGAGGTCGCCAAAACTGCCAACATAGCAAAAATGGCTTAAAAGTGCATAAACTGCAGAAGCGCTCGTCCCACTCTGCCCCATACAAACCCCATGGAGTCGGGACCCGGAACACTTTTTCGGGTCAAAATCGAAAAAAACCAAAAGATTCATGATTTTCGACCCAAAAAAAGGGGGGGTCACTCTTTGACAACCCCCCCCCCCCCCTCCCTCAAAACACCAAACCGGTGGGTTTCAAGTGGGGGGAGGTCTGGGGGGGTTCCGGACCAAAGACTCATTGGGGAATGCGTTTATTGGACAAAATAATGATTTTACAAGGGGTTAAACCAACACTTCAACCCCTTGGGGTAGGGTACGCGAATAGGCCCAAAAAGGCCCAAAAGGGGGGGGTATGTGGCATTTTCCCCTATGTACGCCTGCCTGGCTTTGATCTAACAACCTCTGCGAGGTGATTGTATTGCCTTTGGCAAGTCCACCTTGCAGAGAATCTACCCCAAGCAACACACACCCAAAATAGGGTAAATACTACATAAATACGGCCTAAAACATGCTTTACATATGTGGGATGGTCATTTTAGTTGATCGCAATGTCAAAAAAATAAGTTTCGGAAATTTGATGTTTGAGTTTTACAAGCAGAAAAGCTGCATAAGCAGGTTGTGTACCAATCCCATTTGCCCCCCCCCCCCCGGCACCCAATACCCAAATGGAATGTAAAACACAAATACTGCCTAAAACATGCTTTACATACCTTGGATGGTCATTTTAGGTGACCACGGTATCAAAAAAATGAGTGTCAAAAACTTCGATTTTTGACTTGCCTGGGCTGAACAGCCGCATAAGCAGGTTGTGCACCACTTCCTTGGGAGACCCCCCCCCCCCCCCCAAGCTGCGTGCCCAATACCCAAATAGGGGGAAAAACACATAAATACTGCCTGAAACATGCTTTTTCGACCCCATTATGGGGGTCATTTTCTGCCCTCCCCCCCCACACCCCCTCCCCCCCCCCACCTCCCTCAATTTAGTGGGGTTCAAGTGGGGGGGGGGGTCTAGGGGGGTCCGGACCGAAAACTGACTGGAGGACGTGTTTTTTTGGACAAAATAATGATTTTGCAAGGGGTTAAACGAACGAATAAGTCCCTTGAGGTAGGGTACGCGAATAAGCCCAAAAAGGCCCAAAATGGGGGGTTATGGTGTGTTCCCATCAAAACGGGCCTGCCTGGCTTTGATCTAACAACCTCTGCGAGGTCTTTTCAATTCCAAAAGCATCACAAGGTCACAACACACCCCTGCCAATTTGCCCCTGGGGTAAGTGATTTGGCTAGCATGAGATCCCGCAATTTGTAATAACCTCAAGGTGGCGTTGGTGTTGGTTTCATTTTGTGAAACTATAGGCATGTACAAACCCATAGGGAGCCATGTAGCACCACTCGGGCCTCCCTTGTTGTGTCATTGGGAAAGATTTAGGCAAATAACAGGGAGGCGGAGCCACAAGACCTGTCTGATGAAGTCTTTATGTTGTGCTGGAACGTTGAAAGAGTGGAAGGCTTTCCACACTTCAGGCAGCTAGCTGCCTTGGTCTGAGAGAGTTAGGAGAGCCAAGAAACAGTGCCATGGATTTCGTGGTCTAGCGTGACCAAATGTTCGCCCCTGGAACGGGACGGTGCGGTGGCACCGTGGGTGCCTGGCTTGGACTCGAGGGGCAATAATGAAAAACGACCTGCTGATAAATGGGCGCCCAAGTGGGCGCGATTTGCGAAATACGTGTGCTGTCGTTGAGTAGATCTCCCACCGTAGTGACCCCCTGCCGAATGAGCTGGGGGCAAAAGTACGTGAGGGATGTAGACTTGGAGAGCAGTTTGTTATGCCAAAGTGGGGTGTCATGTGATAGTGCTTCACGTCGGTTGAAAGCCACTTTTGAGGTGACAAGTGAGTATGCTCGAGCACTCCAAGCGAGATACGGCATTTTGTGCCAAACAACATTGCTCCCCATTGGAAAAGTGTGGAGCGTAGACGGGGATGTTACTATGCCGTGCTCAGCGGCGAAACACTCATAAGGGTCTGTGACACATTTAGGAATGACTTTTGCTTTGTAGATGTGGCGAATGAAAATGGTAGAAAACTGCCAGAGCAAAAAAGTGTCGGGGGGGGGGCAGTTCCAATCCCCCTGGGTCTTTGCTGTGTGACAGGATGTCGAGTGTAATGCCCCAATTGCTGAGCTTCAGGGCCACTCGGTAGATGGTTTTAACCGCTGCGACGACGTTGTCGGATGGATAGACAACTCGGGCTGGGTAGACCAGCAGAGGGAGGATCCAACTTTGGAGAAGTTCCACCCAATCAGCAAGCGAGAGGGACCACGACTGCATGGAAAACGCACGTCCTGTGGCTTTTCTAGGTGCTGGTCCATAGGCCTCTTCCGCTGTTGTAGCCCCCAGGACAATTCCCAGATAATTGTATTTTTCGACTATTCTGAGGCCTGTGCTCAGGAGTTGAACCCTGTGCACGGGGTCCCATTGTCCTTTTAGCAGAATGTTGGACTTATCGAGGTTTGTGAACAAGCCTGTGACCTTAGAGAACTCTTGGATCCTGTTCCAGACTAAAAGGAAAACCCGAACTCCTGTGGTCGGGTCGCAGTCAATAATGATGATTAAGTCGTCTGCGTAAAGCAGAACTTGCACGTGAACAGACAGATCCATAAGCTTATGAATCATGGGGGAGATGAGCATTGCAAATACAGAAGGGGAGAAGGGGCACCCTTGTCGGACACCCGAGCAAGGGAATATTTTGTGGTCAGCATAAATGTGATGACGAACAAGCACGCAGATGGGCGCTGTGAACAGTAAAAAGCAGAGGGAGATCACACTGTCTGGTAGTTGCATAAGGTTAAGGAATGTGCGGGTGTACTCGTGTGAAACTGAGTCAAAAGCTTTTTTGAAATCTATGGGGCAAAAAAGGGCGTCCCCCGGGGAACTCCAGGAGCCGAAGGTATGCCAAAGGTTCGTGAAGATTGATCGTCCCCTGATGAAACCCCGTTGCTGAATAGGGGTGAGGGCGTCGATGTAATCTCTGAGTTGCAGGGCCAAAATGGCTGCCACCCATTTATGTGATGTGTTTTGCAGAACTAAGGGTCGCAGGTTGTGGACCGAAGCAGTCCCAAGTCCTTTCGGAATGGGATTTAGGAGGGCCAGTGACCAATCGCTGTTGAGTGTGTTAGAGGATAGGATGCCCGTGTGAATGTCCAGCATTATAGGGCAAAAGAAATCAGAAAAAGCTTTGTAGATGGATACCTGGACCCCATCGATTCCCGGTGCTGACGTGCCGTTCAAAGACTCCAGTGCAGCGTGCACTAGGTCCAATGACAGCGGTTGTATCAGCATTTTTGCCATCAGTGCTAGGTTTTTGCCATGAAAAATTTTTTCGAGGTATGTCAAGGCCTCCGGTTGGGGTTTTCCGGAGGAATTCATTGTTTGTTGCCAATAGGTGACAATTTCAGAGACCATGGATCCAGGGTCGGGCAGAAGCTGGCCAGACCTATTGCGCAAAGAGTATAGTTTTCGTTTGAACTGTAGCTGTTTGGTGAGTCGCCAGATTTCTTGGCGGCGGCGCCATGGTTGGAAATGGTGTGGGTCGTGTAAAGTAGTTTTAAGCTTATCCAGCACCTGTTGCCCAGATCGGTCGCTGTCTGACCGTTCGGCCAGAGCTGTTAAAATTTTGTAGGCAGCTTTCGCGGATGAGGGAGTGTACCCGTGTTCCTTAAGGTAGCACCAGGCTTCCTCAGAAAGGTGATGTATGGAAGAAACCATCAACAGAGATTGTAGTTCCGTGATGCCTGTAGCTCCGTGGGCTTTTTCGTAGGAAAAAGTTGCTGTTTTGATACATTCCATACCGTCAGCCCACTTGGAATAGCCTTCGGTGTCAATGGATTGCAAATCAGCCTGAAGTTGTTGGAGGGTGTCCTCCGAGGAGAGGAAAGCCGTGGGAATTCTGAGTCGCTTCCCTTGTTTGGTAGGCTTAGCGGACAGTGAAGCAATAACCGCCTTGTGGTCTGAACTAGCCACAAAACGGCTATGGCACTCAACAACGGAGTTTTGAAAATTCTCCTGGAGAAGGATTCTGTCGATCCGTCGTTTCCTGTCTAGCACGGGAGTACACTCATTTGCGGCTAAGTCGGGGCTGGCCGACGCCGTTGGCTTGGCAGGAGCAAAGCCCCACGTCCAGCCTTCCAAATCAAAATCAGAATGTCTACCACTGTGAAAACATGCGAAGGTGTCGATCGGCTGATGGTTAGTCAGAAAATCTAGTTCCGCTTCACGGGCAGCAATGACAGTGGAATGCTCGGAAGATAGGTGCGGTGCACAAATGTCCCTTGAGGGGACTGTGACCGAGTTGTGATCGGATAAATATATGGTGTCTCTCGGAACAAGAGTGGGCGCAATTTGTGAAAGCATAGTCCATTGGCGTTGTTTTTCGACAGCGTCATGGTGAACATGATAAACGCAGAAATGATGCTTGACCCCATCGGGATCAGATAGTTGAGCAAAAAGATGTCGTTTTTCAATGGACCATGAATTCAAGAGGGTCCAGGTGTTGTGAAAGATCAATGCAGCTCCCCCTCTACCTTTGGGGCTCAGGTTAGAGAGGAGGACAAAGCCCCAGTCCTTGAAACGTTCAGTAAGCTGTTCGAGGCACTATTCATCTTTGATGTGCGCCTCCTGGAGTCCCATTACATGGATGGAGTTACGGTATAGAAAATGGCATACCTGAAAATGTCTGTCTTCCGAAAAATTTTCACCGACGGGGACCTTGGTGGTCAGCCCGTTGGCGTTGAATGTAGCTATCTTAGTGTGTGCTGCAGCATAGACCACTGGCTGTTGGTTGTCTCCAATTGGACGTCCAACTGCGGGTGGTTGATGGCGTGCTGTTTGCTGAGAGTGAGAAGTCATATCATCATGTAGGCTGCTTCACAGTTTGCGCATAAGAAAGTTTTTTCGATTCAGTAGAAACAGGCTTTTTCCTATTGGCCATAGACTCCCGTTTGAGGTTGTTAAATTCATCAATGGGAATGATGGATATGGAAATTTGTTTTGCTTCGTCATGAAGCATAACGCTTTGGTTTGTGGAGGCTAACTAACCTTTTATTCTCCACGCGGCGGTGGAAAAACGTCCCGGATTCCATGTGGACCGGACCGCTGATTCGGCAAGGAAACCGTTCTCATTGAGAAAAGACAGCAGGGCAGGGCCCTGTAACCAGATGGGCACGTCATAGACTACTTTAAGATAAGAATGCCCCTCCGGGGAGGATGAGGCAGAAGAGGCAAAGGAGACTGAGTCTGTATGAGATTCCCCCTTGAACCAGTCACGCTGACGTTCGTCCTTGAACAGTAGGCCATTGGCCTTCATTTGAACATAAGGGCCAGAAATGAATTGTTCAGTGGCAGATTCAGTAGAAAGTCCCACTCGCAATTTGTTGAAACCGGTGACTTGCGGGTATGTGGGGTCGGAGATATTAGAAAGGGCTTGCTTGACATTACACCAGAGATGTTTGGCGTAGTTCTCCTTGTGGGTCTCTTATAGAAGACGTCAAGGACAGTGTGGCATTGGGGGAAAATAGAGCCGTCGAATTCCGACATGCTCATTAGGGCGAAAAAATCTAATT